>CALYLW010000160.1:150000-467595 GCA_944989445.1 Ampullaceana balthica
ATATTTAGAGTAGAAATTTAAGCGCTAGAAGAGAGTTGGTGTAAGTCATAATTTTGGGGTTCTATTTATTTCAAATTAAAATAGAAACCCAATTATATATTCTGCAGAAGAAGTGTGGAGCATGTATCAGAAGGAAAAAGAAAAGAGACAAGAAGTTGAATCACAATTAAGTAAGTTCTAAAAACTAAACTTTAGTCAAGACTTGTAATTGCAAAACAATCACACTGTTTGAACATACATTTTAAAATTTAATTACTTCTAACATACATTTAAACATAAATTTAATTGGCATTAAAGAGTAGACGTAATATTTTACTGAAATATCAAAAAAATGTATTGAGGACTAAATGAACAAATAGGTAAGGGAATCCTTTTTAACTCTATAAAAATTGAAACTAATATAACTTAAGAAAATAAATTATTAGGATACTAATTTTTAAAAAACAATTTTATTTTGTTTTTGAAAATTATTATTTAATAATTTAAAAAAAAATTATTTTGTAAAGAAGACATTTTATTGCTAAAATGCTACACTGGTTTCCTTAAGCAAATCATTCCATGCCCAAATTCTTACCCAAAAAAAGCATTAGTATGACTTTCTTCTTAATTATGGAAAGACGAGCAACAAAGACCGTTCAAGGACGGTCCGCCACTGTTCGGTTGCATGTTGTAACTCCCCTCCAACAGCCGTCTCGACCGGCATACATGTGCATCACGTCAAAAATACTATTCATTATAGTTAAAATAAATAACTCGTAACAACAGAGTTTTGACTATAAATCCCAACGAGCATAACTCAAAATAAAGTCTTGGAAGAGATAGTGCACGAAAAATAACTCGTTTTGAACGTCCACGTAAACGAGTTCATTATGATTGGCTGTAGGAGTCATATGTGTTTGAGGGACCAATCGCTATCGATGACCGGACAGAACATTGCCTTTTATTATAAAGGATAAGAGTGTTTTTAAAGTATTTATCTCTGAGTGTAATATTAAGTTATAATATTACTGTATTTCCAACAAAGAATGTACTGCACTATGTACTATTACTACTTAATTATTTGTTCGTGTCTTCTAGTTATTCTCATTTAAGTTTTTTTAACTCTACCAAATCCAAGCTCCCCAAGCTAATTTGCCAAAATTCCTGCCCTCCCAAGCAAAAATAAAGAAAATGTACATGCATTGGTTAGGAAATTGCTAGTATCATTCAAACCAGTGGTCAGAATGAGCTACAACTTTTACATATAGCAGAAAATCGACCTAACTTCCATCCAATGTTCAGTTTAGTTGAGCGACTGCGCGGCCTCGCAGATATCTAACGCCGTGCAGCAGTTTATAGTTATCGCACATCTAATTTAGTAAAAAAAAATTATAAAAAATTTGATGCTGTACAACTTTGCACCAATGTTCCCTTTAAGCTGCGCAGCCGCGCAGGTTTTCGACCGACATCACGCAGCAGTTGAGAATTACTGCGCAGCAAATGAAAAAATTTAAATTATTATTATTTTTATAAGATAATATTTGCTTAATTAGTTGAACAATGCTCCCATCTAGCGCCAATATTGCGATTTGGACTGGTAGTCTTCCCAGCAGGTTGAGCCATGCTTTACACAGATGTATTTTTAGTACATAGAGCACCTGACCTTGGTTGTTGATCTTCTTGTATGGGTTGTCCTTGTATGCTATTTCCGGGTGTGATCTGTTCTATTGAGGTTATTTTTCCATGCAGGCAGTGCAGACATGATTGGAAGCAGTTGCCTCTGGAATTTCAGGCCAGTGGTTGCCTGGTGTGTGGCGTTGGGGGCATGGTTCCATTTGTCCTCGATGAATGGTTGTTGAGCGGTAATTGCCAATCAGGTCAATGCAGAGTTTCTGGATATATCAAGTGAAAAAATTGGGCTTTTTTCAACTGCTTCTAGTTTAGACACATATATAACAAATGAATTGTAGCGGGCCCACATGAAAAATTTGATGAAAAGGCGACAATGTCACCACGAGTCTGTTTGATGGACACGCCCCCTTCCCATAACAGTTGGTCTAGCTCTGGATCTATCATCATTATCATCACATGATCTATCACTATCAGTTGGTCTAGCTCTGGATCTATCATCATCATCATCACTTGACCTATCGCAATCGAGATCACGATCAATGTCAACGTCACTAGCACTAGAGTATTCATATTGATGAAGCCACAATTTTTTCATGGCCTTCTGAATCGTCTAAAGCTTCCATTAACTGCTGCAGTGTGAAATGTGTAGGCCTTGCTCTTTTTCCTGTGGAAGTGCTCGGTTCATTCGCCGAGCTCTTCATGGTCATTGTAAACAAAAATCAACGTTATCACTAACTCACTGCTTTATTCAAGGAAGAAACCATTTCAGAACACTAATCTTGCTACAAATGCGAGATTTAATGACGATTGAATGCTATTCTTAGCACTTCTTCAAGTAATATCCCAAAAGCCTAGAATTCGGTAACTGGTTATATCTATATACATATAATTCTCTTCGTGGGACCTTGGAAAACAAGCTGCAAGTATGTGCAACCGAGCATGACGAATGACCTTCGCTGGGGTCAATTAATCACAGTTAAAGGTTGCCAAGCGAAGGTAGTGGTGGGGTTGGGCATGTCTTGAGACAAGCAATGTTTTTACATTCACTTCGTTGTTCCTTCACAGTGTGCATGTATTTCGTAGTGTATTGGTTATTACATCCGCCTGACATATGGAAGGTCTTAGCTTCAAGCCCAAGCGGCAACATTTGTTTTTTGTAATTTTTAAAAATGCTTATGCCCATTTCTTAGCCAACATAAACACCACTTCGCATGTCACGGAAAAAGCTTATATCAATGTTATACCAATTCCTTCACAAGGTAACTGTCTGTTACTATTGGTCGCATATTTCGATCATGGACGAAGTTGTTGCTCTCCAACTTGGATTCATGGCTGTAATATTTGTTTCTCAACATTGGTATAACTTCCGCGACGAGCTCTCCATTGTTCTCAGTGACGGAAACGTAGTCATACACTCTCAACAATACGCTCAGTATGTGAATACTTCAGGAGTATATGGTGACAAAGCAGTAATTGTGGCGATGTCCGAAATACTTCACAAAAATGCTGGTGATCCCCAAACGTTCACTCGCGTTGTTTCCATTTGTTCGTGCTACTGTTTGTGTCGTTCTCCCCCTCCCCTTTGTCGAGTTCTAGGGTATTGTTGACTCACAAGGTTTGAACTCAATGAACCAGAACACCATTAGATGTTTTTATCATTTATTTACAACAGGAATCCTCCAATACATAATCCAACACTGTCGTTCACACACACCAAACTGTCCCTCTAGCCTATCTTCTATTACGTCATCTACCCCACACTACGTCATACTAAAACATGTGTTAACAATAGTGCGCACCGGCGCAACATTCTAACATTAACATTACCAAGGCGGGAAAACCCCATTATACTATAACAATTCCCTGACATATCCCCCCTCTTCACTTTAGATTTAACTCACGGAGTTAAATCTATACCCTGCAATTTATAGCGACTCAAAATACATCATCATCAAGGCATAATCATAGTCATCAACAAAAATACATCATTCACATCATAGAAATACAATAATTATATCTTACTTATTTACAGCAATTAATACATAGCCAAAAAAAATAATTTATACAACAAAAATCATAGTGATTGTTTTTGATGGTGGAATATTACGTTTGTCCCCCATCATAAACAACAAACGACCCTGGTTACCGTTATACAGGCTGATGTTTTCTAACTCAAGCCTAGACGGCATTTCCCACACGGCAATAACTATACCGCCTCTGTCAATCTCACCCTGACCGCCTTTGGATTCTACTTTTTGACCACTAAAGTTTCCGGTTGTGTTTCTTACTATCTCATCTTCACCCACACGAATCATTGTTTTGACCAGGACCCCAACAAACAATAAAAACATTAGTCTTAACGGACCAGCAAAGCCGTTATCTGTCTTTTGGTCTTCGTAACTGGACCGAATCCTAAACCTGTCTTGTGCGTTTTTCTCGGTCATGTTCCTATGATTTCTGGCCCATCCTGACCCCACATTGTCAATGTCAATGTCCTTCACATCATCTTTAATATCTGAGTCAATGTATTTTTCTTTGTCCACTTGATGATTTTCAACTCTAATTTTCTTCTTCTCAATTTGCACTTCTTTGTTCTCATTTTCATTAGGTTTTTCATCAATTCTCTCAAGCGTTTTGGACCTTCTATGCACCCTCGCTATCATGTCTGTATCATTCCCTGTTAATCTCTGCATTAATTCAGTCATTTTTTCTTCTTTTTCTACAATGATTCGCCATAATTCAGTTATGTCTTCTTTGTTACGTGCTACGTTTAGGGCTAACTGATTATTCGCATCTTCCTTATGAGTCAGTCTTTCTTTCATATCTATGTTTTCTAGCTCTAATTCCTTTAGCTCCCTCTGTAATTTCTCCAAAAGTTCATCTTTATTAACCACTGTCATCTTCAGCTCTGTTGTCTTGTGGTTTGCCATGTTTAGGTTTAACTCCATCTCCGTTATTTTTTCATCTTTGACCATGAATATTTTTATTAAGCTAGAATACACTTTATCCATTTCGTTGATTTTCTTTTTCAAGTAGTTGGACTCAACTTCCGCTTCATTTAGTTCTATTTTGTGTTCCCTCTTTAATTGTTCCAATAGCCCATCTTTGTCTGCTAAATTCTTACTCAGATTGTTGTGGGTAATCATTAGGTTTTCCTCCCTTGAGTCGATTTCCAGTTTTAAGCTCACTAGCTCAACTTCCTTTTCATTTAATTTTGTTTTGTGGTCACTCTTTAATTTTTCTAATAACTCATTTTTGTCGTTTAGCTCTCTCTCTACTTTTCCCAATACTTTATCTTTTTCAACCAACTGACTGTCTAGTTCGGCAATTTTCATTCTTATTTCAATTGAATCAGCTTCAGTTTTATCTACTTTTAATTTGTGTTCTTCGTCTACTTTTTCTAGTTCTGTAAGTTTACTTTGAACACTGTCTAATGTGGCTTGTAATTTATTTAATCTCTCTTTGTGTTCTGCTAGTTCCCTTTCTTTACCGAACATCTCAATTTTTAGCGCGCCAGTGAGGTTAAGACTGTCCGCCAGGTCGTCGTATAACCCATCTATTTCTTTTTTATTTTGGACATCAAGGTTTTTAAGGACCCTATTTTCTTCTTGTATTTCTCTACTTCCTTTCATTATATCACGTTTATCTTCTTCATATTGTTTCACTGTTTTCCTTTTAAAACGTTCTTTTTCCGTGGACTGCCAAGCCCTATCCTCGTCCAACTGATTAAGCATGTTATGTCTATTATATTCTACGCTATAAACTGGCTTTGAGGGATTGTCATATGTATAGTGGTCAAAGCAGTCAGCTGATGTATCAGCCACCCTATAAACGTCCCTTGTTAAGTATGGGTCCTCGCAATAGATGCTGGCTACCCCATAGAGTTCTTCCTCACAGTTCATAACTTCACTGTCGTAGTTTTCTGTCTCCTCTATAGCCCTTCTCTGTCTTTTTGTCTCTATTTTTACTTGTCTCTTTTCGTATTGTCTCCGGTTTTTTTCATCTTTTATCTGTCGTTGTCTCTGTCTCTCTTCGTTTTGTCTCTGTATTTCTTCACCTTCTTTCCGCCATTTTATTTGCACTTCTTCCATTTTTTTCCGCCAGAATCTCTGCTCATTTATATATTTTAAATACGGGACACCATTATATCCCAATGCCGTGCCCTCCCCATTCATGGCGTTATGTTTACGATAACGGGACATATTAATCCGTCTAGATAAAACGTCTTTATCAATTAAAAATAACCACCAAATTATTATATGCTAAAAAAAACGAGAATATGCACTTGCCTGTTTATAGAACATAATTCACATCCAAATAACTGTCAATCATAATAACCAAAGGCATAAGTGTCCAAAATAAAGTCGAGGAGGCAAGCAAACAGTTCAAACGGCTCGATGAATGGACACTACGGTCACCCACAGCACACTGGAACTGGTCAGATCAGATCCACGTTGCGCTGATCCACAGGAACACTACAACCGCACACTGGATGTGTAGAGAACAGACACACGTTGCGTTGATCTACGGTAGCACCACAATTGCACACTCGATGTGTACAGAACAGGTACACGTTGCGTTGATCTACGGTAACACCACAGCTGCACACTGGATGTGTACAGAACAGCCCTACGTTGCGCTGATCTACAGGAACATCACAACTGCACACTGGATGTGTACAGTACAGGCCCACGTTGCGTTGATCTACAGTAACATCACAACTTCACACTGGATGTGTACAGAACAGGCCCACGTTGCGTTGACGGACTAAAACGGCACCTACACCACTCTGGACGTGGGTAGAACAGACCTACGTTGAAATACTGGAACGCCACCGACAGCACGCTCGTCACTGAGCACGGTAGAGTGAACTACGACACTAACCTTGTTTATAGGACGTTCAATGTCTACAAGAGCCTTGAGTTACTTGCTGCCTCGGTCAACAAATAATCCCGGAACGGTAGCCCCCAATGTCGAGTTCTAGGGTATTGTTGACTCACAAGGTTTGAACTCAATGAACCAGAACACCATTAGATGTTTTTATCATTTATTTACAACAGGAATCCTCCAATACATAATCCAACACTGTCGTTCACACACACCAAACTGTCCCTCTAGCCTATCTTCTATTACGTCATCTACCCACACTACGTCATACTGAAACATGTGTTAACAATAGTGCGCACCGGCGCAACATTCTAACATTAACATTACCAAGGCGGGAAAACCCCATTATACTATAACAATTCCCTGACACCCTTTTTTCACTATCTATGAGCAAGTCTGCTGCGTATGTTACGCCACGGGGTGTCTAGTAGTAATTAAATCAATTACCTAATATTCGGTAACTCGCATTGGTAGGGTCAAAAATCATTTTCAAGTAGTTTGTGTATTTTGTTTTCATACAGAAGATGCGTAATCTAGTTTAGGTCTGAAAGATGTAAGGTAACATATTAATTTTACGTTCTTATTACAGATTGACGTATTTTTGTAAAAAAAAATTAATTAAAAATATTTTTAAAATCTTTTTTTTTAAAAAGGACACGCTTTTACTTACATGTAGAAAGTGCACTAAAAAGAAGAAAAGAAAAACTTTCTATGATAACAGGTGAAATCCGTGAACCTATCCACTACACATAAAAACGTGGGGCACCAACAACAACTCATTTCTCTTTGCAACTATTATTTTGCATATATATAAAATATCTAATTAATATGATAGTAGCATGTATATGATAAAAGTTGTGAATCTTTTAAAGCTTATTAATATTCATATAAATTTGTATTTATGTTTCGCAGCCTTGTACATGATATTTTATATAAATAAAAGCGTGTCCTTTTTTAAAAAAAAGATTTTTTAAATATTTTATTTTCTACTTTTTAGTATCAACATTTTTAAAATCGATTTTTCGACCTTATCAATTCAATTTATTTAGTTAAACTTCATTGTCAATAACTTAGATGTGATTAAAAAGATACATTATTAATTAAAAATGTATGTATTAAAAAACAGTTCCCCCAACTGAAAATTGAACCAAAGTACCTCCAGGTCAGCTCCATCACTCTAACAATTCGGACAAGGAGGCCTGACAGATTACGTTTTTTTTAGACTTATAATACAAACTCTTTACAATTCACGTCTGACGTCAACATATATTTTTTTTACGTCTATTTATTTTTTTTTATACCAAACACCTCATAAGCGCCCGCCCAACGTTTTAATACCACGGTGATGTGGTCACGTGGTGAACGTATGTCAACAAAAGCAGACCGGTACCGATGCTTATATAAAGATAAACTAAAAATGCAATAAGTTAATTACGGTAAATTCGATCGATCTGAAATTTTGATACAATGCATTTTCAGCCAAGATCAATCTGTTGTAAAATTTTGAGATCTCTAGGTCCACTAAAAGTGGTTTAATTTTACGTTACATGATTTGTCGGAAGGAGGGAAGGAGGGAAGGATGGATACAACCTACAAACAGTGTGACTTTCATAAAAGCGTATAAAAAATTAACAGTTTTTAACATTCCTAGAGCCTTACTTTACAGTGAGCTGGCAACCGGTATGAGAAAAAGAGGTCGCCCCTGCTGGCGCTTCAAGGACGTCTGAGAGAAAGACATTTCATTGGCACAGATAAAACGTAGGATACCATTGCCGAGGAGCGCACGTCCTGGCGGGCAAAATTGCGTGAGTGCATTCATGTCGCGGAAGCATCCCTAATAGCTTTGAGTGAAGAGAGAAGGGCCAGGAGAAAGGGTAGGGGGCAGAAGAGCAGGAGTACACGCCATCGTCCCATGAGGACAGATCGTTGCCATATATATATATATATATATATATATATATATATATATATATATATATATATATATATATATATGCACGAGCACATTACCCGTGATTTTGATACAGTAACATATTTTAGGTCTCATATACCCCTTAACAATTTAGATATAAGTATACAACAACAAAAGGAAAAAGCAACACTATTCTTCGTTAAATATTGATATGTGTTGTCGACACAAGAAAAATAACATAAAAACGATGTTAAAAAAATAATTTTAAAAAAAGATTAAGAGATAACTCTAACATAAAATAATTTATGTAATATAATGATTTCCAGTAATCTTTCTTTCAAGTAGTGACGATGCACCAAGTTATTAGATACGTATGTCATTAAAATAAATGATTTTTTCTTCGTTGTATTCAAATTCAATCTTATTATTTTACCACGTTTTTATTAAGTCACTTTCGTTCCTGTTTGTCTGTCCACAATTTTTCAAATCTGCCAACGTAAAATTAAACCATTTCTAATGGATCTAGAGATCTCACAATTTTACCACAGATAGATCTTGGATGACAATGCATTGTATCAAAATTTCAGATCGATCGAATGTACCGTTATTAAATTTTTGAACTTTTTAGTTTATCTATATATAAGCATATGTATTATTCATCTGCTCTTGTTTACATTACATTCACGTGCCGAGTTCACGCCAACCCCGACCACATCAACCATGTTTAACATCAAGGGGAGATCAGTCATTTCCAGTCTGTAAATGTTTGTCGGGCAATGCGTATTATATTTGAACATAATAAATACTTCAAAACTCACCATAGCATACACTTAGACTAAAAATAAATAAAATAAATAGAAGTAAAAAAAAAGATTTTTAAAAACCACGTTTTTATAAGCGGACTAAAAAGAAGAAAATAAATTAAAACTTATAAGTTCAAGTACTTTTATTTAATATGACTAAAAACGTGGGGCGGGTGCTTCAAAATCCCATTTTAATTTAGAAATACAACACAAAGATAGGTGTTTGGTAAAAAAATTAAAGATTCATATTTTTAGAAGGCAAAAGAGAGATCTATAAGCAGGTGAATGAGTGAACTGCTTATGTAAAACCTCATAAGCGCCCGCCCCACGCTTTTAGTCATATTAAATCAAAGGACTTGAACTTATAAGTTTTTAATTATTTTCTTATTTTAGTCTGCTTATAAAAACGTGGTTTTTTTTTAAATCTTTTTTTTTACTTCTATTTATTTATTGTAGCTTTTTGTAGATGACATTATTTTGTAAGGCCTTATATTTAACTTAAACTAAGTAGGTATATAATTTCGAATCAAAATAATTAAAGTTATAATTTTCAAGAAATATTATACAGAGTTAAAAAGAAAACTGCTACATTTTCTAACGGTCGCATATATCTGGAAAAAGCTCATGGACGACGCCGTAGCTCTACAACTTCACAACGGGCTGTAAACTTTTTATAAAAAAGATTGGGATAACTTCGGCACATGCTCTCCGTTATTCTCAGTGACAAAAACGTATTCATATACTCTCCTCAACAATACTCTCAGTACATGAATATATCACTCACACAATCATAGTCAAAGATTTTGTAACCAGTATGGTTGACTTTAAATCGTCGCATACACATAAACACTTAACAAAAATATTGGCATTTGCTTAACTATAAAAGTAAACTTTGAAGGGCAGTACACTCTCGCTGCGATGTGCGGGTATATCTCTAGTATATATATAAAAAACTGGGAAAACCTGGCAGAGGATAGGTCCATGTGGCGGGGTATAGTGAAAGAAGGATCACTAAGAGCAGAGGAGCAAACTAGGGCAGACGCAGTCGGGAAAAGAGCGAGGAGAAAGGCCAGGCACCACTGCCTCACTGCCTTCGTGTGTGTGTCATGCAGAAGAGACTGCCACTCAAGGTTTGGACTCATCAGCCACACCAAGAGCTGCAAAAAATAAAGATAAATCTATCGTCTTTCGTAGACGGACAGATGCCATACATACATATATATATCCCTATATATATTGCGCCTAAGCGCGTCCGAAGCCGTGTGTGTGCTCGCTATGCGGGGTAACTCCCGAAAATAAAATAATTTATTGAAGACGTAGAATAATAAAAGTTTTGGTGTCGATATTAACAAGACGGCGTTTCTCGCCATAAAATATTGTGACTTTTACGTCATAGTTCGAGCTCATATTAATTTGTAAAATGGAAACAAAGTAAAAAGAGCCGCGGTTATTTCAATGAAATTTGATTTTTTTAATGGTACTATCTGTTTGTGTGTTTATCTTTGTGTGTGCCAGTGTGTGAATAAAGTGAGTGTGTGTGTATTTATGTTGTGAACTAAATGTGATGAAACGGTTTATTTTTATGTCTGATAATGTTGCGCCTCTAACAAGACTACGTATAATTTTTTTGTAAAAAATTACAGAATTAATATTTGTTTGCAAATTACATCTTTACACTGTTTCCTTTATGTATTTTCGAGATGTATTTTATCCAGCCGTTCGAAAAATTTATTTGCTTTGGTCTTTCTCCAGATGTCTACATTTATGTTCAACGTTAATCTACCTAACATTTTTGTTTACAAACCATAGTCATTGTTTTTTAGCGTAATATTTTAACAATATTTATATACTATTATTTTCTTTATTATCAAATACACAGTATCATTTTACCACTTTTCTTTATATCTTTTAAATGTTTAATTTAAATACTTAATGCATTTGACATTTTAAAAGTTAGTTATAAATAATCAAATACTAACAATGTTTTCAATGCATTAGAGAAAGAAAGCACATGAGTGAAACCAGATACCAAACACTATAGCTTAGCCACTGTTAATATTCTTTTTGCATAAATTAAGTTAAACATACTAGGTAAGTTATATTTATAAATAAACAAATGCATGAATAAAGAGATTAGTGATGAAAGCAGTGCCAATGATTCTTAGGTGGGAGATTTATTTTCCTTCGGTGCTTAAATAGTTTACACGATTTTTGTTTTCTGGAACGATTGCTCCATAAACTGCCCCAAGGAAATAGAAGGAATGAAAAAAAAATTCGGTCCTGTTATAGACGAAAATGGATTATATATAGGAGTTATATGCACAGACCAATGAGTGTGGGTAATAAGCGGAACAGCTATTTTTATATTGAGTACAACTTTATGACCTTTTGAAATGTACCATTTATTGGTGGGGTAAGAGTCAATAACATCGCCCAACCCTGGATGACATAAACACTATAGCTTAGCAACTGTTTTATACTTTTTGCATAGGTTAAACTAAATCAGCAGGGTAAATTTTAAGCCCAGACCTTGCGATTCAAAATGTTTCTTTAAAACAAATACAACCCATGCACACCTTACTTAAGCATCACAATTCAGATAAATAATATGCTTTTCCCATAAAAAATCATTACTAAGAAAGGTATTTAAGAGCTAACAAAACTAAAACATTCATAAAAAAAATAGTTACAATGAGTTGCGTGGCACACACTTGGGGTATAAACTGTACGATTCTTTAAGGTATAAATATATTTAGTGTAAAGACATCGCGGGTATTACGACTCATATATAGGTTCTAGCTTCAGAAAGTGCGTGCTCAAGCGAAAAAATACACTAACAGCAACTGATATTTAGACATAACAACTTGATTTTATTTGAGCAATATTATGCAACGAGGATAAAGTTTTGTGTACAGACTGATTTCAAAGGCAGGTCATGTGGTTCACTAAATGGTAGTTTTCTTTTAAACTGTACTCACTTTCTTGAAAATAAAGGTTTTTTTTAAAACTATTCTGATTAAATATCAAATTCCTACAAATATATGTTATATATTAAGGCCAAATATGTCATTTTATAAGCTAAAAAAAGCTACAATGAAAAAAGAATTAAATACAAATACAAAGAAAAATAATCCGTTATTTTAGTGGAACAAGTATCTGCCAATTTATTGCTTTGTTGATACTAGAAGAAAAGAGTGGGAAGTCCTTTCAAAATGACATTATTTACTAGAAAATCAATCTCTAGGAATTAATAAAAAAACACATTGTTTTTATGTTAATATCCGTGTCAAAAGCAAATATGTATGTCATACCCTTAAACCATATTTTTACCTTCCACTAAGGATACATATTCAAATAAATATTATCTGGCTCAAATACTATCAATTTCGTCTTAAACTAATTTCATGCTTAAACTATACAATGGAATTGGTGTTTTTCAGAGAATTTTTCCTAGAACCAAAGGAATCATATGGAAAGATATTTTTAATTTGTTTTTATTCATGTGAAAAGAAATTGAGCCTTGCCGATAAGATTTTTATTACTGTTAAGTACCTTTCATATTCTGTAGGAGTATATTATATAGAGAAAAGCATGCGTTAGTAAAGCAGACATACCAAAATTGATGGTTAATATTTAAATTCATCATACTGTCTATTTTCTCGACACACATTTTATAAGAAGTGGTTTGATTTATCACTACCCTAATTTCATGATGCATTTACATTCATTTTTAAGGGAAATTTGAGACCCAAAACCAAATAAATGTATTTTTTAATTGTGCCTAACCCTTTTCTGGCAAAAAATACACTAACAGCAACTGATATTGTGACATAACAACTTGATTTTATTTCAGCAATATTATACAACGAGGATAAAGTTTTGTATACAGACTGATTTTTTGAAAACTATTCTGTTTTAAAATCAAATGCCTACATAATATATGTTATATATTAAGCCCTAACTTATATGTCGTTTTATAAGCTAAAAAAAGCTCTAATGAAAAAAGACTTGAATATAAAAAATACAAAGAAAAATAATCCGTTATTTAAGTGAAACAAGTATCTGCCAATTTATTGCTTTGTTACTATGCTAAATAAATATCCCATTCGTCTTGAACTAATTTCATACTTAGCTTATAAAATGGAGTGGGTGATTTTAAGAGCTATTTCCTAGAACCAAAGGAATCAAGGGATATTGTTTTAATTTTTTGATTCATGGAAAAAGAAAGTGAGCCTTGCCCATTAGATTTTTGTAACTGTTAAGGACTTTTGTTATTCTGGTAAAGTAAATAGACAAAAGCGTGCGTTATTAAAGCAGAAATACAAAAGTTGATGGGTAATAATTAAATTAATAATACTTTCTATTTTCTAGACACATATATCGTGATTTTTTATAAAGAAGGGGTTTGATTTTTCACTACCCTAATTTCCTGATACGTTTACACTCATTATTAAGGGGAATGTGAAACTCAAATCCAAATAAAGTTATTTTCATTGTGCCTACCCGTAGCATCGCACGGGCATTGCTCTCGTATATATATATATATACGAGCACAATACCCGTGCTATGCTACGGGGTAAGCGCAATACAATTGCCACAGCATTTTGTCTTGTAGGTCTCATTTTTCAATTAGAAATTTAGAGATGAACGAAACACATCACGAAAGTGGTATATCTAGACACCAACCTTCTTTATCATTAAATATCAATATTGGGCTATCGACAAAAAAAATAATCAAGCTTACTTAAACATAAACCTAGACATGTGCACATGCGCGCACACACACACATGCTTAAATACAAAGCGTGACTTCAAAATACAAACACAAAAAATCTCATCAAGTAACCATGAATTTTTAATTATTATGCGCTTCTCACAAATTAATATATGTTCAAATTTTCTTAAAGGGTCCACGCCAAAGGTAACCACTTAATATTACATTTTCTCACATGTAGTTATCTATACTAATAAAAGGCAAAGCCCTCACTGACTCACTGACTCACTGATTCATCACTAATTCTCCAACTTCCCGTGTAGGTAGAAGCATGAAACTTGGCGAAGTTGTCGAATAGCCTCTCGCGACGAAAATTGGAGTAAAAGAATTTTAAAAATAACACTCATGGGGGCCGGGGGCCCAAAAACGTTTTTTTTCCTTATATGGCCTATATAAAATTTGAAAATCACCAATTCTCCCATTTCCCGAGTAGGCAGAAGCGTGAAACTTTGTGAAGTTGTTGAGTACAATCCCGCGATGGTAACGGGAGAAAAAATATTTAAATTATCACTTCCTGGGGGCCGGGGCCCCAAATTAAGTTTTTTCCTTATATGAGCTTTATAAAAACTAAAAATCACTAATTCTCCTATTTCCCGTGTAGGTAGAAGCATGAAACTTGGGGTGGTTGTTAAGTTCACTTCCGCGAAGGTAACAAGCAAAAAATATATTTAAATTATCACTGAATGGGGGCCGGGGGCCCAAATGTAGTTTTTTTCTTATATAAAAAAATGACTCATCACTAATTCTCCAACTTCCCGTGTAGGTAGAAGCATGAAACTTTGGGAAGTTGTTGTGTAGCCTCTCGAGACGAAAACTGGCGTAAAAGAATTTTACAATTTTACACTCATAGGGGCTGGGGGCCCAAAAAACGTTTTTTTTCCTTATATGGCCTATATAAAATTTGAAAATCACCAATTCTCCCATTTCCCGAGTAGGCAGAAGCGTGAAACTTTGTGAAGTTGTTGAGTACAATCCCGCGATGGTAACGGGAGAAAAAATATTTAAATTATCACTTCCTGGGGGCCGGGGCCCCAAATAAAGTTTTTTCCTTATATGAGCTTTATAAAAACTAAAAATCACTAATTCTCCTATTTCCCGTGTAGGTAGAAGCATGAAACTTGGGGTGGTTGTTAAGTTCACTTCCGCGAAGGTAACAAGCAAAAAATATATTTAAATTATCACTGAATGGGGGCCGGGGGCCCAAATGTAGTTTTTTTCTTATATAAAAAAATGACTCATCACTAATTCTCCAACTTCCCGTGTAGGTAGAAGCATGAAACTTTGGGAAGTTGTTGTGTAGCCTCTCGAGACGAAAACTGGCGTAAAAGAATTTTACAATTTTACACTCATAGGGGCTGGGGGCCCAAAAACGTTTTTTTTCCTTAAATGGCCTTTATAAAATTTGAAAATCACTAATTCTCCTGTTTCCCGAGTAGGCAGGAGCGTGAAACTTCGGGAAGTTGTTGAGTACAACCCCGCGATGGTAACGGGAGAAAAAATATTTAAATTATCACTTCCTGGGGGCCGGGGGCCCAAATTAAGTTTTTTCCTTATATGAGCTTTATAAAAACTAAAAATCACTAATTCTCCTATTTCCCGTGTAGGTAGAAGCATGAAACACTAGGTAGTTGATAAGCACACTTCCGCGATGGTAACAAGTGAAAAAAATATTTAAAATAACACTTAATGGGGTCCGGGGGCCCAAATGTAGTTTTTTCTTAAATAAAAAAACTGACTCATCACTAATTCTCCAACTTCCCGTGTAAGTATTAGCATGAAACTTTGGGAACTTGCTGAGTACACTCTCTCAACGATAATTGGCGAATAAGAATTTTAAAATTCACACTGTTGGGGGCCCGGGGCCCAAAAACGCTTTTTTTCCTTATATGGACTATATAAAATATGAAATCACTAATTTTCTCATTTCTCGAGTAGGCAGAAGCATGAAACTTTGGGAAATTGTTGAGTACAACCCAGCGATGCTAACGGGAGAAAAAATATTTAAATTATCACTTCCTCGTGGCCGGGGGCCCAAATGAAGTTTTTTCCTTATATGAGCTATACAAAAACTAAAAATCACAAATTCTCCTATTTCCCGAGTAGGCAGAAGCATGAAACATTGGGAAATTGTTGAGTACAACCTCGCGATGGTAACGGGAGAAAAAATATTTAAATTATCACTTCCTGGGGGCCGGGGGCCCAAATGAAGTTTTTCCTAATATGAGCTATATAAAAACTAAAAATCACAAATTCTCCTATTTCCCGTGTAGGTAGAAGCATGAAACTTGGGGTAGTTGTTAAATACACTTCCACAAAGGTAACAGGTAAAAACAATATTTAAATTATCACTTAATGGGGGCAGGGGGCCCAAATGTAGTTTCTTCTTATATTAAAACAGACTCATCACTAATTCTCGGATTTACCGCGTAGGTAGAAGCATGAAACTTTGGGAAGTTGTTGAGTAGCCTCTCGCGACGAAAATTGGCGTAAAACAATTTTAAATTAAGACTCATGGGGGCCGGGGGCCCAAAAACGCTTTTTTCCTAATATGGCCTTTATAAAATATTAAAATCATCAATTCTCCTGTTTCCCGAGTAGGCAGAAGCATGAAACTTTGTGAAGTTGTTGAGTACAATCCTGCGATGGTAACGGGAAAAAAAATAATAAATTATCACTTCCTGGCGGCCGGGGGCCCAAATGAAGTTTTTTCCTTATATGAGCTTTATAAAAATTAAACATCACTAATTCTCCTATTTCCCGTGTAGGTGGAAGCATGAAACTTTGGGCGGTTGTTGAGTACCCTCCCGCAATGGTAGCAGACGGAAAAAAATTAAATTATCAGCTCGATAGGATCACGGGAAGTGTGTCATTTTTTTACTTTTCGTTTTTGTTTTTCTGCGGGACTACAACAGACAGACAGACAAGACGGTGAAGTTAATATATGTATTATATCCATCATGATCCATTTTGAAATCAATTTGTGTTTTGAATTTGTGTTACGCGGGTTCTCAATGCTTACTGAAATCCTAATTTACCGCAGCAATGCGCGGGTATTTTGCTAGTTAGTAATATGAGTGACTCTGTTAAAATTATTAATAGTACATTGCTTTTATCTTTACCTTTAGAAAAAATTTACATTTTTAAAAATAATCAAATGACGTCACACCTTGAAAGCAAGAAGATCTGTTAATCTCAAACCCTAAAATACCATCATTTATTTTGAGGTGATACATTCAATAGAAATATAGAAGTTTAGGAGTATATCGTTTTGGCGTCTCATCTTTCTCTTACAGATTTAGATAATAGAGCCTTGGCAAAACTGTGCTTCTTAAGAGTGGAAAACGAGAAAGCAACCATCTTCTTAACAAACACACACACACACAAATCTTCTTTTTTAAAATGCAAATACATAAAATATGGTTGAGTAGTCGAAAACATTGTAAGCATTACAAAATTTTGGCATATATTTTTATGAACTGAATTTCTCAGCTTTCAAGTCATATCTTACTCTGTAAATGATGTGCCAATGTAAAAAAAGTAAATTCACGTTTTGAAATCATATTTATATATGTAACAGGCACGTTTTCTTTTCAGAGGAATATGTCTTTTCAATAACCATATCATGCCTCAAAGATACATCACAAATGGTGTCTTTAACTTAAATTCATGTTAAAAAACTTCGTTTGACCCCTTTCTCCTAGTAATGTCAAAGCACACTTGGGGAAGATACTTGCGTTGCTTTAACAGTTTGTTAAAACGTTATTTTTCATACGTAATTTTAATAATTTTGCAATTTAGTGATATATTTCCAACGTAAGAGTTTTTCCTCAATTTAGAATCACATTAATTAATGAATTAACCTGAAAAATATCAATGTATTATTTAAATGTCACAGCAACATAGTGGAATACGAACTTATCAGTACGAATATGTATCAATAATCTTTTTAACAAAAGACTAACACGTGTCAGTTGATGACATTGCTAGTATGTTGATATTGTTGATTCATTGTATTGTAGATTCTTTGCTTTTAAAACACAGGTCTTGCTCTTATTTATTATTTACTCTATCACACTTACAAATTTCATATCACTAAAATAGCAAATGCGTATACAAAGATACTGTAAAAACTATTATAGGTCATTATTTTAAATTCCAATCATTTGTGGGGCTTTTCAAAATAAAAAAAAATCTCCATTATTTTTTTTGTTTGCTGCATTAAAAATATATCATATTCATCAAGAAAACTGCTTTTGTTTCCTTTTTATGAAGATAAAGATACACATCCTACACCACAAACCTCTGGGGCGTGAAAGGTAATATTTTAACGCACAGGGCGAATATTTCTCAGAAACTTGATAATGATTATTTTTTTAATGGTTTAAAACTCCCTGAAGACTACATTTTTGGTGAACACTCTTTTGTCTTTCTTCAAGTTGCCTTGTTCGTCCGTTGGAAGTATTTTTATCCTGACAGAGTTAAAACACTTTGTTCTAGAAAATGCAACATAGAGTTGCCCGTGACAGAAAACGGGAGACGGCAAATAAATGCCCAGTGAGTAGAAAGTCTGTCCCTGACTTTTGTTGATTGTCATTGCAAATGCCAGTCTCAATGGAAATTGTTTGCGTCTCAAAGTAAAGGGAAGATCAGGGTCACTTGGTGCAAGAATAACTCTTGGAATAAATACGCTCGTGCCTTTAACAGAACCAGTGAGAATTTCACAGTCAATGAACTTTGAAATCATGTTATTGACAACTAATCTGTTTCCGTTGCAGAGACCACGCGTAGAGTCAAGGTTTTGTAGAAGCATGACTACTGCGTTAACTTTTAAGTTAAGCGTATGTGGTGGCATACCTCCAGGAGTTAAACTGTTCAAGAATTTTATTGGATAGTTAGCAATTTCCTCAGCATTTGCACTATCTTGCTGAATTGAATCTACGCTTGTGTAGCATTTTAATTCAGACTGAATTCGTCCAAGGACAATCTCATTTAGCTCAAGAGACTCGAGGTTTTTGGGAGTCAAGATTACACGGTTTAAAGTACTATTATCCCCAGGTTTGATGACTCTAGGAAAGATGGCGTCTAAAATGCATCCGTTTTCAATACATTCCGGAGGAACTTCAAAGATGCCTTCTGGAAATCCGGACTCTTGAAATTTTCCATTTCCAAGGTCTAACAGCCAATCGGATAATTGTCGGTGTTCCTGCAGAACGTTGATGTCATTAGCCCGCATGTTTTGGTCCAACTTGAGCACGTGGACATTTGACCAACATTTACTATTCTTCATGCATGAAGACAGTATTTCAGTTCCTCTTCCGTGTGGAACAACCGGGTGAATTTGGCGAAAGTCTCCACCAAAAAGAAACACGGCACCCCCAAATGGTTTGTTTGACGGGACGTTAGGGTCTTCAGACATTAGTTCCCTGAAAAGTGTGTCTACAGCATTTACACCATCATGTGGGGCCATGGATGCTTCATCCCATATGATGACTCTGGCGTTCTTAGGTTCATTTGCTACATCACTTCCATGTCGCACAGTACACGTTGATGTTTCATTAAGTGGGACCGGGAGCTGGAAGAGGCTGTAAGAGGCTTTCCCTACTTCGAGTAATGTAGCAGCTATGCCTGTAAATGCACATGACAAAACTTTATCACTTTTGCTGCGAAAATAATGCACAATAGTATTGTAGAGGAAGGTTTTGCCAGTTCCTGCAGGTCCATCGATAAAGAACAGACGCTTTTCCGATTTATTATTTTCAATGGCTTCACTAATTTCTTCAAAAGCAACTCTTTGTCCAGGATTCAGCATTTGAAACGTTTTATCGAATTGAGCCTTTTCAAAAACTGGGTCGTACAATTTTTCTGCATTGATATAGCTATCTTTATTTATCTGTGGAATCTGAAAACCGAAATCTGACAATGACTTCCTATGTGTCCTCAAAACAGATCCAATATCACTGAACGTCATGCATAGGACTGTTTCTCTATTATAGAAAGTTCTGTGATAGTCTTCCAAAAGATTATCTTGATGTCTGTGAAACAATGCTGGTGGATCGGTAGGTTCACACATGATACAAATAAAAGCAAATAATTGGCGAAGCTGTATGGGCATGCTATGGGTCGCAGCTTCATGTAGGCATGTATCCCATTCTGAGGCATCATCAGTTAGCCCCTTTGCAATGCACGCTTCTCTGAATGTAGGAAAAGGTACAGGGTGACCTTCTGCAGATCTTAAATCTTCAAAGGAAGTAGCTCCTCGAACATGTAAAAGGAGAATGCGAAGAAACCACTTCTCCCTGTCTGTAGGGCTGACTGTAAACATTCGACCTATGGTAGTGTCATGTCCTCTTTGACCGGTTTCCATTTGGACAATTTATTATCCCATTTATAATTATCTGGATATTCAATGTATAAATATGACAGTGCATTAGCATCATGTTTGTTAAGCGGAAACTAAGCCAGCAGTTTTGACTTGGTAGCTTTCTTGTGTACAGCTGCAGCTTCACTGCCTTGGATAAAGTAAACAGTGTGCTTATCCTCCAGATGGACATGTAATCTTTCAACGTGATCACTTTGTTGGTGCATTCTATATTCTCGAAGGCGCCAACATGCTTCAGGTGCACTCACATATTGAGTTTCCAATTAGTTTTTTACCTCGTCCCATTCCAGCGTGAGTCCTGGTTCTGTAGGAACTTTGGAAAACTGAATTATTGCACAATCATGGCCTTTGTACACATATTTGAAAAGGTATTTTACGCTTTGTATTGAGCTACAAATTTCAACATTAATGTGGGCATTATATTTCAGAGACAGATATGGGTTAAATGGAACAACCCATCTTTTGTCCAGTTTGTTTCCACGAAGTTCCACAAAGTTTCCGTCATCTCGGCGTTGATACTTGGGGTAGCCATGAACATTGCTATTTGTCTCAGCACAGAAATCCTTTGGGAATTCCTTCGTACATTTTCCGTTATCCATGCACGGAGCGTTTAAATTAAATGGTCCGCATGAACCATGTATTATGCAGGACTTGACTATTTCGTGCAGTCTAGGGTGAGCATATTGATAAGGGAGCTCTGCACATGCAATTTTGTTGATTCTGGCGGTGTCCCAAACTTTGTCTTCTTCAGCCATGAAAAGTAGAATGTGCGCATGATGAAGTCCTCGTTTTTGGAACTCTATCACGTGCAGCATACCCCTAACTCGGCCAAATCTGTGGTTTTGTGTTAAGTCGGTAAGTAGAAATTTCAGTTTCATATGAAATACTCTGGCTAATAAATCGGGACGGTGACATGGCTGTTGACCTGGAAGAAGGTTTTCTTTGATTTCATTCCATTTTGGATTGCAAGTGACTGTAACAAATAAGTCAGGCTTGCCGTACTTACGAACCATAGCCTATGCATCTTGATAATTTTGAGCCATATTTCTGGGACTTCCTTGGAAACTTGAAGGCAGTATCACTTTCATTCCTGGTAAGATGTTAATATCACTCAATTCTTTTCTGTTTACGAATTGGTAAAGGACATCATAGTCTTCAGCTCGTAATTCCCTTTGATTTTTTAGAACCCACTGTAAACGGTTGGCCTCAGTCTTACAGTAGGCATCAACCACAATTTGGTGAGTGAGCTTTCCGGCATTCAGAAACTGATTGAAATGCCCATCACGAATGGCAAAGTGAAATTAATACCACTGTAGCTGTGACACATGCCCTTGACCTCTTGTTTTTTGTATGTCCACACTCCATCCAGAGTCCCCGTATGGAAAGAGCATGGGGTAGCACAATGGGTCACACAATCTACTAAGAATGGATATATTTTTGAGACCTCCACTTCTTAAATGAATTGTTATATCCCTATTTTCTGGAAGTGCGCCATCTGCACTGTGAAACACTGTAGCTATTTCCTCTGTTGCAGTGGAAGGGTTTGTTCTGCCAGGATGGATGCTATTAACACCTTTTCTCAGGAATGTCATGCTATATTCGCGTGGTGGGCGATTTTCTTGATTTGCCTTCTGCATTTCTTCATGTTCAAATTTCAACATGTTTTTGTAGTGCCTAGAGAAAGGATTTATATCTTGAATAATGAATTGAAGATTTTCCATAACAGTATGAATGCAACCATAGTTTGCCGGGTTGTTCATTCTTTCATGCAAGGCTTGAGCAGAGTCAAGAATGTAAAGCTGGGCGTACTTCAGGGATTCACCTTGATTGGAGTGTAAAGCAGATGTCGAATGGTATATCTGACCATGAATCCTATAACAGAAAGGACATGAATGTGTAGCGACTGTGTGGTCAATCTGTGCACCCATAGAAGCAAAGGCCATGGCACTGTTATACGATCGAATATTATCCATAAAATTTTTACAATGTAAATCCGATCCATTCATATAATTAGCTATGGAGGGGTGCAAACTTATTGTTGGCAAAAAGGCACTCCCTTTATAGCAACAATTTGTAGTTAATTCGTCGTTAAAGTGTTTAGCATTGCATAATGAACACATTTTTCCATTGTGCCAAGATAGCTTTCTTGTACTTCATCTTCATTGAAGTTATCAGGAAGTAGAGTTGTGTTTGTAAGGCGCGAATTTCTACTAATACGTCGCTCTTTATCTTTATTTGCACGTCTAGTAATTTTAGCATTAGCATATCGTTGACTTTGACTCTGCTTTTGTTTCATATAGATCCTTTTATGTTTGTTAGCTTCAGCATCAGAAGCACGCTGTTGTGTAAGCGCATCCTCAGTCATGACTGCTCTACGGCGACGTTGAGTTTCAGCTTTAGTCGCATTTTGTTGTGTACGCACATCCTCAGTCATGACTGCTCTACGGTGACGTTGAGTTTCAGCTTTAGTCACATTTTGTTGTGTACGCACATCCTCAGTCATGACTGCTCTACTGCGACGTTGATTTTCAGCATGACGTGCTTTCTTTGCTGCAATCTCAGCCTCAGTGTATGGTTTGCGACGTTTAGGAGGCATGGTATGTCTGAAAAATGTGGTTGTAAAATACATAAACAATCCATAAAATAAATTCTATACATTTCTAGAAAACTGTGCTTTTTTACTGAAATAAAAATATTTATTTTTAATCTATAGTGATTAGTTATAGAAATTTTAAAAAATTTAGGAAATAGATTTATTAAAATTTACGATACATTCAAATTATTTAAAACTATGTATAAGCTTCAATTTACATAACTTCAAAAATACATAAACAATCAATAAAATAAATTCTATACATTTCTAGAAAACTGTGCTTTTTTACTGAAATAAAAATATTTCTTTTTAATCTAAAGTGATTAGTTATAGAAATTTCAAAAATTTTAGGAAAAAGATTTATTAAAATTTACGATACATTCAAATTATTTAAAACTATGTATAAGCTTCAATTTAAAGACTTTGTACTTGATTTCTTTTTAAAATATACTGTGCATATTTTAGCATTACTACTGAAACGTTGTGTGTAATATAAACATTTATGAATGAATTCGCACAAAAATCACATTAAAATAATAAAACGTATTATCTCTTTGTTACTTTAATTATCTTTTATTCTTTTATTTAAGTCTGAGTATGAGGATTACAATATTATGGGGCATGTAGCTTTTTTATATTTTGTTTAAAATTATAGCTTCATCCAACAATTGTTATTACAAGTTTTCTACTTAACTATTACACATGTATGTATCAGTTTAACATTACCAAATTATATATTTTTTCATATAATGCAATAGTAATATTTTATTAATTTTAATTTTTGTTTATTAATATTTTACCAACATTTTACATGATTTATTATGAAGATATTATGAAAAAGAAATTATAAAAAAGAACAATTAATTTTCAAATATGTAAGAGTTGTTGTGACCATAAAATTTGATTGCAAGAATATATTAAAATGAAACAGTGAACACGGTGTCACTTGCACTCTCGTAGTAAATGCTTTCGTTGTTGGTAAAATAGGCCACATGTTGTTTTGATTCTTTAATATTAAAAAAAAACAAAAAAACTCTACTTCAATTCAAGATAAAAAAAAAGAAAGATTTAGATCCAGCACTATAAAAGAGAAGCATGCTATATTTTAAAGGTTATGTGATAGTAAATAAAAAAATTGACTCAGTATAGTTAGTAGTATATAATGTATTTTTGTATACGAATATATGTGTAATGAAAAAAAAACTCCAAGCTTAGGTTGCGCTATATAAGTTTGCATACATAATAATGATATAATCATGATAATAGTAAATGCATAATGAATTACACACAGCATAAAGTGATACTGCAGCAAAGAAGTTTGAAGTTCGGAGTCTTCACAAATATGGCTGAGGAGTAAGCCGGTTGTTTATAAACCGCCGGAAGCGCGTTCCGACATTTACTTGCGGCATTGAATAGTGCGCACCAATTATGACAGCACAGAGCGTTACAAATAAATTATGTGACTGTAATGTTATCCATATCAAGCATATCTGTGATTTGAAGTCGTTTGAGCTTCATTGAAAATTAAGACTTGTCCGCTTATTCGCCCATTTGTCCATACATCATTACCAAACGTTATAAAAAAACATGTAAAAATGAAAATGAAACTATTTACAAATGTAAATAATAAAGTACTATTTATTTTGCATGAAACAAAATAAGCAAAGTTCGTTACAGGATAAAAGAAAAAATTAAAGTATCAAGAGTTAATTGTATTTACAATTTAATATACACGTTTTAGGAATTCACATAAACGTTTTCATTACTGTTAAGTCAGCACCTTTTCCAGATCTACTATGACTTGTCATTTTATGCATCCATTGGTCCATACATTATTACCAACACATTATCAAAACCATGTAAACAATAAAATGAACCTAATTGCAAATGTGAATAACAAAGAACTATGTATTTTCATGAAACGTAATAAGCAAAGTTTGTCACATGATAAAAGAAAAAATTAAAGTATTAACAGTTAAGCGTATTTAGAATTTAATATACACATTTTAGGAATTCAAATAAACGTTATCATTATTCTACAGTCAGCTCCTTTTTTAAATCGATTTTAAATGCAAAGTTTGTCAAATTCAGTCTAAGATGCATTTAACAAAAACTATTGTGGTTTGAGGGGGTGGGGGGGGGTCAGATTTGTAAGTATTTTTTAAAGCTATAAAAGAAAAACAAACGCTAAACTGAAACATAACTTGACAAATGGATTTGTTGCTAAAACGCATCACACAAACCAATTGTTAATCTCATACACCGAATAAGGGATGTTATAAATTGATATCGAAAATTAAATTTATAATTAATATTTCAACGTGGACACTTTGTTGGTGCATTCTATATTATCGAAGGCGCCAACACGTTTTAGGTTCCAATTAGTTTTTTTGTACTCAATATAAAAATAACTGATCTACTTATTACCTACACTCTTAGGTCCATGCATACAACTTCTATATATAATCCATCTTCATCTTTAACAGTACCGACAATTTTTTTTCAATCCATCTGTTTTTTTATATTTTTTTTAAAATTTTTTTTATTTTTTTTTAAATTAATTTTTATTTTTTTTTGGCGGGTGGGGGTGTGGGCGTTGGGGTCAGTTTATTGAGCAATCGTTCCAGAAAAAAAATCACGTAAACTATTTAGAAGTAAAATAAATCTCCCACCTAAGAAACATTAGCATTCTTTCATCACTAATCACTTGCTTCACACATTTTACTATGTATAAATTCAATTTACCTTGCATGTTGCTTAATTAATACAAAAAGAATATTAAAAGTGGCTGAGCTATAGTGTTCGGTCGGTATCTGGTTTCACTCATGTGCCTTTTATCTCTAATACATAGTATACATTATTAGTATTTGATTATTTATAACTAATTTTTAAAATGTCAAATACATAAAGCATTTAAACTTAAACATATATGAGGATATTACGAAAAGTTGTAAAATGATACTGTGTATTTGATAATAAACAAAATAATAGTATATCTATATAAATATTGCTAAAATATTATACTAAAGAAAACAGTGACTATGGTTTGTTAACAAAACGTAAGGTAGATTAACTTTGAACATAAATGTAGAATGTTGTAGAAAGATTAAAGCAAATAAATTTTTCGAACGGCTGGATGACATGCATCTCGAAAATACATAAAGAAAACAGTGTAAAAATGTAATTTGTAAATATAAATTAATTATTTAACATTTAAAAAAAAAGATATACGTAATCTTGTTAGAGGCGCAACATTACCAGACATAAAAATAAACAGTTTCATCACATTTAGTTCACAACAAACACACACACACACACACTCACTAATTCAACAACGTACACACACAAAGATAAACACACAGAGAGATGGATAGTATCATTTAAAAAATCACATTGAAATAACCGCGGCTCTTTTTACTTTGTTTCCATTTTACAAATTAATATGAGCTCGAACTATGACGTAAAAGTCACAATATTTTATGGCGAGAAACGCCGTCTTGTTAATATCGACACCAAAACTTTTATTATTTTACGTCTTAATTTTCAATAATTTATTTTATTTTCGGGAGTTACCCCGCATAGCGAGCACCCACACTCCCACACACACGGCTTCAGACGCGCTTAGGCGCAATATATATAGGGATATATATATATATATATAAACATCTTTAATTGTCTAAATATCTAAATATATAATTTTCTCCATCCATCCCTGTGGCGCTACAGCCCCTGTAAGGATTGGGCCTGACTCACGACCTCCTTCCACTCAGTCCTTATCAACGCCTTTCTTCTCCAATATTGGATGCCCAGTTGTTGTAGATCTTTCTCTACGTCATTCATCCATTAAAGCCTAAGTCTTCCCTTGAGCCGTTTTCCTCTGGGGTTTTGGTGGTGTACCCTCTTTACTCCTCTATCATTTGACATTATTTCTTGGTGTCCAGGCCAGAACAGTCTGCCCTTTTTTATTTCTGCAACTATAGTGTTATCCTGATATAGAGAGTATAGTTCATGCTTGGTTCTTATTCTACATCAGAACTCATTCATAAAATACCCGGGGTGGACCAAAATCAGCCCTACTGCCTTGTAGGAAGTGGAGGGATCCACAAAGGCTAGGGACCCAACCCAAACAAAGGCAGCTACCCAGAGAGCTGTGAGGGGGAACCCTCAGACGGTTGTGCGCAGGGCTAACAACCCAGCCAAGTAAAATAAAAACATCTTACGAAAACCAATCAACTGTGACTTTTATAGTATAATTAAAATAAAGTTATTCAGATTTTCTTGTGCACAGTCACTATAAATTTTATTCAATCACTTTGAAGAGGCGTTTTGTTAGAAAATATTTACTTTTGTACTTACAGCTACATTCAAACTAAAAATGGATCAGGAAACTAAACATAAGGAGTCTTTGGAAAAAGAATTAGGTATGTATTCCGCTTCATTCATTGGTTTCATTTTTTTTTCTACCTTCTTCCAAATCATTGTTCGCGTTTAAAAACTGTTTAAAATTAGCAAATAACATTTCACTTATTATTAATAGATATTGAACTAAACAGTATGTATGTCTTTGGTAAATTTAAAACAAATAGCCCAGAATGAGAAGTTTGGAAATACATTTTTTTTAAAAATATAAATAAAATATAAAATATGAATGAGAATGGTCCACACAAAAAACTAACAACAAATAAAATTAGCCCATGCTGGTTCAATTCGAAATTTAAAAACAATCACAAAAAACAAAAAAAACAACAACATGCAAACAAAAAAGATAACTTTTTTTTTAAATTAAGGCTAAAATTTTAATAATGATATACACAAATACTTAAAGATTGAATACTTGGCATAAAAACTTAGTCGAAACCCCTAAAATGCATATATAAACAATGTAATTTCGAAAAATAACAATGAAAACGTATGGTCTTTTACTAAATTTCTAAAAGATGGATTATACTAGAAAAGCCACACTAAAAAGCCCATAAATAAAACCTATAATGGTAATTAAACCAAAACTAACATCCTTAACACATATTTTACATCTTCATTTTCTGACTCAGGTAACAAGGAAGTTTTAATAAATTTCATTAAAAATAGTAATTAATTACTAGAACACATAATATAAAGTCATTTTGTTAATCTCCTAGACAAATATAATGTATAATATTACATTAAACTCAATTAATTAGTTAAATAGATGATATTATATGTCAAAAGGCTGAGGCAATAATGATTAATAGATACATTAATCCTAGACTTCTCAAAAGCATTTGACAAAGTTCACCACCTTAGTTTACTAAAAAACTTAACTACTTTGGATTCTCAGGTCTCTTATATCTTTGGATTCAAAACTACCTTTTGGGTAGACAGCAGACTGTAATAATGAATTGATCTAAGTAAGCTCCAATAACGGTTTATTTAGGAGATCCCATGGAACTGTGTTAGATCCTCTATTCTTTTTAATTTATATAAATCATTTAATAAGTTAATTGCTGTATTATATAAAGAACAATTAAATCAGAACTAGGTAGCAAAATCTTACAAGAAGAAGACATAGATCAAATTAATAAAATGGAAAATGAACTAGATTATGTCTTTTCCACTCGGTAAAGTGGTAACTGCTAATAATAACAAAGAAGAAAAAGAAATAATTTAAAATATTTTATTCATGGAATACAATTGATCCAATATAATTATGGAAAAAAATTAGGAGTACTAATAAATGAGAAACTATCATGGAATTTCCATGTCAATTAATTTTTTTAAAAATCAAACAAAACGTATGTCTTTAAAAACAGAAACTTTTACAAATGTAATCTATACTAATAAATGATAATGATAAAGCTCTGACTCACTGACTCACTAATCCGTAATTCTCAAAGTTCCGTGTAGTTAGAATCACAATACTTTCAGAAATTTTTTAGTACAATCTCGTGACAGTAAAAGCGAAATAAACTATGTAAATTATCTCTCACAGGGAGCACGGGGGCCCAAATGTATTTTTTCCCTTACAAGAGCTACTAGCAAAATACCTGCGCTTTGCAGCGGAAAATTAGAATTTCAATAAGCGTTGAGAACCCGCGTGACACCAATTCAAAACACCAATTGATTTCAATCTGGATCATGATAGATATACGTGTTTGTCAATGTGTCAAGTCGTCGTAAAATCAAATGAACAATAAAATAACCTTAAGGGCACCCGTGCAAAAGAGGTGCAGTATGTGCATATCTCATAAGGCTTGAAGATTTCAATCTAGGTCATTATGGAGATAAATTTTTATATTTATTTTAATTGTTTTAAATCCAAAGGGGGAAAAAAGCTTTAAAAGTATACATTATTTTGCACCTCGGCCCCAAAGGAAACAAACGTTAGGAATTCATTACCCTATAGAATTTTATTTTTGTATTTATTACATTTGGTCAATAATTAATCCATATACCCAGTAGCCACTGTTTAATATACCTTTTATATAACTCATGTTTAAAAATGGTATTACGGGCCCCTGGTACCTAATAATTGGTACTTTAAAAACTTACAGAAAACTTTGCATGAGCATAGTCATAAACTTCCGAAAGTTTAATTGCCATGCAATGAATACAATACTAATTATATGGCTTAAAAAACTAAAATAAGGGCCTATTGGTGTAAGATTAAATTTCAAAACAACAGTTTATTTCCATCTGGATATTGATGGTTATATTTCTTTGTCAATATTTCTATAAAAATTGGTGTAAAATCGAATGGTTAAAATTTCTTAAACGTTTACAAAAAAGAGATAAGGGGCCCTCGGCTCCAAAAGAATAAAATTATAACTTTAATGCATTATAGTATTTTAATATAGGCCATCAAGTTTTTATATTCAAAGTTTTGTCAAAATCCATTTACCCTGTATCCAAAGTTTTAAAATTTTTTACTTCGCTCATATTATTTGGAAAAAAATAAATTTGGGCCCCGGATCCCAAGTCAGTATTACCATCGCATGAGTGTACTCAACAACTTCCCAAAGTTTCATGCTTCTACCTACACGTGAAGTTGGAGAATCTCAACACTAACTTCAAACCTAATTTGCCACTGCAACGCGCAATTATTTTTATACTAAAAATATAAAACAAGAATGCTACCTCACTTAAGAAGACCTGTACTAGAATACGCATGTTTTGTATGGGACTCATCAACCAAAGAAAACATTGATAAACTAAACAAAATTAAAACGTGAGCTTCCATTTTCATTACTGGAGAATATTCAAAACTGACAAGAATAACACAATTAGATATTGTGGAGAACCAGGGTACTCTTGTGAATCATCAACCTTCTCTGCTTTCACTCACTTTTTCACAAAGACTCTAAGACGACCTGAACACTTATTAAATCTGTTAATTACGTCACTTCTTCAATTCTAGTTATTTCTCACTTAATCTAATCTCTACAGTCCAACTCTCTACAAGTCTACACTTTCCTTAGCTGTTCGTCTCCCTGAGTCTCTTCTCTCGTCCCCTAGCCTGGATCTCTCTTGTTCTCACAAGTTCGTCCTCTCTAATACCCCTCAGACTCCGCCCTTAAAATTCAGCCCGTGTCCGGTACTATGTCCAATCTGTCAGTCATAAAGGACCACCACTAGATTAGACGGGGGTGTTGCCGTTTCGACATAACCGTCTATGGTGAGTCCCCCACCACTTACCTATCCCCACTCAGACCACCTGCGCGTCTGGTCACCCTATCTACCTTGGTGCATTTACACCTCCCGTCTCCTCGCTCCGCTACCTCCTTGATTTCCCAAGTCAAGCGAGATGACATTTTGTGCCAGAAAGTCACATTTCGCACCTCTGGTCCCACGGACTCCCAGTCATGGGTCAGAAGTCAGCTTCCGTTTCATGTCCCTGTCTTATCTCAGGACCCTCTTACCGCCCTAGATATAAAGGCCCGTGCTCAACTCCGCGCTAGTGGTGGTCAGTCTTTGATCTCAGCTCCTGGCGGTCAATGCAAGTTAACATAAATTCCTTACACACTCCTCCTGGTTACAAAAACATGTCTTCCACGACATGACTTAACATCTCGGCAATGATTGTCTTCAATTGGCTTTGAGTGGAGTGGCTAAGAACCTCTGGCTCAATTCAAAAACAAAAACACCGTGACGCTCTTGTGTTTCCCGCAACACCACGTTTTCTCTTCACCAATCCTAAAATTACTCCATGACCTCTGAGCTGTGTCAAACCGTCAAACCTTTATTCTTCTTGTCAGTCAAGTCTCGTTCTTAACATTTTCAATTCAATCAAACATCAATTTAATCAACATTTTAAAACATAGGTATTGAAAACGTTACAAAATTGATATGTAAAAACACATAATTGATAACAATTTCATACACTTTTCAAATATACATCCACATTTTACTAATAATGCATGAAACACATAAATGACAAAAATACATAAGCGTCTCATACAACTTCGAAATAATCATTTTCCTACAATCATAAATTCATGATGAAATTAAAAAGACACTGCAAAACAGAAATCAGATAATAGCATCTGACAAACAAAATCACATAGTTATTTCATCATAATCCTCAAGTAATAGCATTATGCAAACCATGGAAAATAGTCATATTATCATCATGGGTTAAAATCATAAAACAATCAAGGCACAAATAGTCATTTCATCCTTTTCATTGTTCGTGTGCTTACCTTACACAAACAAACATAATTATTCATTTTATCAATAACATTGTTCATGTAATAGCATCAATTTGTCAATTCATCTTTATCATTGTTCATGTACTAGCATTACACAAACGAAACAAAATAATAATCTCATCAATCTGGTAAGAGATAAGAAAGCAAAACACAATAATAAATCATTTCATCAATATCAAAATTCTAGCAATAGCATTACACAACTAAATCAATTACTCAATTTGTCATTCTCAAAAATCAGGTAATAGCCATAGTTCGCTTAAAGCGTATAAGTACTACAACTATAGTTATGTTACGGCCAAAGCTCGAAGTCCGGCCAATTCGCGAAGTGGCTGGGTGTCTTTTGCAATGCCCGATGTGATAAAGAAATACTACATCTGTCGTTTCTGGTGTAGTGGCGTACTGTATTACTCGTATTTATACTTATTATTCTGAAACAGGGGTTTCATTTCGAGTATGTATTACTCGTATTTATAACATCTCAATCAAAGATTACAGTTGAAAAGATAAGTAGTAGGGCGCATATAGCATGTGTCGTGGGGTGAAATAACACAATACTAAGTATACTGAGGCTATTAACATATCATTAATTGTTAGCTACGACACGTTGTTCTGTACTGAAAAGTGATAAATCATCAAATGAACAATTCTATGCCGATTCGACCACCGTAAGTTTCGACCATTTTTTTCTACACCTTAAAATTGATTGATTGATTGATTTATTTTATAAATGATTTTTTTTTAAATTTTATTTTTAACGTTGAATTTATGATGGGACGATTGAAAAAAGTTCATATACTAACAACCTGTTAATATTCAATGGGAATTCATGATTGTTGTATGTTCGCCATTTTCTGAAGTAGAAAGTCCTTCCAATCCTATCCAACTTCACCCCCATCTCGATCCGATGTAATCGGACATAAAAAAGGCCATGTGGTCAGATAAAGGTACGTACATTCTCTCCGCCCCACTCCCTTTATTTACCTTGCCCGTAAGTTTTGCTAACACACGGTGTCATGTGATCGTCGCTTAGTCTTGCCATCGTAACATGTCATTACGTAACATGTGCCAGCAAACGAACAGTCCCTGGTCTCGGTAGACTTCTCTTGATCGCTCCACCCCAATTAAAGTCGTGATGTAATCGGACAATAATTAAACAACCCGTAGAAACAAAGTTTTTGACTATAAATCCCTTATATATGAGACATAACTAAAATTATTTATTATGTGCAATATAATATTCACCGCGCGAGAAACATTTAAAGACTGACTTAACTCCTCTGCCTCTTGCTGAAAAACACGACAATGTGGTCATAGATGTATGAAGAACAAACGTTTATGTAATTCAAAATGTCATAAAAGTTCATCCTGTTGTAATAACTTATAAAAGAAATAATAGTTTACTATACTTATTAAGTTTCACTTTTTTAACTGGTTTTTATTATTTGTAACTAACAATCAATGTTAAGTATTAAATATTACTAGTCAACCTTCAATCTGCTCATGACTGCTCCGGGCTTTGGCCGATCGACCAAAGCCATTTCGCGAACTGGCCGGCCAAAGCCCGAATTTCGGGCTTTGGTCGGCTAATTTACAGCATCATTGGCCACTTCGCGAAGTGGCCGATTTCGGGCTTTGGACGTAACGGTTACATTGACCGTAGAAAATCACAGAAATTATGAAATGAGACATACAATGCATTGTCAATGTAAAAGGAAATTAACAAGGAACAAGAATTACACTTAGTAAAGAATGAATTACATACAATATTAGTCAATCAAAAAAAGGTAGTACATCCTAGTCATCCTTCAAATAAAGAAAGTCACACATCAACAATCATAATTCATAACATATTCCACCTGAGCAATGCCACCAAAAAACACAACTCCATCAAGTTCTACCAACATTACTTCATCAGCAGAAGTGCATCTATTTCAAAGATTCAATCTGCTAATTATACCTTTAAGACAGACACAAAATTGAACATACAAAAATGTTTCAAATTGGTAAAACCTTCATCCGCAGATTGTAAGCATGTTACCGCTGCCTAACCTGCTCATAAAACATATTTTATGTACACAAAAGAATGATCCAAAAATGTTTCTATTTGTACACCCGTACTTCATTAGTACATTTTCAAGCATCAACCTGCTCATGATACCTTCATAATTTGACATACACCAAAAAAAAATAAATACAAATAAATGTGTTTCAATCTGTACAGCGTTAATTCATCATAATAAATAAAAAAATCGACACTCAAAAAATTATGAACCACAACATGTTTAAATTTCAGCATGTTACAGATAATGACAGAAATACATTAAGAAAAATATGTCAACACACACAAAAACAACAATCCATTTCATCTTAACTCAAGCAGACATAGCCAGCTGACTGCCCATGCCTTGCAGATTTCTGATGGCCAAGGAGTCTCCATAAGTGTCTCATATTTCTTTTATGAGTCCCACAGTCTGACAACAGGATTTTGTCCATGACATGATTTGAGCGGTTCTCCGGTGGTGACGTGCCGCCGCCCTTCTTTCACCCCCTTTTGACTGTCCCCCTTTTGTGAACTCTTTAATTGACCGCTGGACGATGTGGTGGCCCAGGAGATTTGCCCGACGTATTGTCAACTTTTCTGAACTTGGTCTGCGGCGACAGACCGAGTATTGGGCTATTCTGCCCCGAAGTGACCTGTGTCACTAGGCTTTTCTTGTAGCTTGGTCGATTGTGCCCACTCACGGGATTATCTTCTTCGTGGGGAAACATTGAGGAGTGACCCCTTTTACTCTCATTATTAGCAGTTTCTAACTTTACGTTACTCACCACCACTTTCTGCGGAGTTGGCCCGAATTTGGTCTGTAGATTCTCAGGCGACCGCAGCTGAATTTTTGACCGCTGTGATGATAATTCAACGATCGTGTCCTCAGAATTAACCGATACTGCTGCACCTTTACACCCGCTGACTAGTAAATCCACTGAATTTGAATGAACACCACTGTTTAGCTGTAGCTGTCTGGGAGTTTTTCCTCCCTATTCTCGAGTAAGACAGTTACGGGCAAGGTGCCCAATACCGTCCCAACGGCAACACGGTCTTTCATCAAACAATTTCTTTACAAATGAAAAACTTTTTCTCATCAGGAGTCACGGAATTTATAACCCTTGTCACCACGGGCACTTTATGTCGGTGGAGATTAAGTCCACGTTTAATAGAAAACGAAAAGTCGTAGCGACCTAGAACGTCAAATCCTTGGTACCCATCTTCTGTCCGCTACATGGACCGTCCATGGGTAGCTCTTGTTCTTTAGGATTAAAACTATATCATTGACTCCATAGAGTTTTACTGAGTACTCACTGGCGGACTGAAGATGCAATAGAACCAGGTGGTAATTTAATGTTAACTGATGCTGCAATCTGCTAATAACTCTCTTGGATAAACTCGTCACTGTCGCCCCTGTATCTAATAGAAACTGGGTGTTAACTCCACAAATTACAATTGGAATGTACACAGCAATTATTCTTGGTTACTGTTTTTTCTTGAGGCAGCCCGAGTTAGTTTAAATGCCGTGGAGTTACCCCCATGGATGGTCTGTTAGTGCAGTTACGGACGAAGTGACCAATCCTATCACACCCGTGACATCTTAACTCTGCTCTCCTTGGTTCCCGTGTCAAATGGTGTGTTGAATGTCTCTGAGAGGCGACGAATGATCGCAGATCCTGCCTAAGGCCACTGATTCCACTAGCCAATTGGTCCGTGGCTACTGCGGCAACCTTATGTCCCGGCATACGTACATTGTCCCTAAGATTAAGAGTTGGTCGAGGGCCGCTCGCGCCTTGTCCACAGATTGAGGTGTGGCCATCATGCCTACTTGTGATACCTTCGATTGATCTGGGTGTCCACGAAGACATTTTTTTTAATCCGATGGCATCACGAGTTGTTTGATCTGCAGTTGGGAAACTCTGTTTGACTGATATGCTGCCGCAATCGTTTATGCTATAGTGGATCGGGAACTTGGCATGCTGTTAGTAGAACCTTGCTAATTCCTTTCAAGAGGTTCAAGGTTAAATACTTCTCAACCAGGCATTGCAAGATTCGAAATTTCCACCGCTGCCACCATTTGTGGAGAACCTGGGTACTCTTGTGACTCAACCTTCTCTGCTTTCACTCAATTTTTCACAAAGACTCTAAGACGACTTGAACACTTTTTAAATCTGTTAATTACGTCACTTCTTCAATTTTAGTTATTTCTCACTTAACCTAATCTCTACAGTCCATCTCTCTACAAGTCTCCATTTTCCTTAGCGGTCCGTCTCACTGAGTCTCTTCTCTCGTCCCCTAGCCTGGATCTCTCTTGTTTTCACAAGTTCGTCCCCTCTAATACCACTCAGACTCCGCCCCTCAAAATTCATCCCGAGTGCGGTACTATGTCCAATCTGTCAGTCATAAAGGACCACCCCTAGATATGACGGGGGTTGTGCCGGTTCGACATAACCGTCTATGGTGAATCCCCCACCACTTACCTACCCCCACCAAAACCACCTGCGCGTCTGATCATCCTATCTACATTGGGGCATTTACACCTCCGGTCTCCGCTACCTCTTTTTGCCAAAACGTCACATCTCGCACCTCCAGTCCCACTGACTACCAGTCATGGTCAGAATTCGGCTTCCATTTTATGTCCCTGTCTTATCTCAGGACCCTCTTACCGCCCTAGATATAAAGGCCCGCGCTCAACTCCGCGCTAGAGGCGGTCAGTCTTTGATCTCAGCTCCTTGCGTTAAATTCTAGTTAACCTATATTCCTTACAATATATCATTAAACTTTGAAACACTAGACGAAAGAAGAGCCAAGTGTAAAGTAGTGTAAAGTAGTAATTATACATACGGCAATTAATTATAAGTTAGAAATACATAACAAAGATAAATTGATACAAAAGTTACACATACAGAAGGATAAAAATCACCTTTCTTATTCCGTATGCAAGAACAAACACATACAAATTTTCGTTCTTCATTTCCGGAATTCGGGCTTTGAATGGGTTGTGTGAAGAAACCAGGAAAACCAACACTTTATCAATATTGAAATCTCTAATAAAATTGCAGGACTAGATATACACCATAATTAAGAGTAGGACGCAATGATCTTCTGTATAGAAAGAACGTATGTAACAGATACGATAAGACAAGATAAGGCCATCGGTAAATAGAACCATTGGATAAATGGACAAAGGGAACAGAATAGTTACTTTTATTAAAAAAAACAGTCTTCATGTACAGTAAGACCCCGCTTAACGCTGTTTCGTTTAGCGCTGTTTCGGTTTAGCGCTCTTTTATTTCAACCCGAAGATTCCCCGAAATTGCTCGCAGCACTACGGGGATTCCCCGACATTGTGTTGATATGGATGAAATAATGTAAATAAAACAAACCCGTAAAAACAAAGTTTTTGACTATAAATCCCTTATATATGAGACAACTAACAGTATTGATTATTTTCAAACGCTACAAACATTGACAGACTGACACCGAGTGATGTCCCTTGTCTTTAATAAATGGGGGTGGGACGTGAGGGGGTATCGGCACGACGGTCGGCGTCAACTCAAAATCACGTGGAAGTGGAAGAAAAAAACAATAACAAACCGTGAATTTGAATTACATACCTCATATAAGGATAAACTAAAAATGCATTAATTTAATTACGGTACGTTCGACGGTCGATCGATCTGAAATTTTGATACAATGCATTGTTAGGTTAGACGGGTCCGTGTGCTAATTTTCAGCTCGATACGATCACGGGAAGTGGGTCATTTTCGACTTTTGTTTTTCCGCCCGCCCGCCAACCCCATGAGATGATGAGATGACGACAGAGACGGCCGCGAAGTTAATATAAGGGATTTAAAAATAGTGGAAATTATTGAAACAACCCGGTTTAGATGAGGTAAATGTCGAAGACGTTGAAGAAATATTTAAAGAAACAGCAGCTAGTCTTTCTAATGATGAGCTCAAGGAATTAACTGAGCAAGAAGAAAACAAAAATTTTGATAGTAGTTCCCCCCCCTCCTGCAATTCTTTGTTCAACGCATTCACATGCTCAAAAATATCAGCTACATATTCGAGATATGCAACCCAACAATAGATCGTAAACTTATCCACCAGTCCAGGTGGTCGGACACTTCGACCCTGGACGATTCGACCCCGGATGGTTCGACCCTGCCAGTTCGACCACAGGACGTTTCGACCCCAGGACGTTTCGTCCCCGGTCGGTTCGACCCCGGACAGTTCGACCACGGACGATTCGACCCTGGGCGATTCGACCCCGGACAGTTCGACCACGGGACGTTTCGACACCAGGGTGTTTCGACCACGGACGATTCGACCCTTTCCTTTCGAAGGCGTTAAATGGTTTTTGTTATTCTTTGTTTTTTTTTATTTTTTTTTGTTTAAATAAAATTTTGGTATAAAAATAATTAGTTTAATTGTATTATTTCTTTAAAATAAAAACAGTATGAAATAGTTATTTTTAACGTTAAATTTATGATGATTAAAAAAAGTATATACACTGACAACTAGTCAACTTTCAATGCGAATTCATGATTGTGATACATACACCATTCATGATTGTGATACATACAACATTCCTCTGAAGTAGAAAGTCTAACTCAACCCAACCCCGATCCGATGTAATCGGACAATAAAAAAGGCAATGTGGTAAATAAATCCTTTATAAATGTACCAACAATTTCTAGACCCATACTCCCTTTATTTACCTTTTCGATAACACTCGCCAGCACACAGGATCCTGTGGTCGTCACGTAGTCTACTCTTCGTAACATGTCATTATGTAACCCCCCGGACAGTTCGGCCACATAAAGTTTGGACTAGGGGCGTTCAATGTTGTTGAAAAGGCTGCCATGGTACCCGTTCAAATGCCGCATTATTTTCGCCGTTATTACCGCTTTACAATTTAATCTAGACACCATCCATGCACCTCATTTTATACAATAGCTAATGGCATGCTTCCAGTAACAAATTACTGTGAACTACAAACTTTTATTCCTGCTGTTAAAGCATTCGTCATACTCATAAACTAAAACTACGGTGGACTGAACGTTCAAACAGAATGTCAATAACAATAACGTAACTTTCAGTCAGGACATGGGGGCCCAGCAGCTTGATTGCTATTTTCCGCTATGGGGCGATATTAACTATTGAAATTTATTAACTTTAGACAACTTAGTACGTCTTATTTAAGTCAGTTTTTCTGCTAGGAAGATCTACATGTGTTAACGAACACAAGAAACAGAAGTGAATTCAAAGGGCGCGGGTTTGTAATGGTTTCAGCCGTTGCCGACACCTTTTAAAAGGAAAAAAAAATTTTTTTAAAAATAATGTATTTTTTTTTACAGTGAACATCTTTGAAAAACTGAAATATTATATATATATATACACATATAAGACTCAATAAAAATGAGGTCATTTTTAAGTATGTTTGGGATAGGAGTGGAGGGAGGAGTGAGCTATAAGTTATAGTGTGATGTATACCCAGTGTTTTGCGAGTGTTATGGGAAAGGTCAATACTGGGAGTGGGGGCAGAGAGAATGTAGGTACCTTTACAAAGGACTATCTGACAACACGCCATTTTTAAATCCTTTATATTAACTCGTGGTGTCTGCTGCCGACCGACCGACCTTGCTTGCTTGTCGCCAAAACTTTTGATCGATTTTTAACCCACTTGCTCGCAAGATAGCGAGCTGAAATTTTGCAGGCAGTTTCGTACCGATGATAAAAACAATGTATCAAAATTTCAGATCGATCGCATGTACCGTAATTAAATTATTGATTATGTGATGGCACATTCAAAGTTGTGCCAACGATATTTTACCAACTAAATACCTTTCAATTTGTCTTTGTAGAGGGCGTGAACCCAGCTGCCCTTTACTGTTTATTGCCTGATAAGACGCAGGCAACTTATCAGAGATTAATGACAATTTTGCGAAATTTGATGCCGCAAGCAGAACCTCAGGTCATTCTCACGGATTTTGAAATGGCAGTAATGAATGCTCTACAAAGCACTTATCCTGAAGCAAGAATAACTGGCTGCTATTTTCACTTGACGCAAAGTGTACTCAGGAAAATACAAGAGCTAGGCATGAAAGCTGCTTATGAAACTGATGTAACATTGTGTGAATTTGTAAGATGCCTATCAGCTCTTGCTTTTGTTCCTGAAGAACATGTTGCAGCCACCTTTGATGAGCTAGTTGATGGCATGCCTCGAATAGATCGCATAGAAGAATTAGCAACATATTTCGAGCACACATACATTCGTGGACGCCGTGTGCGAGGAAGGGCAGAATGGTATGGGCCGTCTCTGTTTAGCATTCCAACATGGAACAAAAGAAGTTATGCGGCCAGTGGACTTGCTAGAACAAACAAAATCTGTGAGGGATTGCATCATGGATTGCAATCCCTCTTCAGCTGTCAACATCAAACAAAGTGGAAATTTATGGATGTAATTCTTAAGGACTGCAATTCGAACAAGTCTATCTTATTACAAGCTGTTACTGGAACACAGCAGCCTAGGCGCAAACGTTATTGTGAGCTGCAGGAACGTGTCGAACGATCATTACAAACATACACTCGCATCAACGCCTTGACCTACCTGAGATGAATGGCACATTTATCTCAATCTTGAATTCGCAATGTGAATGTGTGTCAACTGTTTGTAAGTGTATATATTTTTTTCAATACTCCTATTATAAAATATATGTTATAAATAATATTTCATACTGTTTTAATAAACATTAAAATATATTATTTTTACATTGTACTATTATAAAGTAAACGTAAAAAATAACAAATTGATACTATTTTTACTTTTTAAGAGATAATAATATTAAGCTATATTATTTTTATCAATCGTACTATCATAAAATAAACTTTAAAAATAACTATTTCATATTGTTTTTAATTTTAAATAGATAATAATGTTAAACTATTTATTTTTATACCAAAAATATATTTAAAACCGAAATAAAATAATAACAAAGAATAACAAAGAATAAATAACACCATTTAACGCCTGAGAAAGTAGAGGATCACGGAAAGGGTCGAATCGTCCAGGGTCGAAACACCCTGGGTTCGAAACGTCCCGTGGTCGAACTGTCTGGGGTCGAATCGTCCGGGGTCGAATCGTCCGTGGTCGAACCGACCGGGGTCGAAACGTCCTGGTGTCGAAACGTCCTGTGGTCAAACTGGCAGGGTCGAACCATGCGGGGTCGAAGTGTCCGTAATTCACCAGTCCATGCCTTTGACCAGCCAGAATTGTTTGAAGTTCAGCTTTCCGAGCCAACACTCTGTTCAAAACATTGCCGCGTGAAAGCCAACGTACCTTGTTGTGATAAAGAATTATTTACATTCAGTCTCAACATTGATATATAAAACACGACACAGTCGTGTTTGCATTGCATGCACTTTTGACAAATATTAACAAAAAGTAGACCCATCACGATCCAGATTGAAATCAATTGGTGTTTTGAAATGGTGTTAAGCTGTTTCTCAACGCTAACTGAAATTCTAATTTCTAGCATCACAGTTCCGGTATTTTGCTAGTTAAATTTAAATGAAATTATGAGGGACTTTAATATTTTAATATTTTATTTTTTTTAGAAATCGTTGTTTCTGTTATTCTTTTGTCACTTTTTTTCTTAAGCTTTAAAAAATATTTTATGATAATTGTCAGGTTATCGGTGTGCATAATAATCGTAGGAATTTTAAATTAAGATTTATTTGTTTTCCGGGTATTTATTTATAAGACGTATTTAGAAATCTCATTAAAATTTGATGACAATGCATGGTCACCATAATTTTTTTTCATTTCATGTTTGAGTGTAATTAGTTAATATTTTCATATTTCATCATTTCAATAAAAACATTTTTAAAAAAAAATTTTGTGTATAATTTATTTTGAAAGTGCTGGCCGAAATGAAATACGTTTGCTGTAAACCAAATGTATTTCTTAATTATTTTTTTTTATATTTTAGTGTCAGTGTGTAGTGTGTGTTTGTCGTGTTTATTTAATTATAGAGTGTTAAATATTGATATAATTGATTTAATTTAGTATTGATTATAAGTTTATTCAATGTTTGATATCTACTGTATATTTATCATTTAATAACATTTTGTTAATTTATTTTATAATAATGAAGGCCCTAGCCCTACGTCACAGAACCATGAGGAAGAAGCTAAAGCTACCAGACGAAAAGGAAAAGAAGATACAACAATGCGCATCTTCAAACGGATGATACCTTTCTTAGACAGTCTTACCCATTTGTGAAAGAAACTGTACAAGTGTTTAACATAATGTTATATTGAAATATTAAAATTTTTAACACCATCGAAAGTATGTTTAAAAATTAAATAGATATTTCTTTTTAAATTCGAAGTAATACGGTTTCACCTCTTTTGATAATATATTTATAATAACTAATATTTTTAACAATGAAACTATAATAAAAGGTATTATTTAATCAAATGTACAATAAAATATAAATAAATTCAAAAGTGAAATTTATATCCCTTGATGCAATTAATCGAATTCATATTTGTTATTGCACTGACATCACGATATCTAGAGAACTGAAAGTAAGTTTCCAAAAAATAATAATTTACATCAGTCGTTAGGCTAATAGTATTAATAGCTAATGACTATTGTATTTAATTCATAAATTGTAAATAGGCTTATTAATTTTAAAAAAATATAGCCTATAACTTGGCTATAACTATAGCATTAATAGGCTGAGTATAGTGACAGTATAGGCCATACATAATACATGGACATCATTATGTCATTATTCACAACTCATTTCATTACGATTATCAACATAATTTCCCAGAAGAATGGGGACATTTAAAGTTAATGTATTACCAATAGTTTTAATAATAATTTATTTTTACCTCTTTGTGTTAAAATTTTAAGTTTGAGAAAAATATTCCATTACTGGTATGTTAGTATGTAGTTATTACGTCTAATCTTAGTACCGGTCATTTTGTTATCTGTTGAAGTCAGTCATAAAATGACTTGACGTTTTCTAGCCATCCCCCACCCCGTACGATAATGAAATATAATTATATGTTAGTAATATCTAATTTTCCTATCACTGCTAATCTATACTAATAAAAGGCAAAGCCCTCACTCACTGACTCACTCACTGACTGACTGATTCATCACTAATTCTCCAACTTCCCGTGTAGGTAGAAGCATGAAACTTGGGGTAGTTGTTAAGTACACTTCCATGATGGTAACAGGTAAAAACAATATTTAAATTATCACTTAATGAGGCTGCCATGGTACCCGTTCAAATGCCGCATTATTTTCGCCGTTATTACCGCTTTACAATTTAATCTAGACACCATCCATGCACCTCATTTTATACAATAGCTAATGGCATGCTTCCAGTAACAAATTACTGTGAACTACAAACTTTTATTCCTGCTGTTAAAGCATTCGTCATACTCATAAACTAAAACTACGGTGGACTGAACGTTCAAACAGAATGTCAATAACAATAACGTAACTTTCAGTCAGGACATGGGGGCCCAGCAGCTTGATTGCTATTTTCCGCTATGGGGCGATATTAACTATTGAAATTTATTAACTTTAGACAACTTAGTACGTCTTATTTAAGTCAGTTTTTCTGCTAGGAAGATCTACATGTGTTAACGAACACAAGAAACAGAAGTGAATTCAAAGGGCGCGGGTTTGTAATGGTTTCAGCCGTTGCCGACACCTTTTAAAAGGAAAAAAAAATTTTTTTTTAAATAATGTATTTTTTTTTACAGTGAACATCTTTGAAAAACTGAAATATTATATATATATATACACATATAAGACTCAATAAAAATGAGGTCCTTTTTAAGTATGTTTGGGATAGGAGTGGAGGGAGGAGTGAGCTATAAGTTATAGTGTGATGTATACCCAGTGTTTTGCGAGTGTTATGGGAAAGGTCAATACTGGGAGTGGGGGCAGAGAGAATGTAGGTACCTTTACAAAGGACTATCTGACAACACGCCATTTTTAAATCCTTTATATTAACTCGTGGTGTCTGCTGCCGACCGACCGACCTTGCTTGCTTGTCGCCAAAACTTTTGATCGATTTTTAACCCACTTGCTCGCAAGATAGCGAGCTGAAATTTTGCAGGCAGTTTCGTACCGATGATAAAAACAATGTATCAAAATTTCAGATCGATCGCATGTACCGTAATTAAATTATTGATTATGTGATGGCACATTCAAAGTTGTGCCAACGATATTTTACCAACTAAATACCTTTCAATTTGTCTTTGTAGAGGGCGTGAACCCAGCTGCCCTTTACTGTTTATTTCCTGATAAGACGCAGGCAACTTATCAGAGATTAATGACAATTTTGCGAAATTTGATGCCGCAAGCAGAACCTCAGGTCATTCTCACGGATTTTGAAATGGCAGTAATGAATGCTCTACAAAGCACTTATCCTGAAGCAAGAATAACTGGCTGCTATTTTCACTTGACGCAAAGTGTACTCAGGAAAATACAAGAGCTAGGCATGAAAGCTGCTTATGAAACTGATGTAACATTGTGTGAATTTGTAAGATGCCTATCAGCTCTTGCTTTTGTTCCTGAAGAACATGTTGCAGCCACCTTTGATGAGCTAGTTGATGGCATGCCTCGAATAGATCGCATAGAAGAATTAGCAACATATTTCGAGCACACATACATTCGTGGACGCCGTGTGCGAGGAAGGGCAGAATGGTATGGGCCGTCTCTGTTTAGCATTCCAACATGGAACAAAAGAAGTTATGCGGCCAGTGGACTTGCTAGAACAAACAAAATCTGTGAGGGATTGCATCATGGATTGCAATCCCTCTTCAGCTGTCAACATCAAACAAAGTGGAAATTTATGGATGGAATTCTTAAGGACTGCAATTCGAACAAGTCTATCTTATTACAAGCTGTTACTGGAACACAGCAGCCTAGGCGCAAACGTTATTGTGAGCTGCAGGAACGTGTCGAACGATCATTACAAACATACACTCGCATCAACGCCTTGACCTACCTGAGATGAATGGCACATTTATCTCAATCTTGAATTCGCAATGTGAATGTGTGTCAACTGTTTGTAAGTGTATATATTTTTTTCAATACTCCTATTATAAAATATATGTTATAAATAATATTTCATACTGTTTTAATAAACATTAAAATATATTATTTTTACATTGTACTATTATAAAGTAAACGTAAAAAATAACAAATTGATACTATTTTTACTTTTTAAGAGATAATAATATTAAGCTATATTATTTTTATCAATCGTACTATCATAAAATAAACTTTAAAAATAACTATTTCATATTGTTTTTAATTTTAAATAGATAATAATGTTAAACTATTTATTTTTATACCAAAAATATATTTAAAACCGAAATAAAATAATAACAAAGAATAACAAAGAATAAATAACACCATTTAACGCCTGAGAAAGTAGAGGATCACGGAAAGGGTCGAATCGTCCAGGGTCGAAACACCCTGGGTTCGAAACGTCCCGTGGTCGAACTGTCTGGGGTCGAATCGTCCGGGGTCGAATCGTCCGTGGTCGAACCGACCGGGGTCGAAACGTCCTGGTGTCGAAACGTCCTGTGGTCAAACTGGCAGGGTCGAACCATGCGGGGTCGAAGTGTCCGTAATTCACCAGTCCATGCCTTTGACCAGCCAGAATTGTTTGAAGTTCAGCTTTCCGAGCCAACACTCTGTTCAAAACATTGCCGCGTGAAAGCCAACGTACCTTGTTGTGATAAAGAATTATTTACATTCAGTCTCAACATTGATATATAAAACACGACACAGTCGTGTTTGCATTGCATGCACTTTTGACAAATATTAACAAAAAGTAGACCCATCACGATCCAGATTGAAATCAATTGGTGTTTTGAAATGGTGTTAAGCTGTTTCTCAACGCTAACTGAAATTCTAATTTCTAGCATCACAGTTCCGGTATTTTGCTAGTTAAATTTAAATGAAATTATGAGGGACTTTAATATTTTAATATTTTATTTTTTTTAGAAATCGTTGTTTCTGTTATTCTTTTGTCACTTTTTTTCTTAAGCTTTAAAAAATATTTTATGATAATTGTCAGGTTATCGGTGTGCATAATAATCGTAGGAATTTTAAATTAAGATTTATTTGTTTTCCGGGTATTTATTTATAAGACGTATTTAGAAATCTCATTAAAATTTGATGACAATGCATGGTCACCATAATTTTTTTTCATTTCATGTTTGAGTGTAATTAGTTAATATTTTCATATTTCATCATTTCAATAAAAACATTTTTAAAAAAAAATTTTGTGTATAATTTATTTTGAAAGTGCTGGCCGAAATGAAATACGTTTGCTGTAAACCAAATGTATTTCTTAATTATTTTTTTTTATATTTTAGTGTCAGTGTGTAGTGTGTGTTTGTCGTGTTTATTTAATTATAGAGTGTTAAATATTGATATAATTGATTTAATTTAGTATTGATTATAAGTTTATTCAATGTTTGATATCTACTGTATATTTATCATTTAATAACATTTTGTTAATTTATTTTATAATAATGAAGGCCCTAGCCCTACGTCACAGAACCATGAGGAAGAAGCTAAAGCTACCAGACGAAAAGGAAAAGAAGATACAACAATGCGCATCTTCAAACGGATGATACCTTTGCTTAGACAGTCTTACCCATTTGTGAAAGAAACTGTACAAGTGTTTAACATAATGTTATATTGAAATATTAAAATTTTTAACACCATCGAAAGTATGTTTAAAAATTAAATAGATATTTCTTTTTAAATTCGAAGTAATACGGTTTCACCTCTTTTGATAATATATTTATAATAACTAATATTTTTAACAATGAAACTATAATAAAAGGTATTATTTAATCAAATGTACAATAAAATATAAATAAATTCAAAAGTGAAATTTATATCCCTTGATGCAATTAATCGAATTCATATTTGTTATTGCACTGACATCACGATATCTAGAGAACTGAAAGTAAGTTTCCAAAAAATAATAATTTACATCAGTCGTTAGGCTAATAGTATTAATAGCTAATGACTATTGTATTTAATTCATAAATTGTAAATAGGCTTATTAATTTTAAAAAAATATAGCCTATAACTTGGCTATAACTATAGCATTAATAGGCTGAGTATAGTGACAGTATAGGCCATACATAATACATGGACATCATTATGTCATTATTCACAACTCATTTCATTACGATTATCAACATAATTTCCCAGAAGAATGGGGACATTTAAAGTTAATGTATTACCAATAGTTTTAATAATAATTTATTTTTACCTCTTTGTGTTAAAATTTTAAGTTTGAGAAAAATATTCCATTACTGGTATGTTAGTATGTAGTTATTACGTCTAATCTTAGTACCGGTCATTTTGTTATCTGTTGAAGTCAGTCATAAAATGACTTGACGTTTTCTAGCCATCCCCCACCCCGTACGATAATGAAATATAATTATATGTTAGTAATATCTAATTTTCCTATCACTGCTAATCTATACTAATAAAAGGCAAAGCCCTCACTCACTGACTCACTCACTGACTGACTGATTCATCACTAATTCTCCAACTTCCCGTGTAGGTAGAAGCATGAAACTTGGGGTAGTTGTTAAGTACACTTCCATGATGGTAACAGGTAAAAACAATATTTAAATTATCACTTAATGGGGTCCGGGGGCCCAAATGTAGTTTCTTTTTTTATTAAAAAAGACTCATCACTAATCTCGGATTTAACGCGTAGGTAGAAGCATAAAACTTTGGGAAGTTGTTGAGTAGCCTCTCGCGACGAAAATTGGCGTAAAAGAATTTTTAAATTAACACTCATGGGGGCCGGAGGCCCAACAAAGTTTTTTTTTCCTTATATGGCCTATATAAAATTTTTAAATCAACAATTCTCCTGTTTCCCGAGTAGTTTTAAGTACACTTTCACGATGGTAACAGGTAAAAACAATATTTAAATTATCACTTACTGGGGGCCGGGGGCCAAAATGTAGTCTTTTCTTATATTAAAACTGACTCATCACTAATTCTCGGATTTCCCATGTATGTAGAACCATGAAACCTTGGGAAGTTGTCAAGTAGCCTCTTTCGACGACAAATGGCGAAAAAGAATTTATAAATTCAGCTTCATGGGGGCCGGGGGCCCAAAATCTTTTTTCCCCCTTCCATTGGCTATATAAACATTTGAAAATCACTAATCCTCCTATTTCCCGAGTAGATAGAAGCATGCAACTTTGGGAAGTTGTTGAGTACACTTCCGCGATGGTAACAGGCGAAAAAATATTCAAAATTTCACTTAATGGGGACCAGGGGCCATAATGTAGTTTTTTCCTTATATGAGTTATATAAAAACTGAAAATCACTAATTCTCCTAATTCCTGTGTAGGAAGTAGCATGAAACTTTGAGTAGTTTTTAAGTAACATTCTGCGATGGTAAAAAGGTTAAAAAACTATATAAATTATCACTTACTGGGGGCCGGGGGCCAAAATGTAGTTTTCTTCTTATGAAAAAAACTGACTCATCACTAATTCTCCAATTTCTCGTGTTGGTAGCAGCATGAAACTTTGGAGAATTGTTAAGTACACTTTCGCAATGGCAACAGGTGAAAAAGAATTTTGAAATTCACACTCATGGGGGCCGGGGGCCCAAAAACTTTTTTTTCCCCTTATTCTGGCTTTATAAAAATTAAAAATCCCTTATTCTCCTATTTCCCGAGAAGGTAGAAGCATGAATCTTTGGGTAGTTGTTGGATAACATTCCGCGATGGTAACAGGTGGAACAATTATATAAATTATCACATAACGGGGGACCGGGGGCAGAAATTTCTATATGAGCTATATAAAAACTGAAAATCACTAATTCTCCTATTTCCCGTGTAGGTGGAAGCATAAAACTTTGGGCGGTTGTTGAGTACCCTCCCGCAATGGTAGCAGACGGAAAAAAATTAAATTTTCAGCTCGATAGGATCACGGGAAGTGTGTCATTTATTTACTTTTCGTTTTTGTTTTTCTGCGGGACTACAACAGACAGACAGACAAGACGGTGAAGTTAATATATGTATTATATCCATCATGATCCATTTTGAAAACAATTTGTGTTTTGAATTTGTGTTACGCGGGTTCTCAATGCTTACTGAAATCCTAATTTACCGCAGCAAAGCGCGGGTATTTTGCTAGTCTATACTAATAAAAGGCAAAGCCCTCACTCACTGACTGACTGACTGATTCATCACTAATTCTCCAACTTCCCGTGTAGGTAGTAGCATGAAACTTTGGGAAGTTGTCGAGTAGCTCTCGCGACGAAAATTGGAGTAAAAGAATTTTAAAAATAACACTCATGGGGGCCGGGGGCCCAAAAACGTTTTTTTTTCCTAATATGGCCTATATAAAATTTGAAAATCACAAATTCTCCTATTTCCCGAGTAGGCAGAAGCATGAAACTTTTAGAAGTTGTTGAGGACAAACCCCCAATGGTAACAGGCGAAAAAAAATTATTAAATTATCACTTCCTGAGGGCCGAGGGCCCAAATGTAGTTTTTTTCTTATATAAAAAAACTGACTCATCACTAATTCTCCAACTTCCCATGTAGGTATTAGCATGAATTTTGGGAACTTGCTGAGTACACTAACTCAACGATAATTGGCGAATAAGAATTTTAAAATTCACACTGTTGGGGGCTCGGGGCCCAAAAACGCTTTTTTTCCTTATATGGACTATATAGATTATGAAATCACTAATTTTCTCATTTCTCGAGTAGGCAAAAGCATGAAACTTTGGGAAGTTGTTGAGTAAAAACTAGCAATAGCGACGGGAGGAAAAAAAATATTAAATTATCACTTCCTGGGGGAAGGGGGCCCAAATGAAGTTTTTTCCTTATATGAGCTTTATAAAAACTAAAAATCACAAATTCTCCTATTTCCCGTGTAGGTAGAAGCATGAAACTTGGGGTAGCTGTTAAGTACACTTCCACGATGGTAAGAGGTAAAAACAAAATTTAAATTATCACTTAATGGGGGCCGGGGGCCCAAATGTTTCTTCTTATATTAAAACAGACTCATCACTAATTCTCGGATTTACCACGTAGGTAGAAGCATGAAACCTTTGGAAATTGTCAAGTAGCCTCTTTGGAAGACAAATGGCGAAAAAGAATTTTAAAATTCACCTTCATGGGGGCCGGGGGCCCAAAATCGTTTTTTTTCCTTCTATGGGCTATATAAACATTTGAAAATCACTAATTCAAATTCTCCTATTTCCCGAGTAGGTAGAAACATGAAACTTTGGGTAGTTGTTGAGTACACTTCCGCGATGGTAACAGGGGAAAAAATATTTAAATTTTCACTTACTGGGGCCCAGGGGCCCAAATGTAGTTTTTTTCCTTATATGAGCTATATAAAAACTGAAAATCACTAATTCTCCTATTTCCTGTGTATGAAGAAGCATGAAAGTTTGAGTAGTTGTTAAGTAACATTCTGCGATGGTAACAGGCTAAAAAATTATATAAGTTATCACTTACTGGGGGCCGGGGGCCCAAATGTAGTTTTTTTTGTTATATAAAAAACTGACTCATCACTAATTCCCCAATGTCTCGTGTTGGTAGCACCATGAAACTTTGGAGAGTTGTTACGTACACTTCTGCAATGGTAACAATCAACACAAATGTAAAATTATCATTCACTAGGGGGCCGGGTGCCAAAATGTAGTTTTTTTCTGATATGAGCTATATAAAACAGACTCATCATTAAATTTATAACTTCCCGTGTAGGTAGGAGCATGAAACTTTGGGAAGTTATTGAGTACCCTCCCGAAATGGTAGCAGACAAAAAAATTAAATTATCAGCTCGATGGGATCGCGGGAAGTGTGTCATTTTTTTGCTTTTCGCTTTTGTTTTTCTGCGGGAATAGGATAGACAGTCAAGACGGTGAAGTTAATATATGTATTATATCCATCATGATCTAGATTGAAATCAATTGGTGTTTTGAATTTGTGTTTCGCGGATTCTCAACGTAACTTAAATACTAATTTCCTCAGCGTAGCGGGGGTATTTTGCTAGTCTATACTAATAAAAGGCCAAGCCCTCACTGACTGACTGATTCATCACTAATTCTCCAACTTCCCGTGTAGGTAGAAGCATGAAACTTTGGGAAGTTGTCAAGGACCCTCTCACGACGAAAATTGGCAAAAAAGAATTTTAAAAATTCTCGCTCATGTGGAGCCGGGGGCCAAAAAAACGTTGTTTTCCTAATATAGCCTATATAAAATTTGAATATCACTAATTCTCCCATTTCCCGAGTAGGCAGACGCATGAAACTTTGGAAAGTTGTTGTGTACAAACCCGCAATGGTAACGGGAGAAAAAATATTTAAATTATCACTTCCTGGGGGCCAGGGGCCCAAATTAAGTTTTTTCCTTATATGAGCTATATACAAACTAAAAAACACTAATTCTCCTATTTCCCGAGTAGGTAGAAGCATGAAACACTTGGTAGTTGATAAGCACACTTCCGCGATGGTAACAAGCGAAAACAATATGTAAAATAACACTTAATGAGGTCCAGGGGCCCAAATGTAGTTTTTTTCTTATATAAAAAAACTGACTCATCACTAATTCTCCAACTTCCCGTGTAGGTATTAGCATGAAACTTTGGGAACTTGCTGAGTACACTCTCAACGATAATTGTCGAATAAGAATTTTAAAATTCACACTGTTGGGGGCTAGGGGCCCAAAAACGCTTTTTTTCCTTATATGGACTATATAGAATATGAAATCACTAATTTTCTCATTTCTCGAGTAGGCAAAAGCATGAAACTTTGGGAAGTTGTTGAGTAAAAACCAGCGATAGCGACGGGAGAAAAAATTAAATTATCACTTCCTGGGGGTCGGGGGCCCAAATGAAGTTTTTTCCTAAATTGAGCTTTATAAAAACTAAAAATCACTAATTTCTCCTATTTCCCGTGTAGGTAGAAGCATGAAACACTAGGTAGTTGATAAGCACACTTCCGCGATGGTAACAAGCGAAAAAAATATTTAAAACAACACTTAATGGGAGTCCGGGGGCCCAAATGTAGTTTTTTTCTTATATAAAAAACCTGACTCATCACTAATTCTCCAACTTCCCGTGTAGGTATTAGCATGAAACATTGGGAACTTGCTGAGTACACTCTCTCAACGATAATTGGCGAATAAGAATTTTAAAATTCACACTGTTGGGGGCCCGGGGCCCAAAAACGCTTTTTTTCCTAATATGGACTTTATAGAATATGAAATCACTAATTTTCTCATTTCTCGAGTAGGCAAAAGCATGAAACTTTGGGAAGTTGTTGAGTAAAAACCAGCGATAGCGACGGGAAGGAAAAAAATTAAATTATCACTTCCTGGGGGCCGGGGGCCCAAATGAAGTTTTTTCCTAATATGAGCTATACAAAAACTAAAAATCACAAATTCTCCTATTTCCCGTGTAGGTAGAAGCATGAAACTTGGGGTAGTTGTTAAGTACACTTCCACGATGGTAACCGGTAAAAACAATATTTAAATTATCACTTAATGGGGGCCGGGGGCCCAAATGTAGTTTTTTTCTTAGATAAAAAAAACTGACTCATCACTAATTCTCCAATTTTCCGTGTAGGTAGAATCATGAAACTTTGGGAAATTGTTGAGTAGCCTCTCGCGACGAAAATTGTCGTAAAAGAATTTTACAATTTACACTCATGGGGGGCCGGGGGCCCAAAATAGTTTTTTTTCCTTATATGGCCTATATAAAAATTTAAAATCAACAATTCTCCTTTTTCCCGAGTAGAAAGATGCATGAACCTTTGGGAAGTTGTTGACTACAAAGCCGCAATGGTACCAGGCGAAAACATAACTAAATTATCACTTCCTAGGGGCCGGGGGCCTAAATGAAGTTTTTTCATAATATGAGCTATATAAAAACTGAAAATCACAAATTATCATATTGCCCGTGTAGGTAGAAGTGTGAAACACTGGGTAGTTGATAAGTACACTTCCGCAATGTTAACAAGCGAAAAACATATTTAAATTAACAGTTAATGGGGGCCGGGGTCTCAAATGTAGTTTTTTATATTAAAAACTGACTCATCACTAATTCTCCAACTTTCCTTGTAAGTAGAAGAAGCAAGAAACCTTGGGGAATTGTTAAGTAGCTTCTCGCGACGAAAATTGGCATAAAAATATTTTTTAATACACACTCATTGGGGCCGGGGGCCCAAATCCATTGTTTTCCTGATATGGGCAATATTAAAAGTAAAATCACTAATTCTCCTATTTCGCGAGTAGATAGAAGAATGAAACTTTTGCAAGATGTTGAGTACACTTCGGCAATATCAACAGGCAAAAAAATATTTAAATTTTTAAATACTGGGGTCCGGGGGCCCAAATAAAGTTTTTTCTTTATGGGGGCTCTATAAAAACTGAAAATCACAAATTCTTATGTTTCCCGTGTAGGTAGAAGCAAGAAACTCTGAGTAGTGGTAACAAACTAAAACAATATTTAAATTATTACATAGCTGGGGCCGGGGGCCTAAATGTAGTTTTTTCCTGATATGAGCTATATAAAAACTAAAAATCACTAATTATTCTATTTCCCGTAAAGGTGGAAGCATGAAACTTTGGGCAGTTGTTAAGTAACATTCCGCAATGGTAACAGGTAAAAAAAAGTATATAAATTATCACTTCCTGGGGACCGGGGGCCCAAATTTAGTTTTTTCTAATATTAAAAACTGACTCTACACTAATTCTACAACTTCCCGTGAATGTAGAAGCTAAAACTTTGGGAACTTGATTATTACACTCTTATGACGATAATTGACGAAAAGTAAATTTTAAAATTTCACTCATGGGTGGCCGGGGCCCCAAAACCGTTTTTTTTCCCGTATATAGGCTATATAACACTGAATGAACACTAATTCCTCATATTCCCGTGTAGGTAGAAGCATAAAACTTTGGAAACTTGTCGAGTTCCCTCCCGCGATGATAACAATCACAACCAAATATAAAATTATTATTCACTAGGGGGCCGGGGGCCCAAATGTAGTTTTTTTTCTTATATGAGCTACATATAACAGACTCATCATTAAATATCTGACTTCCCGTGTAGTTAGGAGCACGAAACTTTGGTAGGTTGTTGGATACCCTCCCGCAATGGTAACAGACGAAAAAAATTAAATTATCAGCTCGATAGGATCACGGGAAGTGTGTCATTTTTACTTTTCGTTTTTGTTTTTCTGCGGCACTACGACAGAAAGACAGACACGACGGTGAAGTTAATAGATGCATTATATTCATTATGATCCAGATTGAAATCAATTGGTGTTTTGAATTTCTGTTACGCGTGTTGTCAACGTTAACTGAAATCCTAATTTCCGCAGCAGAGCGCGGGGATTTTGCTAGTTATTTATAAAACTATAACGCTGCTTATTGATATCTATTGGTGTGGTGGTATGAAAATAATTAAAATTAAATACTTCGGACACGAACTTACAAATTTCTTCAAAAAAATTATTTGATGGTTGGAAAATGATATATAGGACATACTGCTATTGCCATAGTGAGATTTTGACCATTGGTTATGTAATATGCAAATTAGAGCATGTGCACATATGTACACACCGTGTCTCAATTAAGTAAAAAAAAACATTTTATAGCATTATTACAATATTTTCAGAATATCAAGAAAATTTTAAACAAAATTCAAAATGTTATTCTTTCAATAGTTATAAATATTGTTTAAAACATTTTTTTCATAATATTGTAATTTATTTAACATAAAAATATTAAGAAAAAAATGGTTAAATGTATAGATAATAGTTGCGTACATGTACATTGTTGTGGAACATTAAAAATCTATTTAAAAAACAGTTCTGTCAATGATTTCAACAGAGAAAAAGATTACAATTTTTACATTAAATCTACAACAAGTTTTAACATTTATATTCTTCTAGTTTTCAACTTTGGCCAAACTCTTAAATGTAGATGAGAAAATTACCTAACTGATCATTTCTAATCTCTGAAATTACAATTTCTCACTCGAAGACCTAATTAATTCAGGTGGTAAGAGTAAGAGCATTCAATCAACAAAAACTGCTTATACTTTGGGCTAACAACAGGTCAGCAAAGTTGGGGTGTAGCCAGGCAAGCTTTCATCAACATGTTCACCAGCCCACTTTTTCAGTAGATCAAAAATATTATTTAGAGGAACTTCTATGAACTTCAATGTCACCATACTCTAAATCTAAAGATGAATTTAAAAGAGCAAAAAGTTTACAAAATAAAATGAAAAAACTGGCCATATTCCTTTTTTTAAATCGTTAATTCTGTACTTTGTTATAAGAAAATCCATTTCGTCTACTCCACACATAAAGTCATCATAGACCGGAATGCACTTCGGCCATAAACAAAAATAAAATCCTTGCAACTTTCACCTCATTGTCAAACTTATCCAACCATTTGATCATACAAACATCTCATTCTGCTTTAATTTTATAGTCACTTGATACACTGCCATCGTTTTTAGGTCTTTTTCTGGTTTCAGCACGCATCACATCAACCGTTTGGATTTCACAATACCTAAGGAAAAAGTATTAATTTTTAAAACTTTTAAATTCCTTAATTAAATATAGTCTAAAAAGAATGGAATCATCTGCTGATCAACTAAATTAAATTCCTCACTGGGCACCTGTAGCAATGTGCCCTTATTTCCGAGGTCCCTCTGCAGTAAAGTTGTGTAATCTGTTTCGAAGCAGTGTATATCAATTCACATGCATGACATCTGCAACTGACCAAACTCTTGCCACTTTTTGCCAAAACATTCCAATCCTTGGAAATAAGTAAGTTTATCATGACAATGGTGTTTGCAAATAAAATTTCGAATAACCTCGGTAGAGGTATTTAAAGTTTTCAATATCAAGTTTATCTTGCCTGTTTGCATCAGGATTAAATGGTTGTCTATTTTACTGAGAGATCAGCTCCTGGTGAGCTGGTGTAATAGGGTTGACCTCACCAATGTCGTCTTCATCAATCAAGATATCGCTACATTACTTTAGGCTCTTCATTAACACCTCTGAACATTTCATCACTTGAGTCATCTCTGTGATATGATTCTGAGAGATCCAACTCTGAATCTTCGAGGTGATCTCAAACATAGTCGGAAGTCAATAGCAAGACGTTGACTTTGTCATTGCTGTCAACCTGCAAGAAAATTAGAAAAATATAAAATAACATTGACTGTAACTGATCTAATAACAGGCATTCAAGGTTGAAATCTCATTCTCCATTAAAAAAAACACACTTTCTTCCACGTGTAGGATTTATTATATAATCAATAACATTACTACTATTAGTCTACTATTAGTATTAGTATTACTAATTAATTAATTAATTCACATTTTAAATATTATAAGAACGTTTAGAATAGTTAAATTGAAAAAAAAATGTTAAATGCAAAACACTACAATATATCTACAATGAATCAAGGCTTTTTCACTATTATTACTAACTATTAAACTTATAACCTATTATCGACTTTACTCACTTAAAACACATGTGTACATATGTGTACACCATTTTTCTAAAATTATTTTAGGCACCCAAATATGTTTATAAAAATAAAATGTATACTTTCACACACAATAACATTAAAACTATCGTATCAATGTACTTTAAGATAGGAATTCAAGCTTTAAATTAAAAATATAAAATTTATAAAAAAAACTCATCAGATCGCTGTTTTGGGTCGCAATGTTCAGTCATAGTAATTATAATTATAAAAACTTCAGATTAAAAAGATTTCCAATTAAAATGATGGATTGGTTGTCAGTGTTTATCGAAAATAGCGAAACAATTAAATATAATTATTTATAAATAATGGAAAAAAAATTTGAAGTCGTGTGTACATATGTACACATTGTGTCCGAAGGGGTTTTAAACGTCTTTCAAGTTTTCAAATGACTGGAATGTTATAGTTATTATTTAAACAATAACAATTTTAGCAATAACCTGAGCGGACCCGCATACCAGAATTTACATTACCATTTTTGAAGATTTATGAAAATTAGTCTAATTCAGAAGGAAAGCAGGCCTCGAAAAAACTTGAATATTTTCTCATCAAATTGGCTGCTGCCCATTGGATGACGTCATTGCTGAGCTCATTTAGGTTTGTAGGAAAGACAAAATTCTCATGAATATCTTTAAATGCTTCTAACCACTATTGTAGGCTGATGAAAGCTTTTCAATGATTACCGGAAATGCATAATATCGGTAAAAATAGTGTTCCAGCTGTTCGCCATGCATCAAACTGACACTATCTCATTTTTTATTGTATTAAATATTGTTTATACGCTTTCTTTATGGATTTGTCCTTTCCTTTTTCTTCATAGGAATCAAATTAAGAACGCTGTCTTTCAACGAAACCAAGGAGAGATTTTAACAAGTTCATGGCTGAATTCAAAGATAGTTCCCGCTCTTGAAGGGATACATTCGTTTCATGAAATCTTTCTAAAATTGTGTTCCGAATTTCACGTAAAAAAACGACTTCCAACTGTTTAAGTTTCTTCTAAAATCCTTCTGCTACAAGTAGTCTGTCTGGCTGGTGATTTTCGATTGTTGCTAATTCTTCAAGTGCTGTAATATTATCATGTTATGATTTATTAAAAGACCTTACAGCATCATGTCAAGCTCATCATCTTGTGTAAGACAAGGCGTTTTTAAAAGGTAACACTTTGAGGTATTTTTGAAGTACCTGCCAACGATGAGTACATTCAACAAGCCAGGTATAAAGATTTTGCAGAAAGCAAAAAGAAAAAAAATATCTGGCTGCATCAGTACAACTTTCTGCTGCACTTTTCACCACCAAATTAAAGGTGCACGGTACATAATTAGCAACACTGCAAATCTCACGAAGGACTACGTTATACTTCCCACTCATACTTGCAGCATTGTCATATGACTGTCCATGTCATTTGTCAGGGATTCACTCAAACGTTTGCCCACGTTAATTATAATACACTATTATACGTTGGGGAGCCCTTAAATAATTGAGAGCCCCTGGCTTTTGCCGATTTAGCCCACCAACCTTTAATCCGCCATAGTGCTACAGAAAATTCGGCAATTTAATTTTTTAATATTCTTGAATTCTTGTTCCCGCCCCTTGCTAAGAGTCAACGATTTAACCGACAAAATCGTCCCGTAACAATGGCCCCCGAAAAAATGGCCCCGTAAAAAACGTCCCCTGTGAAAACGGCCTGGTCAAAACAGTAGTGCACCTTATGACTCTGTGCTGTTATCAAAGCCTATACTGTAAAATTATTGTATATATAGTTCACCTTATAACTCTGTGCTGTTAATGCAGTCTAGACTCTAAAACAGTACTGCGCCTGTTGAATTTGTGTGGGACATAGCTGGGGGGTTATGGCGGCGAGAGAGTCATGCACTCAATTTAGTATGGAGCTTTAAATAGAGCGGGTTTCCCAAGGCTTTAAGAGATTAAAGCTGGTATTTTAGGAACATTAAAACAATTGTTTTAAAATTTAAGACACAATTATAATGAAATAAACAATAATTCCTTGTGTTCTGTCGTTAATAAGTATCTTACTTATGCAGTTTAAATATTTTACATATTACTCATGGTAATTCTGAAATTCAGATCATATTGTGAAGGAATCCCCTTTGATAGAATTGAAATAAATTGGAAAACGCTTTACAATTTTAAAGATAAAGAATAAGTAACAATTTTTTACTTGTGTTTTTCCGCCCGCCTGCCTGCCCGACGACGAATGACAGAGAGAGAAGGAGAGACAACGAGAGAAACGGCGGTGAAGTTAATATAAGTGATTTAAAAATGACACACTTCCCGTGCTGCTATCTAGCTGAAATTTTGCAAATAGACTCGTGTCACCTAACAATGTATTGCATCGAAATTTCAGATCGATCGAATGTACCGTAATTAAATTAATGCATTTTTAGTTTATCTCTATACAACATATGTACATGTAATTCAATTTCACAGGTTGTTATTGTTTGTCTTCCACGTGACAGTTGAGTACACGTTCACGCCACCCGTCGATGTCCACATACTCTCCCCCCTCTCCCCCCGGTTTTACAGCCAGGGGACATCAGTCGGTTTTAGTCTGTAAATATTTGTCGCGTTTGAACATAATCAATACTTTTAGTTAGGTCTCATATATAAGGGATTTATAAGCAAAAACTTTGTTTTTAATGGGTTGTTTAATTTCATATATTTTATATATAATACACAGGATGACGTATCTATAATTATTTTAAGTCTCGGTACATTAGTTCAATAGAGCACATGTATCATGAAGTACATCCAAACAATGCATTAGTTCAATAGAACACATGTATCATGAAGTACATCCACACAATGCATTAGTTCAATAGAACACATGTATCATGAAGTACATCCAAACAATGCATTAGTTCAATAGAACACATGTATCATGAAGTACATCGACACAATGCATTAGTTCAATAGAACACATGTATCATGAAGTACATCCAAACAATTCATTAGTTCAATAGAACACATGTATCATGAAGTACATCCACACAATGCATTAGTTCAATAGAACACATGTATCATGAAGTACATCCACACAATGCATTAGTTCAATAGAACACATGTATCATGAAGTACATCGACACAATGCATTATTTCAATAGAACACATGTATCATGAAGTACATCTACACAATGCATTAGTTCAATAGAACACATGTATCATGAAGTACATCCACACAATGCATTAGTTCAATAGAACAAATGTATCATGAAGTACATCTACACAATACATTATTTCAATAGAACACATGTATCATGAAGTACATCCACGCAATGCATTAGTTCAATAGAACACATATATCATGAAGTACATCTACACAATGCATTATTTCAATAGTACATCCATACAATGCATATAAAATTACATGTATTAAGGTAAGTAATGTCTTTCTTTAAAGGTTATTTTTTATTTAAAAAAAAATTAATTAATACATGTTAATTTTATTTCTTAATATAGCTCGTAACATTTCAACAATAATTTTATAAACCATGTTAATATTTTCTTTTCTTTTTATTTACTTTGAGTTCTTCTAAACGTTCCTAGCATCTTATGTATATTGACTTAATGTGTATGCTATCTAAATTGTAACATATGTATAGTTATTATCTAACGTACTCCCGCGTTACTTTTCTAAATATTAGTATTATGACGCTTATGCTAAAAAAGAAAACAACGAATAATTTGCTTTGTATCGAGGGAAATAATGTAGTGTTTCCGAACATATTTTCTTTATCACAATGTTAAGTAAATAATACTTTATTAAATTAGAGCTTTTTCACTTAAAACATTACACTAGAGTTTTGCAAACATAACACTAGATATTTATGCATTTATGGTATGATTTGAATTGAAATATCATTTTTATTGACACAGCTATAAACCTTATATAAAGAAAATCATAAGTATATAATTGTCGATTGAACAACATACACACCTTCTCATTCCTAGGGCTCGTAAGTATTAGTAGCACCCACTGTATTTCATTCTTTAATTAGGAATTCGTTCATGAACCGAATTTTTTTTCTGAATTACCAATTGGATATTGGTTAACAAAGTATCATATTTTTGTAAGAAATGCATAAACAACCGAATACATTTTATATCGACTCATTTCATTTTAATTCATTTCATACATTTTGAATCAATTTGAAGCGTTGCTATTGTTAAATAGGAAATATATCTCCTGCATTGGGTATTCTTATCTTTATAATTGGAATGCAAGCTTAAAATCACCGACTTTACTTCAGGAGCGGTACAATGGAGAGATTGTGTGAGGTTACACGCCTTAGGATAACACTTTAAACTTTAAAATTTTGTAAAAATAATCAAATTTAAAAAGAAAATTATTATTTACTTGTATTTACTTCACTCTCAGACAATTCACATGAATTTGTTGTATCTTTCATTTAACAATAATCTATAAATACTTATTGACTTTCAGTACTTCTTAATACATTATGTGAATTTTCAAACAGTCCTATTTTTTTAAAAATATCATTTTATAAGAACTTTAACTCACAGGAATTCCTTTTTCCAAATTTTTAAAAAATGAAAATTAAGTTGATGAATTAATCCAAATCCTATTTAAATGAAACAATACAATATATCAACATCTAAGCGTCACATTTTAAATGTCCCTAATAATGACAAAATATAAATATTGAATTTTAATTAAAGTTACTTTACATAAATAATCTATATATATAAAAATCAAAGTATGTATGTATGTATGCATGTCTGTTATAGCTGACTAAACCATTCATCCGATCGCCATGAAACTTTTGGAGACTTTTGAGTACGCTCCAGGGCTGGAAATAGGCTACTTTTTTTCAAAATTTAACACTTATGGGGCGCTGGGGGCCCATAATGAGTTTTTTTCTAATATGAGCTATATAAAAATTAGTTTAGGGCTTAGCTGCTTGGAAAATGAATGAATCTTGACCAAACTTGGTACATAACAACTTGATAACCTATATTAAAGTATCATATGGCATTGAACTCCTAATATAGTTCCTTCGGTGCCGGGGGCCCAAAATCTTTATTTTTGTAAGCGTTAAATACTTTATTCCCGTTAGCTGACTATACCATTCATTCGGTCGCCATGAAACTTTTGGAGACTTTTGAGTACGCTCCCGGGATGGAAATAGGCTACTTTTTTTCAAAAATTAACACTCATGGGGCGCCGGGGGCAAAATAATGAGAATTTTTTCTAATATGAGCTATATAAAAATTAGTTTAAGGCTTAGCTGCTTGGAAAATGAATGGATCTTGACCAAACTTGGTACATAACAACTTGATAGTCTATATTAAAGTATCATATGGCATTGAACTCCTAATGTCCGTTCCTTCGGGGGGCCCATAATGAGAATTTTTTCTTATATGAGCTATATAAAAATTAGTTTAGGGCTTAGCTGCTTGGAAAATGAATGGATCTTGACCAAACTTGGTACATAACAACTTGATAGTCTATATTAAAGTATCACATGGCATTGAACTCCTAATGTCCGTTCCTTCGGGGCCGGGGGCCCAAAATCTTTATTTTTGTAAGCGTTAAATACTTTATTCCCGTTAGCTGACTAAACCATTCATCCGATCGCCATGAAACTTTTGGAGACTTTTGAGTACGCTCACGGGATGGAAATAGGCTCCTTTTTTTCAAAAATTAACACTCATGGGGCGCCGGGGGCCAAATAATGAGAATTTTTTCTGATATGAGCTATATACAAAATTAGTTTAAGGCTTAGCTGCTTGAAAAATTAAATGGATCTTGACCAAACTTGGTACATAACAACTTGATAGCCTATATTAAAGTACCATATGGCATTGAACTCCTAATGTCCGTTCCTTCGGGGCCGGGGGCCCAAAATCTTTTTTTTTGTAAGCGTTAAATACTTTATTCCCGTTATGATTTACACGATCTTGAAAAGCATTGACTAATATATCTATCATGATCCAGATTGAAATGAACATGTATTTTAAAGTTATTCTCTTGCACCGATTGGGCCCGGGGGCCCTTAATGTCGTTTTTGTTAATCTATATATATAAAAATCAATGTATGTCTGTGTGCATGTCCTTTATAGCTGACTAAACCATTCATCCGATCATCATGAAACTTTTGGAGACTGGCAACTTTTTTTCTAAATTTATCACTCATGGGGCGCCGGGGACCCATAATGTCATTTTTTGCTTATATGAGCTATATAAAATTTAGTTTCAGCGCTAGCTACTGTGTAAATTGATTGATCTTAACCAAACTTTGTATATAAAAATTTGATAGCCAATATTAAAACACTAAAGGGAACTGAACTCCTAATAGTGATTCCTTCGGGTCTGGGGGCCCAAAAAATTCTTTTTCTTAAACGTTTAAGATTTTATTCACCATTCAATTATTAACAATATTGACAACTAATGACACATGTATCCATTATTATACAGATTGAAATGAACAGGTATTTTGAACTTTATATCTTGCACTGGGGCCCTTAATGTCGTTTTTTGCTTATGTGAGATATATAAAAATTAGTTTTTGCGTTAGCTACTGAGTAAATGAATGCATCTTAACCAAAATTTGCATACAAAAATTTAGTAGCCCATATTGACATAATTAAAGTTTCTAAACTTCTAATGTCAATATATTCGGTTGCGGGGGCCCCAAATGTCTTTTCTTCGTATATGTTTAAGATATTTTTCCCCATTCAATTTTTCACGATCTTGAGGAATATATCTATGAGGAAACTGAATTAAATGAACAGGTTTTTAAACTTGACACCTTTCACTAAAGGGGCCCCTAAATGTCGTTTTTTCCCTAATTTAAGCTGTATAAAAATTAGTATTCGTGTTAAATACTGAGAAAATTAATGGATCTTGACCCGTCTTAATATATAAAAACTTAAGGGTCTATATTTTATTACTATAGGGCACTGAACTCTTAATTTTCATTCCCTTGGGGCAGGGAGCCCAAAATGTGTGTTCAATATTTTATCGTTCATTCAATATTGAGACATATAAATAAATGTATGTATTTTGAAATTTATTCAAATTAAAATGTCTTTCGCACTTTATTTCTTGCGATAATTAGGCCCTGGGGCCCATAATGTAGTTTTTTGCTTATATGAGGTATATAAAAATAAGTTTATGCGTTAGCTACCGAGTAAATGAATGGACCTTAACCAAAATGTGTATACAAAAACTTGGTAGCCGATATTAAAATACTATAGGGCACAGAAATTCAAATTTCCATTCCTTCGGGGCCTGGGGCCCCAAATGTCTTTTCTTCGTATATGTTTGAGATAGTTTTCTTCATTTAATTTTTCACGATCTTAAGGAATATATCTATGAGGAAACTGAATTAAAATGAACAGCATTTTTTAAATTGAAATCTTGCACCGAATGGGCCCACGGGGCCCCTGAATTTCGTTTTTTTTTCATTACATTAGCTGTATAAAAATTATTATTAGCGTAAAATTCTGAAAAAGTTAATGGGTCTTGACCCATCTTATTATATAAAAACTCGAGGGTCTATATTTTATTACTATAGGGCACTGAACTCGTAATTTTCTTTTCCTTGGGGCAGGGAAGCCCAAAATGTATGTTTAATATTTATCGCACAGTCAAATTTTACCATTATTGATAAATATAAATAAATTTAAGCATTTTGAAATTTATTCAAATGAACATGTGTTTCGCACTTTATTTCTTGCAATAACTGGACCCTCTATCTCTTACTGTCGTTTTTGCTTATACCAACTATATAAAAATTAGTTTATGCGTTAGCTACTGAGTAAATGATTGGATCTTAACCAAATTTTGTATAAAAAACTTGGTAGCCCATATTAAAATACTCAAGGTTTTTGAACTTCTAATGACATTTTCTTCGGTGACGGAGGGCCCCAAAGGTCTTTTTTCATATATGTTTAAGATATTTTTGCCATTCACTTTTTAACGATCTTGATAAATATATCCATGATGAAACTGAATTGAAATGTAAAGGTTTTTGAAATTGACATCTCGCAGCGAAAAAGCCCGGGGCCCCTTTATGTAGTTTTATTCACTATATTAGCTATATTAAAATTAGTTTAAGCGTTAGATAATGAGAAAATAAATGGATTTTGACTAAAGTTAGTATATAAAAAGTTAAGAACCTATAATATATTACTATAGGGCACTGAACTCATAATGTCCATTCCCTCGGAGCTGGGGGCCCCAAATGTCATTTTTACTGCACGGTAACAATTTAATTCCCCATTCAATTTTACACGATATTGAGAAATTTAGCTTGAGTACAATGGCAATAAAAAAATTTAATTATCACTCATTTTTTGGCTGGGCCTCTTAATATCGTTTTTACTTTGTAAGTTTTTAATTATTAATTTATGTAACAGTTTGCTATTAAACTTGGACTTTTTTTTCTCACTTCTCCGAATGTTTATGGCATAATTCTTTTAAAACATACCAATCTTTGGATTCTTTCAATTTATTCATTTTTAAAGAGATCGTTGCAACGCACGACGGGTCTGCTAGTCTATATATATATAAAAATCAAAGTATGTATGTATATGTATGCATGTCTGTTATAGCTGATTAAACCATTCATCCGATCGCCATGAAACTTTTGGAGACTTTTGAGTACGCTCCAGGGATGGAAATAGGCTACTTTTTTTTCAAAATTTAACACTCATGGGGCGCCGGGGGCCCATAATGAGAATTTTTTCTAATATGAGCTATATAAAAATTAGTTTAGGGCTTAGCTGCTTGGAAAATGAATGGATCTTGACCAAACTTGGTACATAACAACTTGATAGCTTATATTAAAGTATCATATGGCATTGAACTCCTAATGTCCGTTCCTTAGGGGCCGGGGGCCCAAAATCTTTATTTTTGTAAGCGTTAAATACTTTATTCCCGTTAGCTGACTATACCATTCATTCGGTCGTCATGAAACTTTTGGAGACTTTTGAGTACGCTTCGGGGATGGAAATAGGCTACTTTTTTGCAAAATTTAACACTCATGGGGCGCCGGGGGCCCATAATGAGCATTTTTACTTATATGAGCTATATAAAAATTAGTTTAGGGCTTAGCTGCTTGGAAAATGAATGGATCTTGACCAAACTTGGTACATAACAACTTGATAGCCAACATTAAAGTACCATATGGCATTGAACACCTAATGTCCGTTCCTTCGGGGCCGGGTGCCCAAAATATTTTTTTTTGTAAGCGTTAAATACTTTATTCACGGTATGATTTACATGATCTTGAAAAGCATTGACTAATATATCTATCAAGATCCAGAATGAAATGAACAGGTATTTTAAAGTTAATTTCTTGCACTGATTGGGCCCGCAGGCCCTAAATGTTGTTTTTTCTAATCTTATATCTATATATATAAAAATCAAAGTATGTATGCATGTATGTATGCATGTCTGTTATAGCTGACTAAACCATTCATCCGATCGCCATGAAACTTTTGGAGACTTTTGAGTTAGCTCCAGGGATGGAAATAGGCTACTTTTTTTCAAAATTTAACCCTCATGGGGCGCCGGGGGCCCATAAAATGATTTATTTTCTTATATATGAGCTATATAAAAATTAGTTTAAGCGTTAGCTATTAGGTTAATTGATGGATCTTAACCAAACTTTGTATATAACAACTTGGTAGCCAATATAGAAATACTAAAGGGACTAATTTCCTAATGTCCATTTCTTCGGGACTGGGGGCCCAAAATGTCTTATTTCATAAACGTTTAATATTTTATTCCCCATTCAATTATTAAAGATCTTGAAAAATATAGATAAATATATCCACAATGAAATTGATTGAAATAAACAGGCGTTTTGAACTTGACATATTGCACTAAATGGGCCCTGGGGCCCTTAATGTCGTTTTTTGCTTTTATGAGCTATATAAAAATGAGTTTATGCGTTAACTACTGAGTAAATGAATGGATCTTAACCAAACTTGGTATATAAAAACTTGGTAGCCCATATTAAAATAACAAAGGGCACTGCACTTCTAATTTTTAATTGTTCAGGGCCGGGGGCCCCAAATGTATTTTTTCGTATGTGTTTGAGATATTATTTCCCATTCTATTTTAACGATCTTAAGAAATATATCAATGATGAGACTGAATTAAAATGAACAGCATTTTGAAATTTACATCTTACATCGAATGGGCCGGGGGCCCCAAATGTCTTTTTTTTGTGTATACTCTAAGATAGTATTTCCCACTCAGTTTTTAACGATCTTGAGAAATATATCCATGATTAAAATGAATTTAAATGAACATGTTTTCAAAATGTACATCTTGAATTGAACGGGCCTGGGAGCCCCTTAATGTAGTTTTCCTTATATCTACATATATATAAAAATTAGTTTAGGTGTTAGATAATGAGAATATAAATGGATTTTGACCAAACGCGGTATATAAAAACTTAAAAGCCTATATTAAATTTCGATAGGGCACTGATCTCATAATGTCCATTTCATCGGGGCTAGGGGCCCTAAATGTGTTTTTACTAAATTTTTAATATTGTATTCCCCATTCAATTTTACACGATATTGAGAAATATAGATACATATATTTATATTTTTGTTATGAAATTGATTGAAATGAACAGATTTTCGAACTTCATATTTTAAACTGATGGGCCTGGTGACCCTTAATGTAATTTATTTTTTATCTATATATATTCCTTTTTACTGAGATCGTTGCAACGCACGACGGGTCTGCTAGTTCTATATAAAAATCTAATTAACGCAAAGTATATGTATATATTTTCTTAAAATATGCAAGTATTAATTTCTTGTTACTTAATCATGTCTTTTAATAATAATATGGTTAGACTTTTTTATTGTTTAAAAATTAGTACTATTGTTATGTTAGTATAAATGTGATTGTCTTGAGTCTTTCATACCATATGTGTTTCTTTATTGTTAAAGTATTTTTAAGCCTACAAATACTATTAATTTCCAATTTAATCAATTTTCAAAGTCTTTTTGTAAAATTTTGCTATCTTGTTCTGATTTAATTGTTCTATAGATCATACAACCATCAGCAAATAACCTAACTTTTGTTCCTGTTTAGATGTTGTTGTGTAAATCATTTATATAAATTAAAAAGAGTAAGGGACCTAGCACAGTTCCTTTTGGAGCTCCTGAGTTAACCTTTATTGGTGCAGATTTAGATCCATTAATTATTACAGTTTGCTCTCTACCCAAAAGAAAGTCTTGGAACCAGTGATGTAAGGGACCTGAGATTCCAAAGTAATTAAGTTTTTTTAAGTAAACTAAGGTCGTGAACTTTGTCAAATGATTTTGAGAAGTCTAGTAATATTGTACGTACTTACTTATTCTTGTCTAAGCCATTTGACAGATCATCTATTAAACCTATTAGTTGTGTTTCACATGATCTCTTTTTTCTAAAGCCGTGTTGATGTGGGCATAGGACATTATATTTGTCAAGGTGGTTAACTATTCTACTATATATTATGTGTTCTTGTTATAACACATTCATTTCCTTCAATCAATCTATGTATTCACGTACCCAAGTACAGCTTTTAATTTTTTTTTATAACAATAAATATTTATTATTATTTTGATTGTTTAAAAATTATTTAGAAAACAATGGATTGACAACTGGTATTAAGTTATTTTTTATAATTCATCTGAGAATATACAGCTTCTGCTTTATTATAATCATGAGTCTTTTTATGATTGGGTGGTAGTCATTATGTTCCTCACTTTTAGGAAATCGCTGTTAATGTTTTATTCGTATGGAAATGTCAGGTACGATTTTGCTTTATCAATTTTTATTCCTCGTATATACATCTGCAAAGTATAATGATACATATGATATGTTCGTTATGCTAAGGAAGTGAATAAACCTAAAGTTCTTTACTATAAACAACAGCAAACCAAATAAATGAAGAGATGGTTTGATAAAATTACTGTTACACATGTCAATATAAAGGTTCATTAGAACATGATATGATAAACACTTACAGTGTTAAGACAAATCTATTGTCCCTTAAATGTAGATTTCAAAAGTGCCTTGAATGGACTTATGTTTGTGGCTGGTAGTAATCTGGATTTTGAAACGAATTATGAATGCATGTTTGTTTATTAAACATTTTCCAAATATGCATTGTTTAATTAGGAATCAAGTCTTCTTAAATGACATCAAATTGTGTTTTATTTAAGTCGTCTTAAATGTCAATAAATTTTGTTGTATTTAAGTCATCTTAAATGACATTAAATTGTGTTGTATTTAAATTTAATCGTGTTAAAGGCGTTAAATTGTGTTGTATTTATTTTAATCTAAACCACATTGAGATCCGTGAAGATCGAGTTTTTTTTACTCTAATTGATCAGGTTACTTTAGAAACTAATAAACGATTTGTTAATGTTCTATAGAATATAATATACATTAGTGCAGATTTAATTGAACAAATATTTACCACATATATATATATATATATATATATATATATATATATATATATATATAAATTTAAAACTAATACTAAATTTTAAACAATGGTATGAATTCATTTCACATTCTACCTTTTACATCTATATAAACTAAGAATAATTGATATATACATTAACACAATATTTAATAAAAGCGCATTAATATTTACCTACCAATAATAAAAACATTGCATTAAAAATTAAATGTATGTAAATGATTCTTTCATTTGTTTAATTAACTCATATCAACATTTTGAAACACATTTTTAAAACTAATTTTAAGCTTTTGAATAGATTGGACACATATAGACTTATTACAATTTATTCTATATTAAATTAACTAGCATTGACTAGTCTCGAAATTTTTGTTTATGAAATGTGACATTGTTAAGGACTGTATCATATTTTACTGTAAGGGAAATCAGTACTTAAGATTAGTCTATTCCAGGCTTTAGGTATCACATCCAATCCCATTGAATGGCGCCTATGCATAGACAGTTCATCCCGGAGACTCAAAGCCGTGTTGCTTCACAATGGAAACAACTACCCGTCTCTCCCGATGGCCCACTCTGTGCATCTCAAAGAGGACCACACCAGTGTCAAAATGTTGCTGAATGCATTAAAGTATGACGAATACGGATGGGAGGTCAACGGTGACTTCAAAATAGTATCATTCCTCATGGGTCTTCAAGGAGTTTTCACGAAATTTCCTTGTTTCCTCTGTCTCTGAGACAGCCGTGACATTAAGGCGCAATATCGCACAAAGGACTGCATGGCCACAACGGACCGAGTGTTTTGTTGGGAAGAGCAATGTGAAGTGGGAGCCGCTGATAGAACCTCATAAAGTGCTTATGTCACCGCTGCACATCAAGTTAGGCCTCATTACGCAATTTGTCACTGCTCTTGACAAGGAGTCAGCAGCATTTCAATACCACCAATATCTTTTTCCAAGGCTGTCCGAGGCTAAGGTCAGGGCCGGTATATTCTTCAGACCACAGATCAAGAAGATCATAGAAAGTGAGGATTTCGCAAAGCTGGTGAACAGGATGGACAGAGCGGCTTGGAGCAGTTTCTTTGCAGTTGTTCAGGGCTTCCTACGTAATCACAAAGCTGAAAACTATGTGGAGTTGGTGCAGACTCTCATAAAGAATTACGCAAAAATGGGATGGCAGAATGTCTCTGAAAGTCCATATCCTTGATTCGAAACTAGACAATTCAAGGACAACATGGGCGCTTACTCCGAGGAGCAAGGCGAGTGATTTAAGCAAGATATATCGGACTTTAAACGTGGTTACCAAGGCCAGTATAACGAAAACATTATGGGGACTACATTTGGGGGCTACATCGAGAGTGTGATTCACAGTACAATCGTAAATCTAGAAAATCTACATATTTCTGAACTTTGTTGAGTGCTTTTCGACTGTGTTTGTCTATTCCTTGTGCAATTTTTGTTTTTACCTGATCATATTGACGTAATTGAAAAAGAATCGTTATATTTTCACACAAACAACGAGTTTTCTTCGTGCTGTTGTCGTGTAAGCAAAGTTTGTGCTTAATGAAGTCATTTTTCACATACTTTAGACATAAGCAATTGAAATATAACACTTAGAAGCCAGGAACTAAAATTGTGTAACATAGTGTTATGGGTCAAATACAAGTATGTTTAAATTGTATTGTATTAAGGGAAACAATAAGTTTTTAATAAAGTTTAATTTTAATTTACCTAAAACGTAATGAAATAACAATGATATTGTCGATTTATTGATGTAAAACTATATATTTTGGTGTTTAAATTTAAAATTGTGTAAGTAACATACCTTCATTTAATGTGTTGCATTAAAATATCCTTATATTTAAAATAGCTGCAAAGTATTACTTTTAAATGTACAGTAATAATAACGTAATTGTCTCTCAAATGCCCCCCCCCCAATTCGCTCCATCTGAGCCGGTCAAATTCGCAATCAAAGTGTCGGCCACTTTCATCGTTCCTATAAACAAGATTACCTTGCTTATATTAAAGAATTACAAACCTAACACATACCTTTTGAGTTCATTATCAAATATATTAATTTAACAAATTCTCGATGAGTCAATTCTTTATTATGATTTATTAATAGTTGTTTTATCTTGAATTAGTTTTTTTTAAAGTCATTCTTTAGCAATAAATGTAGATTTTCATTGCAACTGATTCTGTATAATACAAATTATGAAGACGTTACATAACATTTCTGTAAAATATTAAATAGTTCTTTTTTACCTTCAGGCTAATACATTTCACATTACTAAAACTTACAATTTCAGTTCAGAAGTGACTCTCATAGTTTGCAGTATCATTTACTTTATTAAGTTAACTTTCACAGTTAACAAATAATAGTTTTAAAAAACACACAACTTTTTAAAATTGTTATTAAACTAATGTATCACCCGTCAAAAAGGACGGAAGTTTTCAAAATAAATAGACAGAAAAAAAAATGTAATAAATAACTTAAACGTATTTTAAAAATTCAATACAAAATACATTACTGATATTTCATTAGAAATTGTATATCCACTGAAAATCACCGAAGAACCAACATCAGTTAGTTCATAATAATGATATAAAATAACAAATTGTAACTTTTGTGTTGTTGAAGCTGAGATAATCTTTGTTCTATAGACTTGTTTGCAGTGTCATTAAGATCTTAAAGAATTGAAATTAGTATCTTTACTGTGCATCCATTGTTGGCTTGACCTTATTTTCATCGAATTGACTTTTTCTCCAACGAACTCGATGTCTTTATGTTGAGTCAAATTTTTATCTGCGTCTGTTTCAGTTGCCACTTATCAGCATCATCAAGGATGGCATTAAAGTGATTGTCTGATATCAATTTCTTTTTAAAATTAAATATTGGAACTTCTCAAAACTTTTTTTGACAATGAGATATCATAATTTTTGCCCTGCATGAGTTTACTAATGAGATTGACAAGAGTTAACATCTCATACCAGATCACGACAGAACAATACTAAATTTGATTAGTTGTAGTTACATAAGTAATCCAGGTACTTCATCTATTATTCATATATCTATATCTTTGTTCTCGTAAATGTTTAGCAATGCATCATATATTTGCCCGATTTTAAACCTTTACGACTTTCCCACCTGGTGTTACAGCGAGATTTTAAGATTAGTTCTATAACGTTCTTCAAAAGAATAGGCTCCTGAAAGTCGATGAAGAAAAAAATAATCAACATTTTTCGACAATATCAAAGAAGTAAGCTTCTTCTAGTGATGATTTGACCATATTATTTATTACCATGTTATGTGAGTGGTTACACACGGTATAAAAAAATGCACCAGGGTTGATGATATTTCTAGTATTTGTTTCAACCCCTAAATGTTCTCCTTTCATGTTCGTCAGATTATCATATCCTTGGCCTGTCATATTTTCCAAAGGCAATCTTTCAATTGAAAGAAAGTCCAAAACATTTTCTTGAATCTTTATGTCTTCTTGTTCAATCGACACATAACTTTCAACGAAGGTCATTTTTCCTGTTTTATTTAAGTCAGGTTTGCAATTTTAATCTAAATAATTGAATAATATTTTGATATTTTTTCCACTTCATATAGTATGTGACTTTTGATATTATTTGCAATTACCGTAGTTTAATGGCGTCATTTTGAATGGTCTTATTCCTGCTTGTGCTTTTAAAACTTTTATATTGTTTATTTATAGCAATATTTACATTCTCATCCATGACAGTATCAAATTCAGCTAAAAGATGGACTAGCTTTAAAAACATTCCTTTATCATGTTCAGGGGCGTCAGTAGGGGGCGAAAACTATGTATGTACCCGTTTTTGGCACTGGCAGGCTCGGAGGAGGTCTATAGGGTAGATCGTGAGAGGTTGACACCATAAGCTACTGCACTGAGTGACACCAACCCCAGTGACGCCTCTGGAAATAACATTTAGTCTCCTAATCTCCTAGTCCTTTTAGAAACATGTTATTTTGTCACACTAACATTACATACGAGTCAATAAACAAATAAAGTCATAATAAATGTGTATTATGAGTCAATTTCACAACGGAAAAGATAAGTATTCAACACAAACATCTAACTTTCAACACTTTTTAACATGATAATGTGTCACTGTAAAATTATTATTGTAAAGACACGTCTAAATGACTTCTTGCTTTTGAAAAATCTAGATCACAACAAATTTGATTTGACCTTTCTATATCAGGGATATCTAAACGTCGAGATTTATGAAAGGCTGTTCTACATATCAATAGTTTTGTTTGTTTTGTTTCGCTTTCCTATGTATTGTTAGGGGTATGCCTTATTTGTTTCATCTTTGTTATTATTTTCTTTATATTTTAAATTTGTATGTTTCCAAAACATATCTTAGGTTAAAAAAATACGTGTCTGTAGCAATGACTAACAGTTAGTATCGTGAATAGACAGATTAAGATCACTTTAAGATACAAATATAGCGTAGCATTACATGAATCAAAAACTAAAATTATTGCTTTTGGCAGAGTTAATGACGTCATTAAACATTATTGAGACGAAGAGATGAACAACACACAAAAGGGCAAACTTTTTTATATTAATTTTTTATTTGAGTTATTTTTAATCGTTCGCTTTCAACTTAAGTGTATTTATATAAGCTGTATGTTATCTAAATGATAATGTATGTATAATTATTATTTAAGGTGATGGCGCGTTACTTTAATAAATCTCAGTATCAGGACGTATTTACCAAAAATACACCATGAATAAGTTGTTTGCTATTAAGGGAAATAATGCAGTGTTTTAAAAATTATTTCTTTGTACAAATGTTCAGTAAATAATATGTTATTAAAGTGAAGTTGATTTTATATAAAAAACTTAGGACTATGATTTTGTAAATAAAACTTTAGTTAATTTTGTATTTTTTATTTAATTTATATTGAAAAAAATTTTTACTGACAAAAATGAGAACTATAAGATAACTATAATAATAAATTAAATATTCAAAATGATATATGCACTTACTGCGCATTTTATGTATTGCATCGGTGTCAGTGGCAAATGTGGTGTCCACTTTCCATACGCTTCCATAAATAAGAATTTATATTCTAAATTTCTTTGATATCTAAATTATCATTAGGGCGTACTTAAAATACTTAATCCATTTGATTAAGAAATTCATTAATGGATGTTATAATTTTTTATAGCCGGAAGTGATTTCATGTCTAAAATGACTGTATGTGTTGAGTCGGCAAAATGTATCTTCTAATAACAAATTACAGGATTGACGCAAGAACATGGCCAGTTTGTATATTCCGTTTTCTAGACTTTATTCTTTCAAATTCGTTTTAGAGAATCGTGTATCATGATATTGAAATTCAAGGAATTACCATTAAAAGAGTACTTTCATTATTTTTTTTATATTTCTTACATTTAAAGCTATGCAATTACATGTATCGCTGGATAGCGAAGTCAATATTGCGCTCGTCTCACAAACTGAGGGGCGTGGGATCTAGCCCACGCTAGAAAGCCACAATAAAGAGTTGATGAATGACTATCGCTGAAAAGCTATCCGCTGACCTAGAGAGGTGATGAGCGTTTTCAAGGTCTTCCAAGCCCCGAGAAAGTTCTAATGGAAACATTAGAACCCCCTAAGACGACAAGATTATGGGACACACACATAAATCTATAATTAGCCATGTTCTCATTTAACGTTATTTTTTATAAAAATAAAAATATATATTCCGTATTTGTTATTCTTCTCTTAATGCTCGGAATGCACAAGAAAAATCAATGTTGATTTTTAGCTCTCAAAAAGTTTCTTCCATTTTCTAAAGACTTTACTTAATGGTAGATTGTGTTGGTCAATGTGTCACAATACGTTATAACCAAGTGAATTTAATTCTATGAGGGTACTTTCTATATGATCACACTTAAAAACCAAACTGATTATTAAGATATGGTTTCTTTACTCTCAGACCATTCACATTAATTGGTTGTAACTTCTATTTGAACAGAAAATGTACACATACTCCATTAATTCCTGGTACATCATAATAATTTATTTTAAAACAATTAAATTGTACGAGAACTTCGACTCAAAGGAAGTCATTTCTAGTTAACTTAGATTGAAATTTAGTTGATGAATGAATCCAAATGTTACCTAGTATTTTCTGATTAAGGAAAAGAAACAAAGTTTAACATGTGACACTATATGCTATGAATGAGATATGATACCAAATTCATCAAATGATAACATGTGTCTAAATCTAGGTCAAAAAGTTAATATGTACCTGAAAATCATAAAATTTAAATATTGAATTACATTCAAATAACACGTTTAAAAAAAACCTATAGGACACAAATTACATGTAAATATTTTCTTAAATTTTACGTATTAATTTTTTCAACATTTCTTCTAAACATATTTTCTATTGTTATGTTGGTGTAAATTTGTATTGTTGAAAAATGCAATAAATATGTGTTTTCTGTGTAGTGAAAGTATTTTAAGTATTTTGTTATTTTTCTTATTTATGGAGTCTGGTATTATGATTTGTGTTATTGCTTTGTCTATATCTACATTGTGTATTGTGCCTGCTTGTATGAAATGTTGAAGTGTGGATTTAGTTTGTAAAATTGTATTGTATGTGAGATAAAAATGTTGTTCAGTCTCATCTGCCCCTGACCTGCAGAGTGGACAGCCTATTCTTGTCCCTCTGTCCATATATTTCTTTGATGAGACTGGTGTTTTATTGTAAATTAGTATGTATGTTATTTCGTTTTCTTGATTAGATATTGCTCTAATGTGAGATTTGTAATCGTTTTCTCGGTGTTTAATTATATAAACTTTTGTCCATTTAATTGTATTGTGCGTAAAATAATTAGCCCAGTTCAATATAAAAGAGAAAAATGTAATGATATTAAAATATTTCTCCTAAAGTTGTGTCTTGATAACTTATATCATAAATCAATTGAGTGTATTGTAAACATGTGTAAGGATTTTGTTCTTGTGCCATAGGAGTATACAAACAAAATTAAACAGACCTGTAAAAATTTGCGTGTGTTTAGAAATGAGAAGCTGTTGTGATGAATATACAGTAGCATTTTTACAAATATTGCAATTGAAGCATCAGATAAAATAAGCAGTATTGTACATATGGTACATCTACAGCAGAAATAAGGACGTCATATACCATTATTTAGATAGAACGAAAAACTATTGAATCAACGAAAGACAGTCGTTGAAGAAACAAAAACTATAGTTAATAATACATTTTCACTCAAATAAAAATAAATGTGTATGATTTTTTTAAATTAGAAAGATAGAAATCTTTTTATATTATGTTTGGCCTTTGTGCATTAGTTATCTAGATAATATCTTTTATTGTGAAGTGCATTTTCATAAAATGTACATCAAAATTTTAGTTAAGGGAGGTAATTTATAATCTAATTCTGTTCAATATTTAAATGTAAAAATGCATGTTACTTTTATTTTGTAGACAAAATACTTATTATTTATACATATCTCTAATGATTAACGTAAGTTTTTGCCTTGATAACTGTATTTTTATAAATACTTTTTTTTTAAATTTAAAAAAACGGCAAACTATCTCTTTATAACATTATTAAATATTCAGACAGTATATGACACTTTATGCTATATTGCAATGTGTACACACATACTGATACGCACAATGTTAAAGGTAGGAATACTCCATTTGTTTCTTAAATTTGGAAATCATGGTCAATGAATTCATTTGATTCTTCTATTTTGTGTTCATTTGTCACTGAGAGATTAACAACTTTATAGTACAGAATAAATCTTCTTATTAGAAGAAAAAACAACTAAATGTACATATATTTAACATATGTCCCTTCCATAATTAAAATGTAAATATATTGTAACATATTGTCCCTACAATAATAAAAATGTGTATATATTGATACTTTTTGTTCATCTTCTCTTTTTCGGATTTGTCTGTGTAGCTGAGTTGCAAAATTTTGTGTGATGTGTTTAGGTCTGACTTATTTCATGCTTAGACCGGAATTAGAATGGATGATTTTAGAATACTTTTGTCCATGAACCAAAGGAATAATATGAAAAAGTATTTAATGACAGAGTTATAAACACACATTATAAAAGAACGTTTTGGTAGATTTCTTGAATGATGTAGTGGCATGGCGTCTAAACTTGTGACAAAACAAAACAACAATTTTACAGGATGGTTTTCAACTGACCTTTGAACTTTGATGCGATCCTAATGTTATCTTCGTCATCCCCCGTCTCGTTAGACGTTTCATAGAACAAATATATGTTTGAAAAGACTAACGTTTCTTTCTTCAAAGTCTAAGAACATTCAGTAAATTTCTGTTAAGTGGTACGCCACTTACTGTTGATCCCTTTACTAGGGATACAATATAATGAAAAATGAGAAGTCTATTATTTGAGTTTATCACAAATTCAATAAGGCTCAATTAGTTTAAGCCGATTTCCATATCATGCTGTGTCCTTAAATAACAGTTACTTAGTCAAATTAATTACGTTTGCGCAACAACATTTTCAGACTAAAATTTTCCTTTCGGTTAATATCACTATATAATGTATTTTAATTTTAAAATTCTTCTGACTAAAATAAAATTTATCTTATCTGTTACAGGTCTCCTTCTACACAAAAGATTATCCATGGTCTGTGTCTCGTCTTGCATTTGTATACGATTTTAAAATGTTAGTAAATTATTGGTTTAATTACATATTATGTAGACCTAAATTTAATTTACAACATATATCTTTTAATAAATTCCTCATAAACAAGTACTGATTTCAGAATATAGGCCGTATGTGCTAATGTAATGTGGAACGGCGTGTTAGTGATGTGGCGTAATTAAATTACCGCATTTACTTGTTCTAAGCCCGTTCTTTCATAAGCCGACCCACCATTTTTGGAAAAGAAAAGTATTAAAAGTGTGTAGCCCGCTCACAAGCCGACGCCCCCCCTCCCCCCAAAAAAAAATAATATGACATCTTAAACAAAATGGTACACACTTTCTTTTACACTGCATGTTAAATCGGTCATTATGATTCTTTACTTTGTATTGCCTATCTTTGTCTTTGTGCTCTTTGTTAGGCAAGAGTTACCGGTATTTAAATAAAATAATTGGGTAAACAGTGACGAAAGTGCGTACATTAAAATTCGTTGTTGAAAACACAATTTGTTAAAAAAATGTATTAATACGTTCAAAACAAATAATAAAATGATTAAATAAGGTAAGTGCAGATGTTTAATAATATATTATATCTTCTGGTAGAGAAGTCGAATCTTGTTGAATATAGAAAAGGACCTTGATGATCTACAATTACACCGATATTCAATATCCATGCAGAAATACGTTAATGACCCGCTCGTAAGCCGAACTCCCCCCCCCTCTCCTCAAATCAACTTTATAACCACGATTTTGTCTAAAGAATGTCGGCTTGCGAACGAGTTAATACGAACGAGTTAATACGGTAGTTTTATATGGTTTGTCTTAAATGTAAGTATTGTAGTTCCGTTCTTTCTTTACAATGTATCCCTAGTAATGTATCCCTAGTATAGGGAACGAAATGAAGTGGCATACCACTTACAAATTGGCAGCAACATTTAACAAAAGTGACCTACCAACGACATTCATGTATTTCAAATGAATATTCTAAAATAAGTATACTAATTTTTTGTTTTTAAATTTTTAACTATAATTTTAAAAATTTCTATAGATTATATTAACAATATTCATAGCTAACACCACATTGATTGTTATTATAAGTAATTAAATATCAACTTATACAAAAATATAAATTGTACAGTGGAGTCTCTTAAACTTTTAATTTATAATAATTTGTTAATATTATTTTTTAATTTAGAATTATTTCCCTTTTAAGAAATGTGTCTTTTTATATGACAAAGTTAATATTACATTATGCGCTAAGGCGGGGTAACTTCCGATTTTTTTAAAAAAAAGTATGACGTGATATAATATACATTTAGTGTCGAGATTAACAGAGCGCTTGTCATGCTGTCATATACTTTATGATTTGACGTCATTGTTTGAGCGTATGTTAATTTTATTTGTGAAAAGGTAACAATGTAAAAAGAACGTTGTTTTTTTAAGGATTATTTTATGTTGATATTCCCTTATATGTTTGTCTTTCTATAATTATCAGTATTCGCATGTGTGTGCGTGTTTTATTCAGATAAATATTATCTGGCACAATAAAAAAATATACTATTCGTCTTCTACTGAGGTCATGCTTAGACTGGAATTGGAATGTATAATTTTGAAAAGCTGTTTTCCATGAACGAATGGAATTATATGAAAAGATATTAAACTGCAGAGTTATACACACTCATTTTAAAAGAAAGTTTTGGTAGATTTCTTGTATAATGTAGTGTCATGGCGTCTATATAATTTGCTGAAATATTCTCATTGTATGATTTAATATCAGACCTTACAACATTATTTTGGGCTGAACATCTTGTGTCAGACAAGGTTTAGTTAATAGGTTAGCTTTTCGGATGTTTTTTGAAGTACCTGCCAACGATGAGTAGATGCAACAAGCCGGGTATAAAGATTTTACGGACGTAAATTAATCTGGCTGCAACATGACAACCTTCTATGGAACTTTTGCTAACCAAATTAAGGGAATGAGCTGTGCACGGTACATATTGAGCAACACTTGACTTCTCACGATTGATAGCCTGGACTCAGTTATTACCCACTGATATTTACAGCGTTGTCATATGACTGTCCACGGCAATCTTGAATTTGAATGACATTTTCTTTAAAAAAGATAAGATAAAGTTGCACTCTTTATTATACAATAAAAAACGACTACCTGCATCTTCGTTGAAATTTTTATATTTTGTACATGGTTTGATGACAAATACCCTGTGAACTCATAGAATTACTTTTTTTGCAGAAACAACACGCAATATTTGCAAAAGGAACCTATTAACAGTTGCGAATGTACAAGCCACGGTGAATAGTCTGATAACCATGCGAGTATACAAGCCACGGTGAATAGTCTGATAACCATGCATATCTAAAAACTAAAAACTCTGTTTTCCTCACTGTCAGCTCTAAAATCATAATTTCTATCAAGGGTCCAACAATCACGAATCAGCTGCAATTTCAACTTATTTGAAAGGTCGTATGTCCAGCCATACCTTCCAATATCCAATTTAGGACATGAATAAGTTTCAGCGACAATAAAATTAGGAACAGTTGTTTCAGTTGTGTCTGGCTCTTGAACGTTTACTGTTGTCCTCAATTACAATGATAAGTCAGATGCTGCAGACGTCCCAAAATCTTCTAATAACGGCATTTCGGAATCCCGCGATTGGTCTACTTTTCGATTTTTTTTAAGCCTGTAAATAAATTTCTGATATCCATCCCTGGTAATCCTGCAGTTTCTACACGTATATTATTTCAATGCAAAATTTCAATTTCTTGTGAGAACTTAAGTTTTTAATTTATTAAATGCATTAATAAATGTTGTATTTTAGCTATTACAGCACTAATTTGTAAGTCTTATTAATTTCTAAGGCTTTTTTTCGACCCTTATTTTATACTGATCTTGAATGTAATTGAAATATTTACCTGTATGGCATTGTCAGTTAAAATATAAAAGTAGGGTTTTTTTGCCCCCCCCCCTGGAAAAATTCCTAGCGACGCCCATGGGTGCTATAGTTGCCTAGTGACAATCAAAGCTTCTCCCGCCCCCACCTTAGTACAATACACGTCAGCTTCATGCCCTAGAATAGTTCTCGAGAAGGCAAATATAAGAACAAGAAAAAAGTATTGATTTTATAACCTCAAAGGAGATTTTAAATTTTGTACAAGAAAACAAGTTTAAAATTTTTTTTTGTCATTACATAAACAGTTTGATAATTTAATGATTTGTTTTTATCGTTTATTTTGTAATGTAGTTTAGCTTATACATGTACATTAAACAAATAACTGTTTTGGTTTTCTGTCCATTATTTGGATGCAATAATCTTCTGTATTGAAGGAGCGTCTGTATCAGATAAGATAAAGTACTGATGTACATTTTGTTATTTAGCGTGTGTACATTTGACTTTGCATTTGCTCACCGCGCTTCACCGAATGTTTTAGTTTTAATATAAAGAAAGGACCAATCTATAAAAGATTGTAACTGACTAGAGAGTGAATTCACAGATAGTAGATATCTAAGAAAAGAAGTACTTTAAATACATCAATACTCTACAGAACGGGTGCGTTGAGCAAAACTAATGACGTCATTTCCAATTGTTGAACTATTTTATTAAAGAAAAGGGAGGTCGTTTTGTATTTATATTTTTACTTTATGTTAATCTAAATCTTCACTCTAAATAATTATGTAATTATGCTATTCATGTGATAACGTAAACATTATTATTTTCGGCCTTTTTGTAAATCCCATATATTATCTTCACCGTCTTGTCTGTCGTGATCTCTTGGTCAGCCGGGCGGAAAAACAAAAGTAAAAAATTACCAACTTTCCGTGATGCTATCCAGCTGAAATTTTTCACATAGACTTATATCACCTAACAATGCTTTGTATCAAAAACTCAAATCGATGGAATGTACCGTAATTAAATTTATTCATTTTAAGTTTATCTATATATAACTATATGTAGCCGTCTGCTATTGTTTACATCCACTTGTCACTTGAGTTCACGCTAGCCATCGATGACCACATTTCGTGTTTTACACCAAAGGGAGTTCACTCAGTTTCAGTCAGTTTGTTTTTCGCGTTTGAACATAATCAATACTTTTAGCTATCATATGTAAGGGATTTATTGTTAAAAACTTTGTTTTTACGGGTTGTTTAATTTGGGGGGGGGGTACTGTTCTATATATAATTTGTCGTGACGTCCATAACAGAACACATAATAAGCAATAACATTAGTTTTTCAAGGGATATAATTTTCTTTTTAAGAATTTTAATCTTTTTTTATCATGAACTTCAATAAATAATTTACTAATATTGTAGATTATTTGTTGTAATACATAATGTTTGGTAATATGTAAAGAAACGAAAATAAAATATTGCCTAAATTTCACTATTTTGTAATTAAATTTCTTCATATCTAAAATAACTGTAAACATTTTTATTTAGATATTTATACAAATTTAATTAATTAGGGATCTGATTTCCTTTACAGATATTGAGATAACTATTTCTAACCTTAAAAGTGTCACAACACTTTATTCGCTCCTGCAAATACGATTGCACCAACATTATCAATTCACGCTTCTAGACATGTCATTAATAAATTTGACCAACGGTTAATATTTAATAAGGAATATGTGCAATATCTTTGCATTAGATAATACTGCCTTATTATGCTTTGAAACTAGAATTTCAGTGATCCACTATCATATCTCGTATGAAATAGTAATATAACATTTCTGCACAATATCATTATACAAGTCATTTTATTATGTGAATATCTGTATAATTAATTTCAGAATGTTAAACATTAAAATTTGTGTTTCTGAAATATCTCTGACATGACTCAACACAGTTTGTGGCTCCCCTGACTCTATAAGGTTAACGTTAACAATTGATTTAAATTTAAAAGAAGTGTTTATTAAAGTTACAAATTAACAACGCATCTTTATTGTTACATCATATAGAATGGGACTGCAATAAAGCTTTTAAATAAAATACAAAATACACAAACAAATTGTGCAATGAAAACAATAAATTTGAGCTTTATTTTTAGACTGATACGACAGTAAACTGTCGTATCAGTCTAAAAATAAAGCTCAAATTTATTGTTTTCATTGCACAATTTGTTTGTGTATTTTGTATTTTATTTTTATTGGTACACTTTTAAACAATTAGTAATAATGATTTGATATGTTAACATATATCTATTTCCTAAGGTTTTCTTAAAAATAAAAAACATGTTTCCCTTCATGAATTTATTGAAAACAGATTTTTTTTGTCACTTTTTTAAAAACGCTTTTTTTCGTATAAAGATTTCACTCAAGGAACGATGGCTTTCTTTACCGGCCATGTAATAATATAAGATCATAATGTCAACCCATTTAAAATTCTACATAATTTTTTCTTAAATAGACATAAAAAATTTACCAATAACGGAGATTCAAGTTTCTACATAAATCATTAGGTGAAAGCGAGGATAATATAATTAATGTGAATACAGCAGGAACCAATATGAGGGTATTTTACTAGAGACATTAGAAATAAGCCCTTTAAAATATTTTGTGTACAGGTTTGTAGTAACATATTGTAGAGATCAATAATTTCAAGTTATACTGGACTATTTGAAAAATTAATGGAATACAAAATACACAAACAAATTGTGCAATGAAAACAATAAATTTGAGCTTTATTTTTAGACTAATACGACAGTAAACGTTTCGGCTAATGCCTTCATCAGTACAACATAAAATACATTCTTACAATACTTACATAAGTAATAATAACATTCTTAAAAAATATTGTATTTTAAAATATTTATGTTAAATAAAAAGAAAGGAAAAACAAAAACAAACATGGACACAGGATATAGCAAAAAGGGGGAAGTATCCAAAGTTACAGTAAAAACCACAACGGGAACAAGATTATGCAGTTAAGTAAAATTATGAATTTGGTTAATTCCATATGGAGCCAACGTACCAAATCTTTTTATGAGTCTATTTTCCATGTGGACTCTATCATGGGTATTGCTTGCATATAAAATACCAGTTACTGCAATATCTGATATGCCGTTATGGTCAACACTGTTAAAATGTTTAGAAACAGGACATTGAGCCTGTTTATTTATATTATACAGGTGTTCTCTAAACCGATCTCCAAGACGACGACCAGTCTCACCCACGTAAATTTTATTACACCTCTTGCAAAGAATTGCATAAATTCTATATGATGGAAAAATTAATGGCGATAGTATGTAAGCAAATTTTCAGCGAGTTTAATTTATGCCTAGTTATTAAATTAACAAGCACAAAGGCTTTGTCGCAGAATTTGAGCAAATAAATAACGCTGCTTATTTAAAACCTACCTGATATACTCGTCTCTATGAGTCCAAAGATTTCAGAAAGCAATTCAATTCTAGAACGTGTACATAACAATGTAATTTATTACTGAATGACAAGCAAAGGGAGACAATACACATATATGCACATATTCATTTTTACACATACCACACAATCTATATTATGATATGGATGATCGACATATAATTAGGGCTGTTAACGATTAATTTAAATGTAATCTTTAACTTTGTAAAAAATTAACTATTAATTAATCGTTGACTTCGATTAAAGCAAAAATTTAAAATGTAAATAATTGTGTAACTATAATGTCCATAGGATAACGTAACAATTATTATTTCCGGCAATTGATTTTTTGTTATTTCTCTATAGATAATTAATCGTGACATCTATGTCACAATGTTAAATATGCAGTAAGAATAAGATTCCATGTGTCAAGGGATATAATTCTCTTTAAAAGAATTTTAGTTTTTATTATCTAGAACTTAAATAAATACTTAACTATATTGTAGTTTTGATGTTGCAATACAATATGATTAAAAACTTGTAAAACTAATAATGATTAATTATGCCTAATTTCAATAATTTGCATTTAAATATATAGGTATTTAAAATAAATGTAAACTTTTTTTCCGTGATATTTATTAAAATTCAATACTCGTGGGAATTATGCTTCAATGTATGATACCACCTTATTGTACCGGCACCTGAAAGTGTCATCCCACTTTTTATCGTTCAGCTAAATAAGGCTATTCATTATGTAAATTAGAACCTTATGAAATAACACCAATATTAAAATTTCTTGTTAATAGAAATAGACCATAATTTATAAATTTTGACGCCACTTAATATACTTTAAATAAGAATAAATTAGGAACAGGGATGGTGTTAATATATCTCTACTAGATTGTGCTGCGGCGTCCACTTTTTTAGGACATCTACGGAGACCACCTTTTTCAAAAGCCCAACTAACTTGTCCTTGTATGATAAATTCGTAATATTAAACTTCCTGAAATGTACACAAAGTATTTTATAATAGGGGTTGTACAGTGCCCACTTTTTTTGTCAAAGGCCCAAGTAACTTATTCTTCCTTTGTATGATAATAATGAAATACTCCTGAAATGTACACAAAGTATTTATATAATATTTTTTTACAGTGCTAATCACCATACGATTTTTTTACTACTTTTAGAAAGCAGCGCGACAAATTACCGCACCAAAAATATCTCTTTGAGTCAGTCAGCAATGTTTACAACACAAATGCTGATGCCATAGGTCCGTGTGTTGTTTGGCTAATGTTAATCTGGAAACCAAATTGATTATGATTTTTAAGTCTATATTTTCAATTTTTAAAAAAACGCATAGTGATGTCCCTTAGCGTTAGGCGTGAGGCAGTCAGCGATAATTGAGCCTAAATATAATAATATGACTAGGTTGTGCTGCGGCGCCCAATTTTTTAAGGGTGCCTACGGTGCCCACTTAACAAAAGTTGGATGAAGTACATAACTTTCAATATCTAGTAGCCATTATATCCTGAGATGGTACCTGTGAAGTTGAAATTAGAGCCAGAATTGGGTCGGCAATGTCTGCAAAGACGAATTTAACCAAAATATGGAATAGCAAAAATATTTGCCTGACAAAAAAGCTAAGGCTTTAAAGAGCTCTCGTTAAAACCATTTTAATGTATGTATGTGAGACCTGGACACTAATGGCAGCCACTGAAAGCAAGCTGCAGTCATTTGAAAACAAATGCATGAGGAAAATTCTCCAGATCTCCTATTTAGAAGACAAGACCAATGAATATGTCTGGGACAGATTAAACTCTATTGCAGGTCATCAAGAAACCATTATAACAACAATTAAGAGAAGTAAGATGGCATTGTTCGGTCATGTACTGCGACATGGTACCCTGACAAAAATTAACATTCAAGGCACTGTAGAAGGGGGCCGGGGAAGAGGTCGACAACGGAAAAGCTGGCTGGACATTATAAACAAATGGACAGGGATGAAATTGCATGAATTATTGGCCGCCGCTAAAAATAGGCAAATGTGGAGATCGTTATCTGTTGATGTGTCCATGTGCTCCCCCTAACGACCGCAACTGTCACGGGGCTGATGATAATGATGTATATGACTTATGCAATTTTAGTTGGTATAACTTATTAAAATATGTGTATGTGTGTAATAGCGTGTATGTGTGAGTTTGTTATTGTGTGTGTTTAGTTAATTGATTGCTATGAAAATATAACTATACAATACAATTGTAATGTCAATTTTATTGATGCACAAAACTTTATGCCTAGTTGAAGAACAGGAAAAATTGTTATTGCGTTATCATGGATGACGTGCAACAAAATTGTACTTCCCGTGAGCGCACCACAAAGCACCAGTGCTGGCGTCTTTTATTATAATATTTTTCTTGATAAACTAAGATGAGAATATTAATGATAGCTTCTAAAATTAAAATTGTATTTAACTATAATTGACTGCTCCTTGAGAAGTAGTACTAAACATCTGTGCTGACTAAATATGTCTTTGTATAACATGTTAATGAATGTATAGTAATATTTTATTTTTGGGAAAAAAATATATTTTAAAATTATGTTCATTTCAAGTTAAGTAAACTGCTAAATTTATATATTTACTTTTACATATACTCATATCTAAATATTTTGACCCCGAACATTCTTGACCACTGGCTCTATTTTATCCAAGTGGCACGCCACTTGATCTCGATCCCTGTAATTAGGGATACAATGTTAATATAATTCACCTTCCCCGATAAACTTTTATTTTGTCTTTAAAAAAAACAATTTGATGGTTCATACCTCTTATAACTTGAAACTTTTCTTGAAATTATAACTTAAAGTAGAAAAGCATAAACTAGCCATACAGTTTTATAGTCGTTGAAAAATTTAGAAAATTTCGCAAACTTAAAAAAATTCACATGATGAAATCTACACACAAACTTTCTGTAAAAATATAAATAAAACACATTTATTTTAAATGTCTTAATGAAATGAGAAATGTAGTCTGTACACATTTAAAAACAACTGTGTGAATGACACGTAGACTGAAGACTTGACAATTTATAGAAAATTACCATCATAACACGTAGACTGAAGACTGAAAATGTTATAACAGATGCCAATATTAGATACCGGATAGTTTTTATAGTATGCTTTAGGGTGTGATGTTATGTTAATTTATTAACATGTATTTCTATTTTGATACGATCCGTTGGAAACTTATGACACAACCAATGATTGGCTAAGAAAGATTGAAAAGTTAATGTGTTAAATAAATATGTGTAGGAAAGCAAATTAGGAACTTAAAAAGAAAACAGTAAAAACTCGCATATGAATTAAAGAGTTAATAACATAATTTTAATGATATAAAGAAGCAGAATTTTTTTTAAAAAAATGCTATATTTTAGTTTTCAAAAATAATTGCATTGTTAATAAGAATTATTGGGTAAGATTTAATATAAAAATACAATCAATGTCTTTAAGAAAATGAAGATAAAAACATCGTGTTTTGTTTCCGCGTTAATTTGTGTATTTGTTTGCTTGTTTGTTTGTTTGTTTGTTTTTTTTTGTTGTTGTTGTTTTTATTTTAAATTTCAATTGACGTTTCAGATTTCCTTTAATTTTATGAACTATAAAAAAACCTATTTATTTCGAGTAAATGTTTCATTATTATGTGTTTTTTTTATATCATCAATTTGGGGCACACGACTATAAATCTATATTGCAATTTATTTTTTAAGCGGAGCATACAATCTAAAAAACATTTTGACTGAAGTTATTGCCATCTCTACATGGCACAATAGAAAGACGTCTCAATGTGAATATATGAGAAGACATCTCAATGTGAATATATGAGAAGACATCTCAATGTGAATATATGAGAAGACTCTCAATGTGAATATATGAGAAGACATCTCAATGTGAATATATGAGAAGACATCTCAATGTGAATATATGAGAAGACATCTCAATGTGAATATATGAGAAGACATCTCAATGTGAATATATGAGAAGACATCTCAATGTGAATATATGAGAAGACATCTCAATGTGAATATATGAGAAGACATCTCAATGTGAATATATGAGAAGACGTCTCAATGTGAATATATGAGAAGACATCTCAATGTGAATATATGAGAAGACGTCTCAATGTGAATATATGAGAAGACATCTCAATGTGAATATATGAGAAGACGTCTCAATGTGAATATATGAGAAGACATCTCAATGTGAATATATGAGAAGACATCTCAATGTGAATGTATGAGAAGACATCTCAACAATATCCCCTGGGAAGATAACTCAACATTAAACAAAGTGAAGGAATCTGATTGCGTGTTCTGTAGACCAATTGTACAGTTGGCAAAACAAAGTATCACTGTTCACTTGTTTCGTAATCTACCCATGTATTCTACAGTTTCGTAATCTACCCATGTATTCCACAGTTTTGTAATCTACCCATGTATTCCACAGTTTTGTAATCTAAGCATGTATTCCACAGTTTTGTAATCTAAGCATGTATTCTACAGTTTCGTAATCTACCCATGTATTCCACAGTTTCGTAATATGTCCATGCATTCCACAGTTTTGTAATCTACCCATGTATTCCACAGTTTTGTAATCTACCCATGTATTCCACAGTTTTGTAATCTACCCATGTTTTATAATCTGTAACCCATGTGTTACTGCACGCGGTGGTCAAAGTGATAGTGCGCTGGGCTGTCGAACCAGACGGGTTCGATTCCACAGTGCTGGCAAGTTCCCCGAGTTTACCTAGCTCCCATTGGTAGCCTTTCAGGTTGATGAGGCTCGTTAACCTTGGCTGGTAGTTCATCTAGGAGAAGGAAACTCTCTGCCTTGCGCCTACACCCGCTATCCGCTCAATTCATACAATTGAGTAAATTTAGTATTTCTTTTAAATGGGCATAATTCCAAAGTAAAAACACAGCAGCTTTATAGTAATTTTTGCTAAAATATGCTTATCAAATGAATTCTGTCAACATAATTTAGATATACTTGTGGCTTAGCTTTCTAGAATACACAAAAGAAAAAAATGATCAGAGAAGAGAAAAACAAAACTAAAATATAGGAACAAAATTTGTGTGAGGAAACATAGGATAAAACAAAACTAGAATATAGAATAAAATTGTCTTTGAGGAAAAGATAAGACAAATAAAACTATAATATAGAAAAATAAATTGTCTTTGAGGAAAAGATGGGAAAAAACAAAACTAGAAAATAGAAAACAATTGTCTTTGACGAAAAGATAAGACAAATAAAACTATAATATAGAAAAATAAATTGTCTTTGAGGAAAAGATGGGAAAAAACAAAACTAGAAAATAGAAAACAATTGTCTTTGACGAAAAGATAAGACAAACCAAACTATAATATAGGAAAACACTTGTATGTGAGGAAAAGATAATTCACACAAAACTAGAGGGCAGAGAGGAAATATAAGTGTTTGTTAAATTAGCAATTAATGTATCGCTTTCAAAATTGAAATAAATGGGTTGCTGGATAAAGCCAAGAATACAAACACTCCATCAACATCAATATACCTAATTTGCAATCTCTGTCACGTCTGTCTGTCATGTCTGTTTGTCATGTATGTCTCTCATGTCTGTCTGTCAGTGACGATGCTAATTTTAGAAAGCAGCTCTCCAAATTACTGCAACAAAAAAGAACTCTTTTGGAAAGGGCGCATAAAATTGTTTAATACGGAAATAAATGAATAAAATAAAAATAAATAAAATAAATGAAAGTTCTGTATTGCTTTATTTTTAATCAGATGTGTATTTATTTTGAAAACTTCCGTCATTTTTGACGGGTGATACACTAGTTTTAAAAGAATCTTTAACAAATGCAAGACTAGATACTGACTATGGATAAGCGTAGGGCGCAATAATTTCCGTACAAAATTGATAATTTATATGATTATAAATCTGAGCCTAGAATTTCCGTGAACTTATTTAAATAAATATATTTTAAACAATTATTTTTAAGGTCGTTCACGATGAACTCTTTCATCAGTCCACATATGTCTTTGTCTAAAATACAGCAACACATTGACACATTCAGAACCAGTCCACATATGTCTTTGTCTAAAATACACCAACACATAGACACAATCAGAACATGACCACATATTTCTTTGTCAAAAATACAGCAACACATAGACACAATCAGAACCAGACCACACATTTCTTTGTCTAAAATACAGCAACACATTGATACAATCAGAACCAGTCAACATATTTCTTCGTCTAAAATACACCAACACATAGACACAATCAGAACCAGTCCACATATGTCTTTGTCTAAAATACAGCAACACATTGACACAATCAGAACATGATCACATATTTCTTTGTCTAAAATACAAAAAATACATTGACATCATCAGAATATGAAAACATATTTCTTTGTCTAAAATACAGAAACACATAGACACAATCAGAATCAGTCCACATATGTCTTTGTCTAAAATTCAGAAATACATTGACACAATCAGAACATGACCACATATTTCTTTGTCTAAAATACAGCAACACATAGACACAATCAGAACATGACCACATATTTCTTTGTCCAAAATAAACCAACACATTGACACAATCAGAACCAGACCACACATTTCTTTGTCTAAAATACAGAAATACATTGACATAATCAGAATATGACTACATATTTCTTTGTCTAAAATACAGCAACACATAGACAAAATCAGAACCAGTCGACATATGTCTTTGTCTAAAATACAGCAACACATTGACACAATCAGAACATGACCACATATTTCTTTGTCTAAAATACACCAACACATTGACATAATCAGAACCAAATCACAAATTTCTTTGTCTAAAATACAGAAATACATTGACATAATCAGAACATGACCACATATTTCTTTGTCTAAAATACAGCAACACATAGACACAATCAGAACATGACCAAAGATTGCTTTGTCCAAAATACAGCAACACATAGACACAATCAGAACCAGTCCAAATATTTCTTTGTCTAAAATACAACAAACAAACTGACACAATCAGAACCAGTTAACATATTTCTTTGTCTAAAATACAGCAATACATTGTTACAATCAGAACATGACCACACATTTCTTTGTCTAAATTCCAGAAATACATTGACACAATCAGAACATGACAACATATGTTTTTGTCTAAAATACACCAACACATTGACACAATCAGAACCAGTCAACATATTTCTTTGTCTAAAATGCACCAACAAAAAGACACAATCACAACCAGTCCACACATGTCTTTGTATAAGATATATCAACACATTGACACAATCAGAACATGACCACATATTTCTTTGTCTAAAATACTGCAATACATAGACACAATCAGAACCAGTCCACATATGGCTTTGTCTAAAATACAGCAAAACTTTGACACAATCAGAACCAGTCCACATATGTCTTTGTCTAAAATACACCAACATATTGACACAATCAGAACCAGTTAACATATTTCTTTGTCTAAAATACAGCAACACATAGACAAAATAAGAACCAGTCCACATACGTCTTTGTCTAAAATACAGCAACACATTGACACAATCAGAACACGAACACATATTTCTTTGTCTAAAATAATGCAATACATAGACACAATCAGAACCAGCCACATAATTCTTTGTCTAAAATACAGCAAAACTTTGACACAATCAGAACCAGTCCACACATTTCTTTGTCGAAAATACAGCAACACATTGACAAAATCAGAACCAGTCCACACATTTCTTTGTCTAAAATACAACAACATATTGACACAATCAGAACAAGTCCACATATTTCTTTGTCTAAAATACAGCAACACATTGACACAATCATAAACAGTCCACATATTTCTTTTCTAAAATACAGCAAGACATTGACACAATCAGAACCAGTCCACATATTTCTTTGTCTAAAATCATCATCATCGCCCTTCGTCCCATCTGGGGCATAGGCCATGAACAAAGGTTCTCCAGGCACCCCGGTCCTGCGCCAATCTTTCTATCTGCCCCCAGCTGTGCCCGCTCATTTTGGTGTCTGCCTCCAGTTCCCTTCTCCAAGTCATTTTGGGAGGACCTCTTTTTCTCTTGCCTTGGGGGTTCCATGTGATGGCTTGTCTCACAATGCTGGATGTAGGTTTGTCTAAAATACAACAACAAATTGACACAATCAGAACCAGTCCACATATTGCTTTGTCTAAAGTATAGCAACACATTGACACAATCAGAACCAGTCCACATATTTCTTTTATAAAATACAGCAACACATTGACACAATCAGAACCAGTCCAAATATGTATTTTCCTAAAATACAGCAACACATTGACACAATCTGAACCAGTCCACATATTTCTTTGTCTGAAATACATCAAAACATTGACACAATCAGAACCAGTGTTTTGGTGTTAGGGGTATGCCCCAACATGTTAGTAAGTAACATCTACAGAGTTTAACAAAGTGTGATGTTCTACTGGTAGTAGATAAATTTACTATTATAATTTCTTGGTAATTTTTGTGATATTGATATACGTCTAAATACAAAGATGTTAATGTATTTATTGTGAAATTGTAAAATGGTTATATTTACTTAATTACTTGTATGCGATAATTGTGATATTACTATATAAACAATATTGCCGTTACATGTTCGTTGGTCTGTGTGCAAAAGCAATATTGTCTCTAAATGTATGCAGCATTTATTTTATGTCAACTATTTTATATTAAACAGTCACATATATATTTTATTATCAAAATCAAAATTTCGTATTGATGATTTCTCTTCTCAAACGGTGTCTATGTCAAACATAGTGATACACATATTAATTTAAACTAAAAAGCTATTACCTAGAAAATATGAGACCTGAGAGAGTTTGTGAGGCTATTTGAATGTTATTTGTGGTTATTGTAAGACAATGACATTGAATGAGATTATAAAAACTAAGATACAGTTAAAATGACATTGAATCAGATTATAAAAACTAAGATACAGTTATAATGACACTGAATAAGATTATAAAAACTAAGATACAGTTATAATGACATTAAATCAGATTATAAAAACTAAGATACAGTTATAATGACATTAAATCAGATTATAAAAACTAAGATACAGTTATAATGACATTGAATCAGATTCTAAAAACTAAGATACAGTTAAAATGACATTGAATAAGATTATACAAACTAAGATACAGTTATAATGACACTGAATAAGATTATACAAACTAAGATACAGTTATAATGACATTAAATCAGATTATAAAAACTAAGATACAGTTATAATGACATTAAATCAGATTATAAAAACTAAGATACAGTTATAATGACATTAAATCAGATTATAAAAACTAAGATACAGTAATAATGACATTGAATCAGATTATAAAAACTGAGATACAGTTCACAGAATGTTAAGGTGCAAATATAGGGTATAGATAGGGTTCGTGTTTATGTCTGAGTTGACTATAAATCCTTTACGTATGAGACGTAACTAAAAGAATGTTCATTATAACACGCAGCGCAAGACCATCCAAAAATACAAAATTGCAGTTGTGTCGTAAAAACGTGTTTAATATAATGCGCACCGATCAGGAATAGGTTTATAAAAAGTGTTGTCAGTAAAATAAGCACCTTATTGCGCGACAGAAAGGTTGTTCAATATAATACGCACCGCGACGCTCTATCTCAAAAAATAGCATGATACATAGGAATAAATAAAATAATCTAAAAAATCAATAATTTAATTACGGTACATGCGATCGATCTGAAATTTTGATACATTGTTTTTATCATCGGTACGAAACTGCCTGCAAAATTTCAGCTCGCTATCTTGCGAGCAAGTGGGTTAAAAATCGATCAAAAGTTTTGGCGACAAGCAAGCAAGCAAGGTCGAGCCGCAGACACCACGAGTTAATATAAAGGATTTAATAAGATTACATTTTGTCAGTGCTGCCAGCGCTAGGTTTTTCAACCTAGATCTAGGTTTTTTCGACCTTGTCTAGGTTTTTTATTTCAAAAGGAGCCATCCATATATTACGTACGCACAAAATTCGTATTTTGTACCCCCTCCCCACCCCCCCCCCGTTGCATCTCGTGCATTTTTTAGGGACCCCCCCCCCATGCATACGTACAAATTCGCTCACACCCCCCCCCCATCTTTTGAAAAAAAAATAAGCCGGAGTCGCAAACTAACGCGAAGGCATTTCATGTTCAGATACCTAGAATTTATCATAATATATTGTGCTATGACTTCAAATCTTGATGAGAATGTTTTATCAATAATTCTATACCTATGAATTATTGAGGGCGTTGATTAAACTTCTCGTCTTTTTTAACCACGTTTTATTAACTCGCTTTCGTTCCTGTGGCATTGTCTGTCCACAATTTTTCAAATCTGCCAACGTAAAATTAAACCAATTCTGATGGTCCTAGAGATCTCAAAATTTTACCACAGATAGATCTTGGATAACGATGCATTGTTTCAAAATTTCAGATCGATCGAAAGTACCGTTATTAAATTATTTAACTTTTTAGTTTATGTATATTTTATAATATACTTGCTTTCACGTAAATTAAACCACTTTTGATGGTCTTAGAGAGCTCAAACTTTTACCACACATAGATATTGGATGACAATACATTGATTCAAAATTTCAGATCGATCGAATGTACCGTAATTATATTAATGCATTTCAGAGTTTATCTTTATATAAGCATCCATACCCGCCAGCCGTAGTTTAATTTCACGTGACGAGTTCACCACGTGACCTCATCGCTTTGTTATTAAACGTTGGGCGCGCGCTGATGAGGTGTTAGGTAAACTAAATAAAGGTAAAAAAAAATATTTTTAAAAACCCCGTTTATACAAGTGGACTAAAAAGAAGAAAATAATTTAAAACTTGTAAGTTCAAGTACTTCGATTTAATATAACTAAAAACATGGGGCGGTGTTTGGTATAAAAATTAAAGATTTCTAATTTAGAAGACAAAAGAAATATCTATAAGTGAGAGAATGAGTGAACCGCATATGTTAAACTTCATAAGCGCCCGCCCCACATTTTTAGTCATATTAAATCGAAATAGCTGTTTTAGATAATATGTTTATCTTAAGATCAGTAAACAATGTATTTAGTCGTGCCAAAATAACGCAAACGTTTCAACGTGAATGAGTTTATATATATCAGTAATTTTAAAATAATAATAATGATGTTTTTTTCGTATTTATTCATTCATATTGTTTGTTAATTTAGAAAAAACAAATATTCTTTAAATAATTATTTGATTGAAAATATTTTTACTATAATTTAGTGATGCGGAAATTGAAGATTAATTATTCGCTTAAATGTTAAAATATATTTGGTCGATTAGAATTCGATTAAAATTTAATGAAATGATTCTAATATTTGTTTTCAATGCATTAATAATTTATATTTTTGTCAGTTACTTACCTTTCCCACGTATAATTAATATTTATTTAGACGAGCATACGTAAACTAAATGGTTTTTTTCCCCTTATTTCTTGCAGAGCAGAAGGACTTCGCTGTGTTACGTCTCAAAAATCAATTATGCAAAAGGCCCAATTACATTTTCATTTTATTATCTAACTATCAATATTCATAATTTGCAATGTATATCCCGTCTTTCCGTCTGTTCGTAACGCTACTAATTTTAGTAAGCAGCGCACCGCTAAAATTAGGCAGTCTCATAGCGTTCTTAATGGATGACACAGTAGATAGGTAAGCGTGTATGGTCAGGATGTTCTTCAAATTTATTTTTATCAACTTAACAATACCTACGTTTTTTCCAGCCAAAGAACGCGCTCCATCGGTTATTACACTTGCTCCACACCAACCCAGTTCTTTCATCACAGTTCTCAACAATATTGAATAAATCCTGGCCCATAGTTGTGTCTTTGAGTGGCTCAACACTAAGTAATTCTTCGGTAAGATCAAAACGAGTGTTTATTCCCCGTATAAATAACAACAATTGTGCTATGTCCTGTACATCGGTACTTTCGTCCAATGCAAGAGAGTACCACAAAAAGTCTTTGCTTGCATGTCGAAGTTGGTGCATCAAATTGTCAATAATTTTTCAACACGCCTGACTACATTTCTCCTTAATAAAGAAATGCTATCAAATGTTGTTTTATGTTCTGTACAAATAATGCTTGCTTCATCTGACAAGCATTTCTTGATCAACTCGCTGTCAGAAAAATACTTGATCCGTTTTACTATCATATGGAACATCACCAAACTGGCTTCGTTTGCAGCATCTTGTATTAAAGAATGTGTTTTGAAAACAGTTTGCTGCTTCTTTAAATAATTATCCAACTCCTGGAAATTAACTTTTCTCTCTTTGTTCGTTAAGTTGTGCCCGAAATCCAAATGTTTTGTTTGGTGGTGTCTATTTAAGTTGTACTCCTTAAAGACGCTCACGCTCTCACAGCAAAGCAAGCAGAAATTCTTGCTTCCAACGCTCGTGAAGCAATATTTAGCGGTCCTTTCGTCATTAAAAACACGACATTCGTCCTCAATCTTTCTGGCAGCACTCATGGTTAAATACACCGTCTATTCGCTTTTAAATTTCTATTTTTACAAAATTGCCATATGTAAATCCTAAACAAAATCCACTTCCGGTTGAGCTGAAATGCAGTTTCCAATACGGATGTTAACAATCAATCACTAATGATCACTATTCAATTCTGGAGCCATAAAACCGATTTAATACCCCAAGATTCGAAACAAATACACGGAATACAATTTTAAAAATTTAGCGAAAATTCTAAACAAAGAAAATTAACATAGACACAAGATCGCAATATGTAGATGCCTAAGGGCCGCATAATATACTCTGGCGGGCCGCATGCGGTCCATGGGCCCTAGTTTTCCCACCCCTGCCATTAGATAAATATTGATATAAGCATACTTTTCTATGCATTTGTAATTTTTTTTCAAAATTTAAATTTGTAGTTGTAAATTCTTTTATGGACTACATTATATAAAAAAACCTAAATTGACAGTTAAATTTGTTAACCTGTTAATGATATAAATCATGAAGACTATGATCATAAAAATTAACATTAACATTAACATTGCCAAAATGAAACTGTTTTATATGTAAGATGATAATCGAGAAATTCTCAATGGTAGACTTTATGGCAACAAAATATTTATTACCTACAACAATTTGTTTAGATCGCATGTTGACAAAGAATGCATCAAAGGTTGGCAGCTAGGTCACGGCGACCCTTATAATGAGATTGTAAGGTTGGCAGCTAGGTCACGACGACCCTTTTACTGAGATTGTAATGTTGGCAGCTAGGTCACGACGACCCTTATAATGAGATTGTAAGGTTGGCAGCTAGGTCACGACGACCCTTATACTGAGATTGTAAGGTTGGCAGCTAGTCACAACAACCCGTATACTGAGATTGTAAGGATGGCAGCTAGGTCACGACGACCCTTATACTGAGATTGTAAGGTTGGCAGCTAGGTCACGACGACCCTTATACTGAGATTGTAAGGTTGGCAGCTAGTCACGACGACCCTTATACTGAGATTGTAAGGTTGGCAGCTAGGTCACGACGACCCTTTATACTGAGATTGTAAGGTTGGCAGCTAGGTCACGACGACCCTTATACTGAGATTGTAAGGTTGGCAGCTAGGTCACGACGACCCTTATACTGAGATTGTAAGGTTGGCAGCTAGGTCACGATGACCCTTATACTGAGATTGTAAGGTTGGCAGCTAGGTCACGACGACCCTTATACTGAGATTGTAAGGTTGGCAGCTAGGTCACGACGACCCTTATACTGAGATTGTAAGGTTGGCAGCTAGGTCACGATGACCCTTATACTGAGATTGTAAGGTTGGCAGCTAGGTCACGACGACCCTTATACTGAGATTGTAAGGTTGGCAGCTAGGTCACGACGACCCTTATACTGAGATTGTAAGGTTGGCAGCTAGGTCACGACGACCCTTATACTGAGATTGTAAGTTGGCAGCTAGGTCACGACGACCCTTATACTGAGATTGTAAGGTTGGCAGCTAGGTCACGACGACCCTTATACTGAGATTGTAAGGTTGGCAGCTAGGTCACGACGACCCTTATACTGAGATTGTAAGGTTGGCAGCTAGGTCACGACGACCCTTATACTGAGATTGTAAGAGTTGGCAGCTAGGTCACGATGACCCTTATACTGAGATTGTAAGGTTGGCAGCTAGGTCACGATGACCCTTATACTGAGATTGTGTGTCGAGGCTGAGTTCACAGAAGACGGGTTCGATAATAAGCTGAAAACATAGAGCCATATATTTTAAATAAGAATAGATAGAATTTATCAACTATAGATATTGAAATTTAAAGTAAGCTTCAAGTGAAATATTAAACATTCAAAGCATTCAAAATAAACTCGTACTAAATTTATATAATCAAAATATTCTTTTTTTTAATTGCCACTACAATACTTAATTTAAAAGTCAAGCCCTGGACTTACAATTAACCAGTGACTATTATCGTCTTTTGTTCAGGCCCCCAGGCCTTCAACGTACCAATTGAATTACTAATGAAGGTTCTCAACTCTAACTTTAAATTAAACTGGGAGCACGTGGAGACTCTGTATAATCTTGAAATAACAAACCGACGGTATCTCATCATTAAGGAAGGGGCGAAGGTGGAGCACAACGACCGTCTACACAACGTGCAAAATCATGAACCTAATATAAGACTTGTTAAATAGATCAACAACTTTATATTATAATATATGACTTGTTAAATAGATCCACAACTTTATATTATAATATAAGACTTGTTAAATAGATCCACAACTTTATATTATAATATAAGACTTGTTAAATAGATCCACAACTTTATATTATAATATAAGACTTGTTAAATAGATCCACAACTTTATATTATAATATAAGACTTGTTAAATAGATCCACAACTTTATATTATAAGACTTGTTAAATAGATCCACAACTTTATATTATAATATAAGACTTGTTAAATAGATCCACAACTTTATATTATAATATAATACTTGTTAAATAGATCCACAACTTTATATTATAATATAAGACTTGTTAAATAGATCCACAACTTTATATTATAATATAAGACTTGTTAAATAGATCCACAACTTTATATTATAATATAAGACTTGTTAAATAGATCAACAACTTTATATTATAATATAAGACTTGTTAAATAGATCCACAACTTTATATTATAATATAATACTTGTTAAATAGATCAACAACTTTATATTATAATATAAGACTTGTTAAATAGATCCACAACTTTATATTAGTGAACATGGATATCTTTAAGCATCACAACATAATATGTGTTGCGTGTTGCATGTGGTTTAGCTTGTGCAAACTTAAAAAACACGTCAAACATCAGTGACTTCAGCTTCATATTAGAGTTATGACCTTGGCCACATCAAGGACATCAGCTCCATCTAAGAGTTATGACCTTGGTCACATCAATGACATCAGCTCCATCTAAGAGTTATGACCTTGGCCACATCAAGGACATCAGCTTCATATTAGAGTTATGACCTTGGCCACATCAAGGACATCAGCTCCATCTAAGAGTTATGACCTTGGTCACATCAATGACATCAGCTCCATCTAAGAGTTATGACCTTGGCCACATCAAGGACATCAGCTCCATCTAAGAGTTATGTCCTTGGCCACATCAAGGACATCAGCTCCATCTAAGAGTTATGACCTTGGTCACATCAATGACATCAGCTCCATCTAAGAGTTATGACCTTGGCCACATCAAGGACATCAGCTCCATCTAAGAGTTATGACCTTGGCCACATCAAGGACTTCAGCTCCATCTAAGAGATATTAATAATGAGAAAATATAGACCAGAGAATATAGAAACACACACTAGGTACCTTGACATAAATCGGAAGTGTCAAATCACCATTAAACATTTTTATTTAATAACATATTAAATTAATGGTTTATCATAATACATCTTTATAAAGGATTACGTGTTAACTGTAGCAGTATAATCACATAGAAATAGCTGTTTCTTAGAGACCATTCATTGGATTTTTTAAAAATAGCATTTTTATTACCATGTTAACGTTAGTGATAGTATAACCCTTTCAGATATAGGGGATACATATTTAATTAAATTTTGATTGAAAACGGGTGCTTGAAATAGTATAACTTATGCAACACTTATCATTTATTTATAATTTAAAGCATAAACATGAATTAAATAAGTTATACTTACTTAATGGTCAGTCAAAAGCTTTGGTATGGACACAAGTAAAACTCGAGGATTAATTAACCCTAGCGTCGACTGAAGACACTTCCTGTCATTGATGAGGTGTCTATGACATTCACACACACACACAGAACAAATATAATAAAATAAAATTTAAAAAAAAATTAAATTTAAAACAAAATATTAAAAAAATATACAGAGGAAAAGAGAAGTATAATAGCTTGCCAACACGGGGGACACATAAAAGGCGTGCATAATAAAGGAGCGCAAACATTTATTGTATTTGTCGGTGGTTGTTTGTTCCGATCTGCGGTGACGTGTAATTGATTTTCTTTTGACTTTGACGAAGAGCCGCCAAAACGGTTTACACGTTTTTGCCACTTGCCCATGGATGACTCCACAATCCTGAGAGAAATACACCACTGAAAATAAAATGTGAACATGTAATGTTCCTTTGGCGGCCTAATACCATTGGGTCTACAGCCAGGTACCGGACCGCGGCACGGGGATTTGGGGCAACCGCTGTAGAGGATCTTAGAACAATAAAGTAAGAGTGCTGTAGAGGATCTTAGAACAATAAAGTAAGAGTGCTGTAGAGGATCTTAGAACAATAAAGTAAGAGTGTTGTAGAGGATCTTAGAACAATAAAGTAAGATTGCCATAGAGGATCTTAGAACAATAAAGTAAGAGTGCCATAGAGGATCTTAGAACAATAAAGTAAGAGTGCTGTAGAGGATCTTAGAACAATAAAGTAAGAGTGCTGTAGAGGATCTTAGAACAATAAAGTAAGAGTGTTGTAGAGGATCTTAGAACAATAAAGTAAGAGTGATGTAGAGGATCTTAGAACAATTAAGTAAGAGTGCTGTACATATGCGCAACCCAGAGTGTTGGATATGTTTAAAAAATAGAATAAAAATGAATGCTGGGCATTAAACACAGTCTCACTCTTCTTCACAATTAGATGATGTGAACATAAATAAACTGAAGCATGATTAGCGAAACGAATTCCTTCTAGCATCAGTTGACCGTTGGTCACGGGTTCAAATCCATGTGAAGGCAAGGATTTGTTCTCGGGGCCTAGGGTGTCCCTGAGTCACCCAGCTCCGAATGGGTACCTAACACTAGTTAGGTGGCTGCGTAATGCGTGGAACCAAAATAGTCGTGGCCTGTGAACGCTGCGTTACTTGCAAACAGATCATCCGTCAGAGTCTGTGGAGGCAATTATCTTCTGCATAGAAGGAGCGTCTGTATATATAAGATAAATGTCATTCTTCGTATATTCAATTTGGTTTGTAAGTGTGAACGTTGCTGGTATCCGAACATCTCACGGTGTTAATGCAGCGATGTTCTATCGAATGGTCTCAACACTTACTTTACTTTATGTGTATACAAATAGGCACTAGATTTTGTCTGTGAGAAAGAACACTCAAACCTAAAATAAATTGTTATTGTCAAACTTTCGTTGTGCATTACAAATTATTTGCGCGTATTCGCTGCACCATAAAACACCGGTACTATTGTATTTATCAATTGCGTTCTTCTTGATAAAATGTAGGTGACTAGATAGGAATTGTGTATTTCTTTTCAACTCTTTTGAAACTTAATTTACTATTTCATGAGGATTATCATTATTAGCTTGTGTTACTAAGCAAAAATATTTTAAGTAACTTAAACTTTCGTTTGCAAAAAATAAATTCAAATAAAAAATTCATTTTAAATATTGCATATTTTCAATAGTTAAAGAAACCATGAAATAATTATAATTAAGTTTAATCTATTTGTATTTTTATTTAAGCTATAATGGGTGTAATGTGATTTCTTTACTCTTTCTATATTAAAGTGGCTTGCCACTTGACTTCGTTCCCTTTTTAAATCCTTTATATTAACTCGTGGTGTCTGCGGCGGACCTTGCTTGCTTGCTTGTCGCCAAAACTTTTGATCGATTTTTAACCCACTTGCTCGCAAGATAGCGAGCTGAAATTTTGCAGGCAGTTTCGTACCGATGATAAAAACAATGTATAAAAAAATTTCAGATCGATCGCATGTACCGTAATTAAATTATTGATTTTTAGATTATTTTATTTATTCCTATGTATCATGCTATTTTTTGAGATAGAGCGTCGCGGTGCGTATTATATTGAACAACCTTTCTGTCGCGCAATAAGGTGCGTATTTTATTGACAGCTCTTTTTATAAACATATTCCTGATCGGTGCGTATTATATTAAACATGTTTTACGACACAACTTCAATTTTGTATTTCTGGATGGTCTGGCGTTGCGTATTATAATGAACATTCTTTTAGTTACTTCTCGTACATAAAGGATTTATAGTCAAAAACTTGGTTTTTTACGGGTTTTTCTTATTAAATCCTTTATATTAACTCGTGATGTCTGCGGCCGACCTTGCTTGCTTGCTTGTCGCCAAAACTTTTGATCGATTTTTTACCCACTTGCTCGCAAGATAGCGAGCTGAAATTTTGCAGGCAGCTTCGTACCGATTATAAAAACAATGTATCAAAATTTCAGATCGATCGCATGTACCGTAATTAAATTATTGATTTTTTAGATTATTTTATTTATTCCTATGTATCATGCTATTTTTTGAGATAGAGCGTCGCGGTGCGTATTATATTGAACAACCTTTCTGTCGCGCAATAAGGTGCGTATTTTATTGACAGCTCTTTTTATAAACATATTCCTGATCGGTGCGCATTATATTAAACATGTTTTACGACACAGCTGCAATTTTGTATTTCTGGATGGTCTGGCGCTGCGTATTATAATGAACATTCTTTTAATTACTTCTCGTACATAAAGGATTTATAGTCAAAAACTTGTTTTTTTACGGGTTTTTCTTATTGAACATCAGAGCGCTGTGAGAATGATAGTCTAGCATGGACAGTGTTAGCGCTATAGAAAAAAAGCCCTCATTATCATCGTGTAGGCTCGTACCACTTACTTTCAACTGGATTATATCCCCCCTCCCCCAAAACGCGGATAAATTTACACAGAACGCAGATCTATGAGAAGAAAATTAAGGAAGTCATTAAAGTTGTTTCTTACATATGATAGGGAAAACAATAATTTTCCCTACAGAACAGCTTGTAGATCAGTTGGGGGCGGAGAGAAGAGTGCAAACGTTTGAGGGCGGAGAGAAGAGAGCAACAGTTGGAGGGTTTAGAGAAGTGACCAACAGTTGGTGGGCTGAGAGAAGAGAGCAACAGTTGGAGGGCTGAGAGAAGAGACCAACAGTTGGATGTCTGAGAGAGAAGAGAACAGTTGGATGGCTGAGAGAAGAGACCAACAGTTGGATGTCTGAAAGAAAAGAGAACAGTTGGATGGCTGAGAGAAGAGACCAACAGTTGGATGTCTGAGAGAGAAGAGAACAGTTGGATGGCTGAGAGAAGAGACCAACAGTTGGATGTCTGAGAAAGAAGAGAACAGTTGGAGGTCTGAGAGAAGACAGCAACAGTTGGAGGGCTGAGAGAAGGCAGCAACGGAGGGCCGAGAGAAGAGACAAACAGTTGGAGGGCTGAGAGGAGAGACCAACAGCTGGAGGGCTGAGAGAAGAGACCTACAGTTGGAGGGCTGAGAGAGAAGAATCCAACGGAGGGCCGAGAGAAGAGACCAACGGAGGGCCGAGAGAAGAGAGCAACAGTTGGAGGGCCGAGAGAAGAGACCAACAGTTGGAGGTCTGAGAGAAGAGAGCAACGGAGGGCCGAGAGAAGAGACCAACGGAGGGCCGAGAGAAGAGAGCAACAGTTGGAGGGCCAAGAGAAGAGACCAACAGTTGGAGGTCTGAGAGAAGAGAGCAACGGAGGGCCGAGAGAAGAGAGCAACAGTTGGAGGGCTGAGAGAAGAGACCAACGGAGGGCCAAGAGAAGAGAGCAACAGTTGGAGGGCCGAGAGAAGAGAGCAACAGTTGGAGGGCTGAGAGAAGAGACCAACGGGGGGCCGAGAGAAGATAGCAACAGTTGGAGGGCTGAGAGAAGAGACCAACGGAGGGCCGAGAGAAGAGAGCAACAGTTGGAGGGCTGAGAGAAGAGACCAACGGAGGGCCAAGAGAAGAGAGCAACAGTTGGAGGGCCGAGAGAAGAGAGCAACAGTTGGAGGGCTGAGAGAAGAGACCAACGGAGGGCCGAGAGAAGAGAGCAACAGTTGGAGGGCCGAGAGAAGAGACCAACAGTTGGAGGTCTGAGAGAAGACAGCAACATTTGGAGGGCTGAGAGAAGAGACCAACAGTTGGAGGGCTGAGAGAAGAGACCAACGGAGGGCCGAGAGAAGAGACCAACAGTTGGAGGGCCGAGAGAAGAGACCAACAGTTGGAGGGCCGAGAGAAGAGACCAACGGAGGGCCGAGAGAAGAGAGCAACAGTTGGAGGGCCGAGAGAAGAGACCAACAGTTGGAGGGCTGAGAGAAGACAGCAACAGTTGGAGGGCTGAGAGAAAGACCAACAGTTGGAGGGCTGAGAGAAGAGACCAACGGAGGGCCGAGAGAAGAGAGCAACAGTTGGAGGGCCGAGAGAAGAGACCAACAGTTGGAGGGTCTGAGAGAAGAGAGCAACAGTTGGAGGGCTGAGAGAAGAGACCAACAGTTGGAGGGCTGAGAGAAGAGACCAACGGAGGGCCGAGAGAAGAGAGCAACAGTTGGAGGGCCGAGAGAAGAGACCAACAGTTGGAGGGCTGAGAGAAGACAGCAACAGTTGGAGGGCTGAGAGAAGAGACCAACAGTTGGAGGGTCTGAGAGAAGACAGCAACAGTTGGAGGGCTGAGAGAAGAGACCAACAGTTGGAGGGTCTGAGAGAAGAGAGCAACAGTTGGAGGGCCGAGAGAAGAGACCAACAGTTGGAGGGCTGAGAGAAGAGAGCAACAGTTGGAGGGCTGAGAGAAGACAGCAACAGTTGGAGGGCTGAGAGAAGAGACCAACGGAGGGCGAGAGAAGAGACCAACAGTTGAGGGCCGAGAGAAGAGACCAACGGAGGGCCGAGAGAAGAGACCAACAGTTGGAGGGCCGAGAGAAGAGACCAACAGTTGGAGGGCCGAGAGAAGAGACCAACGGAGGGCCGAGAGAAGAGACCAACAGTTGGAGGGCCGAGAGAAGAGACCAACAGTTGGAGGGCCGAGAGAAGAGACCAACAGTTGGAGGGCTGAGAGAAGACAGCAACAGTTGGAGGGCTGAGAGAAGAGACCAACGGAGGGCCGAGAGAAGAGACCAACAGTTGGAGGTCTGAGAGAAGACAGCAACAGTTGGAGGGCTGAGAGAAGAGACCAACGGAGGGCCGAGAGAAGAGACCAACAGTTGGAGGGCCGAGAGAAGAGAGCAACAGTTGGAGGGCTGAGAGAAGAGACCAACAGTTGGAGGGCTGAGAGAAGAGACCAACAGTTGGAGGGCTGAGAGAGAAGAGAACAGTTGGAGGGCTGAGAGAAGAGACCAACAGTTGGAGGGCCGAGAGAAGAGACCAACAGTTGGAGGGCCGAGAGAAGAGACCAACGGAGGGCCGAGAGAAGAGACCAACAGTTGGAGGGCTGAGAGAAGAGACCAACAGTTGGAGGGCTGAGAGAAGAGAGCAACAGTTGGAGGGCCGAGAGAAGAGACCAACAGTTGGAGGGCTGAGAGAAGACAGCAACAGTTGGAGGGCTGAGAGAAGAGACCAACAGTTGGAGGGCTGAGAGAAGAGAGCAACAGTTGGAGGGCCGAGAGAAGAGACCAACAGTTGGAGGGCTGAGAGAAGAGAGCAACAGTTGGAGGGCTGAGAGAAGAGACCAACAGTGGAGGGCTGAGAGAAGAGACCAACGGAGGGCCGAGAGAAGAGAGCAACAGTTGGAGGGCCGAGAGAAGAGACCAACAGTTGGAGGGCTGAGAGAAGAGAGCAACAGTTGGAGGGCTGAGAGAAGAGACCAACAGTTGGAGGGCTGAGAGAAGAGACCAACAGTTGGAGGGCTGAGAGAAGAGAGCAACAGTTGGAGGGCTGAGAGAAGAGACCAACAGTTGGAGGGCCGAGAGAAGAGACCAACAGTTGGAGGGCTGAGAGAAGAGAGCAACAGTTGGAGGGCTGAGAGAAGAGAGCAACAGTTGGAGGGCTGAGAGAAGAGACCAACGGAGGGCCGAGAGAAGAGACCAACAGTTGGAGGGCCGAGAGAAGAGACCAACAGTTGGAGGGCCGAGAGAAGAGACCAACGGAGGGCCGAGAGAAGAGACCAACAGTTGGAGGGCCGAGAGAAGAGACCAACAGTTGGAGGGCCGAGAGAAGAGACCAACGGAGGGCCGAGAGAAGAGACCAACAGTTGGAGGGCCGAGAGAAGAGACCAACAGTTGGAGGGCTGAGAGAAGAGACCAACGGAGGGCCGAGAGAAGAGACCAACAGTTGGAGGGCCGAGAGAAGAGACCAACAGTTGGAGGGCTGAGAGAAGAGAGCAACAGTTGGAGGGCTGAGAGAAGAGACCAACAGTTGGAGGTCTGAGAGAAGACAGCAACAGTTGGAGGGCTGAGAGAAGAGACCAACGGAGGGCCGAGAGAAGAGACCAACAGTTGGAGGGCCGAGAGAAGAGACCAACAGTTGGAGGGCTGAGAGAGAAGAGAACAGTTGGAGGGCTGAGAGAAGAGACTAACAGTTGGAGGTATGAGAGAGAAGAGAACAGTTGGAGGGCTGAGAGAAGAGACTAACAGTTGGAGGGCTGAGAGAAGAGACCAACAGTTGGAGGGCTGAGAGAAGAGAGCAACCACTGGAGGGCTAAGAGAAGAGACCAGCCGTTGGAGGGCTAAGAGAAGAGACCAGCCGTTGGAGGGCTGAGAGAAGACAGCAACAGTTGGAGGGCTGAGAGAAGAGACCAATAGTTGGAGTGCTGAGAGAAGTGGTCTCCTAATTCTGCTCTGTCACCTAGTCAGTGCTGTGTGGGCTAATGGCGATGACTTTTACATGAATGCAACATAAGACAAGTAGTCAATCGATTGGTTGTAGAAACTTGAATTATTTTCAAATATACCGACGGTTCTAGGAATGTGTACATACTTAACATGATGTTTAGATTTTCAATCAACAAAGTAACTAATTGAGAAAAAAATGTGTTTAGAAATGAATTTTAGCAAGGTGTTTATTATAAAGGATGATATTACGTGTTCATTTGTTAAGTTCGCCAAAGAAATATACATACTACCTCATTGAAACAGATTTTCTTTAAAGGCCCCTAATTCAACCAAAGCCAATGTCTTTCAAAATATTCAATAATACGGGTCTAAAACTAGCTTACAGAACTATAATCTGACACTAAATCACTCTATCAAGGTTAAGAAACAAATAATAAAAACATGGGCACATTTTCAAAAACAAAAAAATTTGCGTGGGGGGGGGGCGAACAGAAAAAAAAAGATAAAATAATTTCCGACACTTTCAAAATCTGAATACAGAAATAAGTCCATTTTCCATAGCAAAATTTCGATCTTTTGAGAACCTCTGACAGTTCAACTATCCGGCCCAGAAATAAAGCTCTTAAGCGCATTGAAGGAATTGATTCAAGCAGCAAACTATTTTCAAACGGCGGCCCGCATTCAATAAACGTAGTCCCATTCGTAAGATTAATTGTCTAATAGTCTTCCATCCAATTATCTCCCCTAATACCCTCCATAGAGCGACGTCAAGATTATTTTGAGATGAGGGCAGGGTCTTTTAGGATACAGTTGGTAGTAGGCAGGGCCTTTTAGGATACATTTGGTAGTAGGCATGGTCTGTTAGGATACAGTTGATAGTTGGCAGGGTCTGTTAGGATACAGTTGGTAGTAGGCAGGGCCTGTTAGGATACAGTTGGTAGTAGGCAGGGCCTGTTAGGATACAGTTGGTAGTAGGCAGGGCCTGTTAGGATACAGTTGGTAGTAAGCAGGGCATGTTAGGATACAGTTGGTAGTAGGCAGGGTCTGATAGGATACAGTTGGTAGTAGGCAGGGCCTGTTAGGATACAGTTGGTAGTAGGCAGGGCCTGTTAGGATACAGTTGGTAGTAGGCAGGGTCTGTTAGGATACAGTTGATAGTAGGCAGGGCCTGTTAGGATACAGTTGGTAGTAGGCAGGGCCTGTTATGATACAAAATCTGTTGGCTAGAACTAACCCAACCAAACTATAGTATCTTAAAATGGCATGCCAAATTTTGGTATCTTGATATATCCCACCACCAGCGATCGGTGATCAGACCTTTCCCCTCTCCCAACCCCACCCCCCGGGTTATAAAGCAAATGGCAGTTAAGACAGATTCAGTCTGTAAATGTTTGTCGTGTTTAAACATAATCAATACTGTTAGTTATGTCTCATATATAAGGGATTTATAGTCAAAAACTTTGTTTTTACGGTTTTTTTTTAAATCCTTTATATTAACTCGTGGTGTCTGCGGCCGACCGACCTTGCTTGCTTGCTTGTCGCCAAAACTTTTGATCGATTTTTAACCCACTTGCTCGCAAGATAGCGAGCTGAAATTTTGCAGGCAGTTTCGTCCCGATGATAAAAACAATGTATCAAAATTTCAGATCGATCGCATGTACCGTAATTAAATTATTGATTTTTTAGATTATTTTATTTATTCCTATGTATCATGCTATTTTTTGAGATAGAGCGTCGCGGTGCGTATTATATTGAACAACCTTTCTGTCGCGCAATAAGGTGCGTATTTTATTGACAGCTCTTTTTATAAACATATTCCTGATCGGTGCGCATTATATTAAACATGTTTTACGACACAACTGCAATTTTGTATTTCTGGATGGTCTGGCGCTGCGTGTTATAATGTACATTCTTTTAAATGCTTCTCGTACATAAAGGATTTATAGTCAAAAATTTGGTTTTTTACGGGTTTTTCTTATTTAGGGATATAATGACAATAAAATGCAATCATTTTCGAATCTGACAGATAATAGTTAATTCCCCCGACCCCCAAAAAGTCAATATTATGCTCATTTTCTATTTCTATTGTTTTATAAAATTGATAAATTAAACGTAGAAACTAAATCAATATAATTAAAATTGACTTTTTTAGTAGCATAGTTAGGGGACAATTTTATACTATTAATATATTTTTTTTATACTTGATAAAAATTAAGCACACATTTTGGAATATGCCATACTCCATTATGATATTTAGAGAACAATTTATAGTTCTAGTCCTTTCCGATGAAAACAAAAGTTTACATAAAGTAGTTACCGCCCATGAAAATCATCAACAGTGAAGAAAATTGTTTATTCTTTTCAAAATTGTTGGATGACATGTATCATATTTATGCCAAATGTTTTAGGGCTGTACGCCATGTGGGGGCTCATGTCGCTACCACGTCTGTACAGGGAAAATAGTGCACCGGCCCCTGGTGCGATGGAAAAACCCTTGCCCGTCCACCATGCTAAAAAGTTTGAGAAGCACTACTGTATATGATGTTGTTTTTTTGTTGAGACTTCGCGTCCATGAGGGGCATACACCGATCATCTCCTCCATGAGGGGCATACACCGATCATCTCCTCCATGAGGGGCATACACCGATCATCTCCTCTATGAGGGGCATACACCGATCATCTCCTCCATGAGGGGCATACACCAATCATCTCGTCCATTAGGGGCTTACACCGATCAACTCGCCCATGAGGGGCATACACCGATCATCTCGTCCATGAGGGGCATACACCGATCATCTCCTCCATGAGGGGCATACACAGATCATCTCGTTCATGAGGGGCATACACCGATCATCTCGTCCAAAATGGGCATACACAGATCAACTCGTCCATGAGGGGCATACACCAATCATCTCGTCCAAAAGGGGCATACACCGATCATCTCGTCCATGAGGGGCATACAACGATCATCTCGTCCATGAGGGGCATACACCAATCATCTCGTCCATGAGGGGCATACACCGATCATCCCGTCCATTAGGGGCTTACACCGATCATCTTGTCCATGAGGGGCATACACCGATCATCCCGTCCATTAGGGCTTACACCGATCATCTCGTCTATGAGGGGCATACACCGATCATCTCGTCCATGAGGGGCATACACCGATCATCGTCGGCGTTTGCGATTCCTACAAGGCCATAGGCCACCTACGAGAGACCTCCTGGCATCTCTATCCTGGGCCAGCTTCTTCAGGCTCTTCCAGCCATTCTCTTTTTTGTCTACCTGCAATTCTCGGGGCCAAGTGTCTCTTGGATGGCCTCTTTTCCTCTTATCCTGGAGGTTCCATTTCAGAGCTTGCGTTGTTGTATGAGAAGCAGGTTTTCTAAGCGTATGACCAGTCCACCTCCACAGCTTCTGGGGAATCTTTTCATCCGCTTTGTCTACTGACAAACGTCATTATCCGTTTCTACTCCTGCACCCCGTGGTATAACTTCGTGAATCTTCGCTCACGTGGAAACTCAACGATTTGAGACGTGATGAGAAGGGTAACAGGTGTTGAGTTTACAACGTGTCAAATTTAAGGGTCCATCAGGTGATTCTTACTCCACTTACTTAGACAACAATCAGATGATTCTTACTCCACTTACTTAGACACCAATCAGGTGATTCTTGCTCAACTTACTTAGACAACAATTATGTGATTCTTATTCAATTTACTTAGACAACAATCAGGTGATTCTTACTCCACTTACTTAGACAACAATAAGGTGATTCCTACTCCCCTTACTTAGACAACAATCAAGTGTTCTTTAATCTATTCACTTAGAAATTATCAGTTTTATCTTAGTTCACTTATCTAGAAAATTTTCAGGTGTTCCTTGTTTCCTTTACCAACACAACTATCAAGTGTTCCTTAGTTCCCTTACATACAGAACTATCAAGTGTTCATTAGTTCCCTTACTTAGACCACTATCAAGTGTTCCTTAGTTCCCTTACTTAGACCACTATCAAGTGTTCCTTAGTTCCCTTATTTAGACCACTATCAAGTGTACCTTAGTTCCCTTACTTAGACCACTATCAAGTGTTCCTTAGTAGGGATGTGACGGAGCTGATGAAAATCCGCATCTGTCGGATTCGGATTTGGCAATTATAAATCCGTCGAATTCGAATGCGGATGCGGATTTGGTCAACACTTGGCTAAAATTGGTATACCAAGGTTTCTGTCCCGTGCCCCCCCCCCAACCATAACAACGAGGATTTTTAGCGTTTCTTTTTGCATGAACAGCAGCATAAACTATTACAAAGCACAGCTATTACAAAGCACAGTTATCCACATTGTTAACGAATCATCAGTACAAGATTCTTTGCATAAAATAAAATTCTCCTCAACGTTTAATTTGACAATGCGCACCTAGCCTGTATTACCAAAGCGCGGTAAAGCGGGCCTCGATAGTACTCTTGTTAGAAACGAAATCACAGAAAGTAAGAACTATTCAGTGCGGGATAGAAGATGTATTCGACTTCCGCCAATGTCGGCGATTGCCTTCGCTCGTGTTTTCGCTCGATTCGTGAAGTTTCGGGGTAGTTTTTACGTTTTTTGTTTTGCAAATGTGATTTTGGTATACTTTTTAAAAAAAAATATTAGTACTAAACTACAGGTAAAATAGTATTAAACTCAAAACAGTCTTTTGGATAATTTAAAATAACCATTCTTATCCTAAAAGATGAAGTCAGTATGACAATAACCATAAATAAATTTAAAGCAATTTTTTAAATTTCATAACCAGTCGATCGCGATACGGGAAATCCTTACGGGACTGAGGCGGAAGTTTACCGAATACCTATTTCTCATCTAATTTTCATGCACAAAACAAGAATGTGTAAAAGCAAAGAGAACGGTCCTCTCGATAAATGGTATTTTTGGCTGCAATATTTGTTTTTTCACTTTTAATTTTAAAAAAAGACAACTAAACCTAGCCCAGACCATAAAACTACAACCTTAATTATGTTTATGGATAAAAATAATTGCACTTATTCCCTTTTTAAGTGTAAAAATACATTTTATTCCCGGAAGTACGCGCTGTGCCATAACAATGTAAATAGTTGAGCGCACCGTTCTCTTTGCTTTAGCCCGAGAATGTATTTATATTAAATACGGCCGTGTTTGATCTGAAAACGGTAATTATTCGAATCCGATGGAATTTTTTTTAAAAATCAGTCGGATTCGAATTTGCTCAAAAAAACGTCGAAGTTCGAATGTCGTCGGATTCGAATTCGAACTTCGTCACATCCCTATTCCTTAGTTACCTTACATAGACCACTATCAAGTGTTCCTTAGTTCCCTTACTTAGACCACTATCAAGTGTTCCTTAGTTCCCTTATTTAGACCACTATCAAGTGTTCCTTAGTTCCCTTACATACACAACTATCAAGTGTTCCTTAGTTCCCTTACATACACAACTATCGAGTGTTCCTTAGTTCCCTTACTTAGACCATTATCAAGTGTTCTTAGTTCCCTTACTTAGACCACTATCAAGTCTTCCTTAGTTCCATTACTTAGACCACTATCAAGTGTTCCTTAGTTCCCTTACTTAGACCACTATCAAGTGTTTCTTAGTTCCCTTACATACACAACTAACACGTGTCCCTTAGTTCCCTTACATACACTACTATCAAGTGTTTCTTTAGTTCCCTTACTAAGACCACTATCAAGTGTTCCTTAGTTCCTTTACTTAGAAGACTATCAAGTGTTCCTTAGTTTTTTACATACAAAACTATCAAGTGCTCCTTAGTTCTCTTATTTCGACCACTATAAAGTGTTCCTTAGTTCCCTTACTTAGACCACTATTAACTGTTCCTTAGTTCCCTTACTTAGACCACTATCAAGTGTTCCTTAGTTCTCTTATTTAGACCACTATAAGGTGTTCCTTAGTTACTTTACTTAGACCAATATCAACTGTTCCTTTAGTTCCCTTACTTAGACTACTATAAAGTGTTCCTTAGTACCCTTACTTAGACCACTATCAAGTGTTCCTTAGTTCCCTTACTTAGATGACTATCAAGTGTTCCTTAGTTCTCTTACATACAAAACTATCAAGTGTTCCTTAGTTCTCTTATTTAGACCACTATAAAGTGTTCCTTAGTTCCCTTAATTAGATCACTATTAACTGTTCCTTAGTTCCCTTACTTAGACTACTATAAAGTGTTCCTTAGTTCCCTTACTTAGACCACTATCAAGTGTTCCTTAGTTCCCTTACTTAGATGACTATCAAGTGTTCCTTAGTTCTCTTACATACAAAACTATCAAGTGTTCCTTAGTTCTCTTATTTAGACCACTATAAAGTGTTTCTTAGTTCCCTTACTTAGACCAATATCAACTGTTCCTTTAGTTCCCTTACTTAGACCTCTATCAAGTGCTCCTTAGTTCCCTTACTTAGATGACTATCAAGTGTTAATTAGTTCTCTTACATACAAAACTATCAAGTTCCTTAGTTCTCTTATTTAGACCACTATAAAGTGTTCCTTAGTTACCTTACTTAGACCAATATCAACTGTTCCTCTAGTTCCATTACTTAGAATACTATAAAGTGTTCCTTAGTTCCCTTACTTAGACCACTATCAAGTGTTCCTTAGTTCCCTTACTTAGATGACTATCAAGTGTTCCTTAGTTCTCTTACATACAAAACTATCAAGTGTTCCTTAGTTCTCTTATTTAGACCACTATAAAGTGTTCCTTAGTTCCCTTACTTAGACCAATATCAACTGTTCCTTTAGTTCCTTTACTTAGACCTCTATCAAATGTTCCTTACTTCTCTTCTTACATAAATACAACGTGTTTCAGCCACAAATAAATAAATACACCTTGACTCTCGTTTAATTTCCGTTAACCAATTAGTTTACGTCCTATTCATCTACTTCAACCTGGAATATAACCTTTGTTGTCGACACAAGTTTCACTGAACAACTTATACGACGCATCTGCAAACATGAAAGAACGAACTGCATGAGGCGGTGTATTCATACTATAACAAAATGGAGTGCAAACAAATAAGATTTAAAAATTATAAGACATATAAATATCCTTTTGTGTAGCTGATATTATTGATTAAATAGTTTTTTAGTGTATGTAAAATTATTGAAAACAACTTATAAAAATATTTTTAATAAGTTAATACAGATAAGGACTCTGTCACATGCATCATATGTTCTATTTACTAGGTTTTTCAACATAGCTCTAGATTTTTTCGACCTTTTCGAGGGTTTTTTTTAATTCCAAAAATAGCAATAATATAGGATTTTCTTTTAAAAAATGTAAATAAACGATTTTCATGTACAAAAATTAACAAATCAGTGCAATTAATATCCTAAATAAATTCGATTTAAAAATAAATAAATTAAGCATTAGGGGACAAAAGTTTTTTCAGGTGCTCTGTCATGTTACATTATAATATCTATACCTCTATCATACTATCCAAATGAGTTGAAACGATGGCGCTGCTGCAGTACCATCTGTCTAATGAAATCTGGTACAAGTTCAAACAGCTTAAATGAGCCAAAATATTCAATTTTATTAGACCTCATCAAAACTTAACAGCTCTACCATTTTCTTGTGCCTGCGTTAAGAGAATCCTCTTGACGGTATTTGAGGTATAAACCAAAGATAATCTAATAAAACCCTCAGATAGACATAGATATACAAACACCTTTCCTACTCCGTATGCAAAAAAAAATACAAAAATTATCGTTCTTTTCGTGCGGGATTCAGAAGTTCAATGGGTTACCTGATCAAACGAGGAAAACCAAAACTCTATCACCATTTAAAACACTATCAGCATTTAAAATTCAAATAAAAATGCAAGACTAGACGAAAACAAGGATAAAAGTAGGACTCAATAATATAAATAATATAAACGCCCAAGTCACTGGGAGAAGCTTTGTGACGTCAAATTTGTTTATTTTAAGCGTGTCTAGGATTTTTCTTTCGGATCTAGTTTTTTGTTGTTGACATGTTGGCTAGGTTTTCCCAACATTGTCACTGGCAGCACTGCATGCATTACGTTAATAGCTCCTCTAGATATAGAGTGGCACTCTCGTGGTGTTTGCTTGAGGCCTTGCTTGTCATAAAAAACTTTGGATCGATTTTTAACTCACTTCCTCGTAAGCTAGCGAGCTGAATTTTTTATGGCAGACTCGTGCTGTTGATAAAAATGATGTATCAAATTTTTCAGATCGATTGAATGTACTGTAATTAAATTAATGAATATGTAGATTATTTCTATGTATCTGTATGTAGCATGTTAATTTTTGTGCTCGAGTGTCGCGGTGCATATTATATTGAATAATCTTTCGTGTCGTGATGTGCGGTGCGTAATACATTGACGATACTTTTTAAAAATATGTTCCTGATCGGTGCGCATTATAGTAAAAAATGTGTACGAAACATAACTAAAATTTTCGATTTTTGGATTGTCTTGGCTGCGAATTATAATGAACATTCTTTTAGTTATGTCTCGCATATAAAGGATTTAAAACCTTTTTTTTTGTGGTGTTTTTTTTAATTACTTCGTTCCCTTTTCACACATTAATATAAGCTCTAAAAATGACGTCACGCCACAATATTTTATGGCGATAAAAACGCTCTGTTAATCTCGAAACCAGTATTTTCATTTTTTAAAATAAAATCAGGAGTTACCTCGCATAGCGTCACGGACGAGACGGACGGACGGGACAGACATGCAAATTATGTGTATTGATGATTTATATTTTGTTATGTTTCAGTTGTTTGTTTTTTTTTGGTTGAAATTGTCTATCAGTGTCCCCATATTGTTCCTATATATATTGTTGTGTTAAGTTATTGTTGTAATTGTCTATAAATGTCCCCATATTGTTCCTATATATATTGTGTTGTTAAGTTGTAATTGTTGTAATTGTCTATAAATGTCCCCATATTGTTCCTATATATTGTTGTGTTAAGTTGTTATTGTTGTAATTGTCTATAAATGTCCCCAAATTGTTCCTATATATATTGTTGTGTTAAGTTGTTATTGTAATTGTCTATAAATGTCCCCATATTATTCCTATATATATTGTTGTCAGGATGGTCTATGTGTTTATTATTGTGCTCCTACCAAACGTTGTTTGTGTTGTGTATTTGTTTATGCCCATGATTATTAAATTGATTGTTCAATATTACTCCATATTTCAGTGTTTGTCTTTGTCAGAATCTTAGAATTTATGTGATGATTTTATTCCAATAATCACCTTCTAATTTTGTCCAAGTTGAAATCTAGTCTATCCTGAAACATACATATCCTCATAGTTTCACATTTGATTACATTAATTTTTTATCCACATATTTTTACCTAAATTCCGATACCTGAAATTATTTTGTTAATTGACTTATCATTTGTGGGTAAAAAACACATGTCGTCTGCATATGCAATCACTTTAATATCTCTGGCTTCAGAGATCCTCATTCATGTAATGTTTCTCTATCTCATTTCTACAGAAGTTGTTCAGAGGCTAGAATATACAGATAACGGGGTAAAGGACACCATTGTCTTACTGATCGTTTAACTGCAATATCTTTGGAAAATGTATTATTTATTATCAGATTGCTAATAGATGTTCTGTATTATTTATTATCAGATTGCTAACAGATGTTCTGTATTATTTATTACTAGATTGCTAACAGATGTTCTGTATTAATTATTATCAGATTGCTAACAGATGTTCTGTATTATTTACTATCAGATTGCTAACAGATGTTCTGTATTATTTATTATCAGATTGCTAACATATGTTCTGTATTATTTATTATCAGATTGCTAACAAATATTCTTTATTATCAGATTGCTAACAGATTATCTTTATTAATTTTTATCAGATTGCTAACACTTGTTCTGAATTTAACCTAATCACATATATATAATCCGTTTTTGTGATGTGTTTTAATATAAGATTCTTCAAAAATTAACGGTACTTTTTAGCCTTATTGTGAACAAAAGTTAAAAAACTATTTTGTTAGTCCTTCTAGTCAAGTTTTTTTATCATTTTGTGAAGTGTCATAGGAATATTTTGCAATGTAAAAGTTTTTCCAATTCAGTAGCAAATTTTTTTTGCATTTTTTAAATGTATATATTACCTATATGGTGACGGTGTGTTTTTCATCTCTGTCTACCTCACTGTAAGTATATAACCAGATATTTCAAGCATTTGGTCGCATATAAATATTTTGTTGGACGAATTCCCATTTATAGGAACAAAATACTGTGGTTTACAAAGGAGGCAAACTAATGAAATTCATGACACGTGCAAACGACGGTACACTCGTCAAATAAATATTGATGATTGTCTTTGCATAATTGTTTTCACCTCTGTCAAAAAATGCTATTTCAATAGCAATATTAATACTAAAAATACATAATTAAATAAAATATATTTGCAAAACTATTGTCTGAAATTTTAAAGGAAAAATTGCTCGACTTTAATAATGTACTATTTACTGAAACATGTTTATAAAGAATAAATTCTCTAAAACACTCCATTATTTCCCTTGATACAGAGCAAAGTATTCATTGGTGTATTTTTAGCATAGACTTCATGATACTGAGATTTAGAGAAGTAACGCGCCAATACTTAAATTACTAGTTTGTGCTGCAGCGCCCCCTTTTTAAAATTAATGAAAATGGCAGCCTTTTTGTGTGTTGTTTTCGATAATTCTAAATAATGTTAAATGACGTCATTAACTCTGTCGAATTATATTGTTTTGTTAATTGATGAATGTAATGTTACGCTGTATTTCTATCTTAGTTATCTTTGTCTATTCACCATCCTACCAGCTACTCATGGCTAAAGTCGGGTATTTGTCATTCCGTAAAATAGGCAATAAAAAATCGGTGATATTGTCTTTTAGAACCATAACATTCTCTTAAATTATATATCATTTCTATTAATCAAAACTCTGAAACTCGTAACGCCATTTAAATCAATTTAATCCAATATCATTATCTGGCAATAAATAAATTACATTCACCTTTGGTGTCGAGATCTACGCTCTTATGACAGGGATCAATGTATCATAGACAAGCCTCGTCAAGCAGACATCGGTATAAAGATACGCTCTTAGGACCCGGATCAATTTATCACAGACAAGCCTCATCAAGCAGACATCTGTATAAAGATATGCTCTTAGGACCCGGATCAATTTATCACAGACAAGCCTCATCAAGCAGACATCGGTATAAAGATACGCTCTTAGGACCCGGCTCAATTTATCATGGACAAGCCTCATCAAGCAGACATCGGTATAAAGATACGCTCTTAGGACCCGGCTCAATTTATCATGGACAAGCCTCATCAAGCAGACATCGGTATAAAGATACGCTCTTTTGACCCGGATCAATTTATCACTTGGAAGCCTGATCATGCAGGTATCGGTATAAAGATAGTTTTCCACAAGCATTTGATGATTCTCTATCCATAACCCAGGTAAGCGCTGTGCTTTCTATCCGATCATCACCTCTGAGCTGCCACATAATCGACAGCCATTGCTCCTTCTTGTGTCAAAGTTAAACAGGTAGCTCCGTGTGGGACAGTGTTCAGTCCTCATCTGGGTGATATCAGCCAGTGACCGAGCCCTCCTGTGCTCTATGATACGGAATGGTGCAGCTGCCGGTTAGGCTAATAGTCAACTGGCTGTCAAGACAAAACGTAAAGCCAAGAAAGACCGTGTACAAAACCCACCTGAAGGGATCCCATCCATCTCTTGTCCAACATGCGGGCGCGAATTTCGTGTAAGAATATGGCTAGTAAGCCACCGGAGGACACAAGTGGTGGCCTAGCACTGGACTAATACGATGAGAGTGGTCATCGTCGACTACGACGGACGAATTACAAAAAAACAACAAAAAACAAAAACACAAAAAACATAAAATAAAATTTTAAAAAATCTTGCTAGCATCAAATTCAGTGGAAATTTAAGTAATTAAACTTAATCGTAGACAAAGTTTAAATGCCGCGTATCATAGACTTTTCATTTACAATTTTAAAAAAAATATATTTTTAACTTTTTGATTATTTCCTTATAAGAAATATGTCTTTAATATTGCTAAGTTATTTGGATTAAAGCTTCACATTTTCTTACCCAGCAGAATTCTAAAATTAAGATTCATAATGTAGTTATGTTCATAAAAAATGTAATTAGCTTAAATATTTTGTTGCTGCAGCGTAATTCTCTTTAACTAATAAAGTGTTATTTTATGGCATGACATGCTAGGGACATGTGCATTATCTAATACGACTTATTGGGGTATGACATGCTAGGGACATGTGCATTATCTAATACGACTTATTGGGGTATGCCATGATAGGGACATGTGCATTATCTAATACGACTTATTGGGGTATGCCATGATAGGGACATGTGCATTATCTAATACCACTTATTGGGGTATGCCATGCTAGGGACATGTGCATTATCTAATACGACTTATTGGGGTATGACATGCTAGGGACATGTGCATTATCTAATACGACTTATTGGGGTATGCCATGATAGGGACATGTGCATTATCTAATACGACTTATTGGGGTATGCCATGATAGGGACATGTGCATTATCTAATACGACTTATTGGGGCTATGACATGCTAGGGACATGTGCATTATCTAATACCACTTATTGAGTATGCCATGCTAGGGACATGTGCATTATCTAATACTGACTTATTGGGGTATGCCATACTAGGGACATGTGCATTATCTAATACCACTTATTGGGGTATGCCATGCTAGGGACATGTGCATTATCTAATACGACTTATTGGGGTATGCCATGATAGGGACATGTGCATTATCTAATACCACTTATTGATGTATGACATGCTAGGGACATGTGCATTATCTAATACTGCTTATTGGGGTATGCCATACTAGGGACATGTGCATTATCTAATACGGCTTATTGATGTATGCCATGCTAGGGACATGTGCATTATCTAATACTGCTTATTGGGGTATGCCATACTAGGGACATGTGCATTATCTAATACGGCTTATTGTGGTATGCCATTCTAGGGACATGTTCAATATCTAATACGGCTTATTTGGGCATGACATGCTAGGGACATGTGCATTATCTAATACGACTTATTGAGGTATGACATACTAGGGACATGTGCATTATCTAATACGGCTTAGTGGGGTATGCCATGATAGGGACATGTGCATTATCTAATACGGCTTATTGGGGTATGACATGATAGGGACATGTGCATTATTTAATACGGCTTATTTGGGCATGACATGCTAGGGACATGTGCATTATCTAATACGACTTATTGTGGTATGACATGATAGGGACATGTGCATTATCTAATACGGCTTATTGGGGTATGATATAAAGGTGAGTAGTGTAATTCTTCTTATTTAATACATCGTATCCCTAAGATAGGGATCGAGAGTAAGTGACGTGCCACTTATGAAGTACTAGCAGACCCGTCGTGCGTTGCAACGATCTCAGTAAAAATAAATAAATAAATTTAAAGAAACCAATGAGTGGTATGTTTAAAAACAATTCTGCAGAAACCTTCGTGTAAGTGTGTAAAAAAATTTCCAAGTTTCATAGCAAACGGATTAATAAATTAATAATTAAATAGCGTACAATAGAATAAACGATATTAAGGGCCCCGGCCCCAAAATGAGTGACAATATAGTATTTTTTATTACCATTGTACTCAAGTTATATTACTCAATATCGTGTAAAATTGAATAGGGAATACAATGATTACAGTTTAGTAAAAAGACTTTTTAAGCCCCCAGCTCCGAGGGAATAGACATTAAGGGTTCAGTGCCCTATAGTAATATAGGCTCTTAAGTTTTTATATACTAAGTTTGGTCAAAATCCAGTTATTTTCTCATTATCTAACGCTTAAACTACTTTTATATAGCTAATATAGGGGGAAAATGACATTAAAGGGCCTATTCGGTGCTAGAGGACAATTTCAAAAACCTGTTCATTTTAATTTAGTTTTATTGTGGATATATTTCTCGAGATCTTTAAAAAGTAAATAGGAAAATATCTTAAACATATACTAAAAAAGACATTTGGGGCCCCTGGCCCCAAAAATATTGACATTAGAAGTTCAGTGCCCCATAGTATTTTAATAAGGGCTACCAAGTTTTTGTATGCAAAGTTTGGTGAAGATCTATTCATTTACTCAGTACCTGACGCATAAAATAAATTTTATATAGCTCATTTAAGCAAAAAAAGACATTAAGGGCCCCAGGGCCCATTATTTGCAAGACATAAAGTTATAAACACCTGTTCGATTCAATATGGATAATAATAGATACATTTATCATTATTTTTCAAGATCGGTAGTAAATAAATGGGGAATAATTTCTTAAAAATTGAAGAAAAGTGGCATTTGTGTCCCCAGCCCCAAAGGGGTGGCCATTAGGAGTCAATTTCCCTGTAGTATTTTAAATATTGGCTGTCAAGTTTTTATATATAAAGTTTAGTTAAGATCCATCAATTAACACAGAAGCTAACGCTTAAACTAATTTTTATATTTCTCATTTAAGCAAAACATGACATTATGGGCCCCCTGGCGCCCCTTGAGTGTTAAATTTCGAAAAAAAGTAGCCAGGTACCATCCTGGGAGCATACTAAACAGTTTCGAAAAGTTTCATGACGAACGGGTGAATGGTTTAGTCAGCTATAAAGGACATGCACACACACACACACAAACACATACATACTTTGATTTACACATACATATATATAGATATATAGATATAGAGAAATAAAACGACATAAAGATGGCCCGGGCCTATTCGGTGCGATATATCAATTTCAAAAATGTTTTCATTTTAATTAAGTTTCATCAGGGATATATTTATCACGATCGTTAAAAAGGGAGTGGCAGAAATATCTTTAACATACATGCAAAAAGACATGTGGGGCCCCAGCCCCGAAGAAATCGACATAAAAAGTTCAGAAACCTTAAGTATTTTAATATGGGCTACCAAAGTTTTGTATACAAAGATTGGTTAAGATCCAATCATTTACTCAGTAGCTAATGCATAGAATAATTTTTTATAAAGCTCGTATAAGCAAAAAAATGTCATTAAGGGCCCCAGGGCCCAATTATTGCAAGAAATAATGTGTGAAACATATGTTCATTTGAATAAATTTCAAAATACATACATTTATTTAAATTTCTGAATATTGTTAAAAATTGAATGGACGATAAAATATTAAACATTTACTAAAAAGACAGTTTGGGTGCCCCTGCGGGAAGGGAAGGAAAATTAGAAGTTCGGTGCCCTATCGTATTAAAATATAGATCCTCCAGTTTTTATATACTAAAATGGGTCAGGGTACATTAATTTTCTCAGTATTTTACGCGAATACTAACTTTTATACAGCTAATATAAGAAGAAAAAATATATTTAGGGGCCCCTTGGCCCTTTTGTTGAAAGATGTTAATTTCAAAAACCTATTTATTTTAATTCAGTTTCCTCAAAAATATATTCCTCAACATCGTGAAAAATTGTATGTGGAAAATATCATAAACATATACGAAGATAATAAATTTGGGGCCCCTGGCCCCGAAAGAATGGACATTTAAAGTTCTGTGCCCTATAGTATTTGAATATGGACTACCAAGTTTTTGCATTCAAATTTTGGTTAAGATCCATTCATTTACTCAGTAGCTAACGCATAAACTAATTTTTATATAGCTTATATAAGCAAAAGAAAACATTAAAGGCCACAGGGCCCATTTAGTGCAAGACATAAAGTTCAAAACACCTGTTCATTTCAATTTGTATAATAATGGATACATTTGTCATTATTTGTCAAGATTGTTAATGACTGAATGGTGAATAAAATCTTAAACGTTTAACAAATGTGAATTTTTGGGCCCCCAGCCCCAAAGGAATGACTATTTGCAGTTCAGTGCCCTATAATATTTTAATATTGGCTATCAAGTTGTCATATACAAAGTTTGGTTAAGATCCAACAATTTACACAGTAGCTAGCGCTTAAAATAATTTTTATATAGCTCATATAAGTAAAACATTATATTATGGGCCCCCGGTGCCCCATGAGTGTTAAATTTAGAAAACAAAGTTGCCAGTTACCATCCCAGGTAGGTACTTAACAGTCTCCAAAAATTTCATGACCATTGGATGAATGGTTTAGTCAGCTATAAAGGACATGCACACACATACACACACAGACATACTTTGATTTTTATATATATAGATATAAATACCAAAAATACATTTAGGGTCCCAGGGAACATTTGGTGATAGATGAAAATTTCAAAAACCATTTCATTTAATTAAGTTTCCTCATAGATATATTCCTCAAGATCGTGAAAAATTGAATGGGGGAAAATGCTTTAAACATATACGAAGAAAAGACAATCTGTGCCCCCGGCCCTGAAGGAATGGACATTTGAAGTTATGTGCCCTATAGTATTTTAATATGGGCTACCAAGTTTTTGCATTCAAATTTTGGTTTAGATCCATTCATTTACTCAGTAGCTAACGCATTAACTAATTTTTATATATATTATATAAGCAAAAAAAAAGACATTAAGGGCCCCGGGGCCCATTCTGTGCAAGATAGAAAGTTCAAAACCCCTGTTCATTTCAATTTGTATAATAATTGAAACATGTGTAATTATTTGTCAAGATTGTTAATGACTGAATGGTGAATAAAATCTTAAACGTTTAACAAATGTGAATTTTTGGGCCCCCAGCCCCAAAGGAATGACTATTTGCAGTTCAGTGCCCTATAATATTTAAATATTGGCTATCAAGTTGTCATATACAAAGTTTGGTTAAGATCCAACAATTTACACAGTAGCTAGCGCTTAAACTAATTTTTATATAGCTCATATAAGCAAAAAATGACATTATGGGCCCCCGGCGCCCCATTCGTGTTAAATTTTGAAAACAAATTTGCCAGTTACCATCCCAGGTAGGAACTAAACAGTCTCAAAAAATTTCATGACGATCGGATGAATGGTTTAGTCTGCTATAAAGGACATACACACACACACACACACACACACACACACACACACACACACACACAGACTTACTTTGATTTATATATATATAGATAGAAGATATAAGAAAAAAGACATTTAGGGCCCCTGGGCCCATTTGGTGATAGATGTAAATTTCAAAAACCTTTTCATGTAATTAAGTTTCCTCATAGATATATTCCTCAAGATCGTGAAAAATTGAATGGGGGAAAATACATTAAACATACACGAAGAAAAGACATTAGGGGCCCCCGGCCCCAAAATAATGGACATTTGAAGTTATGTGCCTTATAGTATTTGAATATCGGCTACCAAGTTTTTGTATTCAATTTTTGGTTTAGATCCATTCATTTACTCAGTAGCTAACGCATAAACTAATTTTTATATATAATATATAACCAAAAAAAGACATTAATTGCCCCGGGGCCCATTCAGTGCAAGATATAAAGTTAAAAACCCCTGTTCATTTCAATTTGTATAATAATGGATACATTTGTCATTATTTGTCAAGATTGTTAATGACTGAATGGTGAATACAATCTTAAACGTTTAAGAAATGTGAATGTTTGGGCCCCCAGCCCCAAAGGAATGACTATTTGCAGTTCAGTCCCGTATAGAATTTTAATATTGGCTATCAAGTTGTCATATACAAAGTTTGGTCAATATCCAACAATTTACACAGTAGCTAGCGCTTAAACTAATTTTTATATAGCTCACATAATCAAAAAATGACATTATTGGCCCCCGGCGCCCCATGAGTGTTAAATTTAGAAAACAAAGTTGCCAGTTACCATCCCAGGTAGGTACTTAACAGTCTCCAAAAATTTCATGACGATCGGATGAATGGTTTAGTCAGCTATAAAGGACAATCACACACACACACAAACAGACATACTTTGATTTTTATATATATATATATATAGATGGAAAATCAGGACGTGAAATAATACACATTTTGGTGTCGAGATTAACAGACCTTGTTTACACGCTGTCAAATATTTTATGACGGGACGTCATTGTTGTAGCTTATGTTAATTTAATTTTTGAAAAGGGAACAAAGTAAAGGGAGCTGTGGGGTATTTTAAGGACATTTTTATGTTGCTATCCCACTATATGTGATGCGTAAATGTGTGTGCGCGAGTGTGTGTTGGGGGAGTGTGAGGTTGTGTTTTTAGGTAATTATTTTAATGTCTGCATTTGTTTCGCCTTTAAGAAGACAACACGTATTTATATTTGTACACCCTTCATGTAGGTTATGTGTGTATGTATGTGTGTATAAGTATATCAGAAAGAACCGTGGTTTATATTAAGTCATTTTATAATGTTGAAATCCCGTTGTGTGTGTGTGTGTGAGTGTGTTTGTGTGTGAGTGTTGTCATGCCTGGATTAACCATTAGGCAAACAAGGCACGTGCCTATGGCAACAAGCGTTTGGGGCTATGGCGGATTAAGGGGGGGGGCTGAACGGGCTAAAGCCAGGGGCCCCCGATGATTTAGGGCCCCCAAACTTAGCATATTTTATAATAAATGTGGACAAATGTATACATGAATTGCTGAAAATATGATAAATTAATAAAATCTTATCTATTAAAATGATCTCTTTTCCCACACAATATTCTTAGCAGTCAAAAAAACCTGATTTGATACGCTCCATAACAGAAATTATTAAATAATATTATATATATTTTAAATTGACGACCTTAAATGAGCTCTCGTGGCCCAATGTGCAGTACTAAGGCTTATGGTGCAAACGGTGGCGGGTTCGATCCCCGTGTTGGGTGTGAATTTTTTTTTCATGTGTTTTTTTAATTTTCTAAATTGTCTTTTACACTCAATTTTAGGATTCTGGCAAAAAGTTATTTCTTCGAATTCGGTTTTTTCATGAATAATCATTTTGGATGAATATTTACAAGTTACAGTCTTATATTAGCAGCTAGCAATCATTTTACCTAAAGGTACACTGGCTGGATAGGGCCCCGGTTTGAATTGCAGCCAGGGGGCCCGTGCAGTCTTAATCCGCCCCTGGTTTGGGGGGCACCACAAGTCCTCAAGAAAAAATGTGCATATTGTACTGGTATCCAGGACTGGCCTTAGGCCACTGCAACCTATGCGGCCGCAGTCGACCCCGCGCCTATCTTAATTTTCACTTATTATCCTTATTAATTCCTTATCCTTTCCCAAACTGGGACCCCACGCAATCCGCTTCACTTACTAAGCCGCAAGGGGTCCCGCAATAGCTAAGACCGGCCCTGCCGGTCTCCCTCCGTAATCGACATGACATTAGCATTTCGCAAATATAATATTAAATCGCAACTTATATAGCCTTGGTCCGACAACCTGGGCAGGGGGGGGGGCTTAAAATACCTCCCACCCATTTCTTAACTATTTTCTTCGAGTTTTTATGTGTGCGTTTTTTATTTTATCTTTCAATAATTATTTTTTTAAATACTTTTTTTTGGATAAGAGTTCGCTACTTAAGTTGATAATCATGAACAAAGCGCTACTCATAGAGATTGCATGTTCATATACCTAGCTCGTCGTTAAGGCTCGTGTGTACTACAAAAAATAGAAGAGCAAAAAAAATGAAGAGAACTCGTACAGTTACTGGGAACAGGTTTTGAGGCGAGCGATCACGGCTAATTGTACTATGCCCTTCCTATCTTAATGAGCTTCTATCGGTCTACTCACCAAGTCGTCAGCTACGCTCTTCTGCAGACACGCATATTCTCTGTATTCGTAAGACACGAACTAAAACATTTGGTGAAAGGTCATTCTCTTTTTGTGCAGCCAAACAATGGAATTCTCTACCATTACACATCCGGAGTATTTCATCTATCAAGTCTTTCAAGACTGCACTTAAGAAGCATCTTTTCAAAAGCTATTTTCAAAATGAAAGAAATGACATTTCTTTTTAATGATTAACGTAGCTTATGTGTAACGTACTGTCATTTTTGTGGTTATTATGATAAGAATGTTTATTTAATTATTATATTTTTGTTATATCTCCATGTAAAGCGCTGTGAGCCCGGCTCCTTGCTGGGATACAGCGCTATAAAAATTATAAATTTATTATTATTATTATTACTTGGTACATTCGATACATCTATACCCACAAGAAAGTAAATACGTACAGCAAAATTAATTACGTTATTTATAATTGATGAACTATTTTATAAACATTAGTGCTGGCGTTTTGTATTTATATTTTCATACTATATTTTTACTCTATGTTAATCTAAATTTCTCTGTAAATTATTATGTATTATATTATCCATGGGATAACGTACCAATTATTATTTTCGGCATTTTTTCTGGTTTGCTTATCTATGAATAATTTATCGGGACATCTATGTTAAAAAAAATGCAATAAGATTAGTTTGTCAAGGGATATAACTTTCTTTTAAAAAGTTTATTCGTGTTTATCATTAACTTTAATTTTTTAAAAATAATATTGTACATTATTTGTTGTAATACTAAATGTTTTATAATATGTAAAGAAACATAAATATAAAAACCCTCAATTTCCATATATTTTAATTAAATGTCTTCATATTTAAAATAGCTATAAACTTTATTAATCATATATTTATAAAAATTTAATCTTGTGGGAATTGTTATGCACGCGACGCATAATCTCAATACTATCGTAATTTCATCACTATAAAGTGTCATTACACTTTATTCGCACTTCTTAATATTACGTGGTTTTAGATTATAAAATGAGGAACACTAACAATATTGATAATCCTCGCTCCTAGACATGTAGTTTATAAATTTAACCAAAAGTTTATATATAATAATGAATAGATGTTATATTTTTGCATTAGATAATAATGGCCTCTCATGCTTTAATGCTAGAATTTCAGTGGTATTGATCTGCTATTATACCTCGTATAAAATAGTTATATAAAATTTCTGCATAGTATTGCAGTGCAAGGCACTTTTTTCGTGACTATCTGGCTAATTAATTTGCAAATGTATTAAAAGGTTTGTTTCTGAAATATCTCTGAAATGACTTGACACAGTTTGTGGCTCCACTGACTCTATAAAGTTAACATTCACAAATAATTTAAATTTAAAAGAAGTTTTTATTAAAGTTACAAATTAACAACCCATCTTTATTGTTTGATTTTTTAAACAATTAGTAATTATGATTTAAGATTTTAAAATATATCAATTTGCTAATTTTTTTTTCTAAAAAAATAATTTTTCCCTTTCATGGGTTTATTGAAAACAGATTGTGTTTCACTGGGTTAAAAACATTTTTTCCTTTAGACAGGTTTCACTCAAGGGATGTGTGGCTTTCTTTACTGGCCATCTAATAATGTAAGGTCATACTGTAAACTTATTTAAAATCTTACATATTTTTGGCTTAAAAGGCGGCAAAAATGTTCCAAAATTCTGAAATTCATGTTTCCACATAAATCATTAGGTAAAAGCGAGATAATAAAATTAATGTGAATAATGCAGGAACCAATATGTGGGGATTTTAATAGAGATATAAAAATGAAGCCCTTAAAAATATTTTTAGTACATGTATGTAGTATCCTTTTGTAGAGATCAGTTCAAGTAATCTTGGACTATTTTAATAAATAATGGCAATAGTATGTAAGCACATTTTCAGCGAGGTTTATTTATGAGTAGTTATTAAATTAACAAACACTTGACTTCTCGTACAATTAGAGCAAATTAATAACGCTGTTAATTTAAGACCTACATAATATACTAGTGTCTAAGTGTTTCAAAGATATTAGAAAACAATTCAATTCTAGGACGTGTACATAACAATGTAATTTATTACCGAGTGACAAGCGGCAGGAGACAATACATATGTATGCACATATGCATATTTACCCATAAGCCGACCCCCTGATTTTTGCCTTGATATTTGGAGAGTAAAAACGCCAGTGTTTACGGTAACTTGATTTTAAACATAATTTCTATTTTTCTCAAATCTTTTTGTTCTATTTCTTCTAAAAATATGCTTCGATCCATGGATGGTTTTGACCACTGACAAAATGAAAAAAAACTGTAGTTTTAAATTTGAAAAACTTTACAATCTAACTTTTAAGTCATATTTTAATGAAAAACCCAGTAAGCTGGAGATATTTTAGTACATCGCAATACTTAAGATTGTAGATACTTAGATTTGGATGAAGAGATCACGAGATGTCGAGCAAGACCGGGACCGGACTATGCTTGTCAACAGGTACCCAGGTAGTAAAATTCCGCACGGGTACCCGTGAAAATGTGGCTTCAATGTTTATATTAACCAGACTTGGGCTCGCGTGCGGCTTTTTCGTGTATAATTTACGGCTCGCGAAACAATTTATCAAATGAAAATTTTAGTTTCAAATATATGCTGTGAAATACATATAAGGAGAACCATCTGTCAACGAGAAATACAATACGGTCTCGACAAACCACAATGTATTAACATTTTGACACATCTTATTTCTCTGCAAAATAAAACAGAAATCGTAAACACGAGAAGATTTTGGTTCTTTGAATGAATCATATAAAGCAAACAAAACTCCTCTTGACGTCACATCAAAACGCGCAACTTAAAAAAAAAGTTCCACTGAAGTATTTGATTGCTTACAATTTATCCAATGATGTTTACATGTATTTTAGCGTGTAGCGATTTTTAGAGTTCAACTTCATCTTAAATACAAAATTGAATAACAATAAAGTTATTTGACACATGCTCATTTTCAAAAAGGAAGTAAGGCTTTTATGGGGGAGGGGGGGCCCGCAAAGCTTTGTGACGTCATATTGGAGGGGGGTCTAAGTTTTTGTGACAACCTGTGACGGGGTTGGGGTAAAAAATTGGACAAAATCGCTTGACGTCATTTATGTACGACCCCTAAGACGTCGGCCGTGTAGCTACTGTGTGAAATTCGGTGCATGGAAGGTGGCTAGGGAGCATTGTATAGCGGTCATGACGGGGAAAATTATGCCATGTTTCGATCGGGTAACCCGGGTACCCGTTCGAAATATGGACGGGTACCCGGGCAGCATTTTTCAACAATATTGACAGCCCTAGGACCGGACATTCACTGGCACCTGTCACATTATGACATGTGACGAGGGCTAGACTAGGTGACGACAACATGACACCATGTGCTGTTGAGAGTTATGGAAATGGTAAATAATGGGATTGAAGGCAGAGAAAATGTAGGTATCTTTATAGAGGACTATCTTAACATATTGCATTTTTATTGTCCGATTACATTATGTTGAGGGCTGAGCTTGGATCGGCTTGGAGGGACTTTCTACCGTTGGTTGGAGGAACTTTCTACTAGTGGTTGGAGGGACTTTCTACCGTTGGTTGGAGGGACTTTCTACGGTAGGTTGGAGGGACTTTCTACCGTTGGTTGGATGGGACATTTTACCGTAGATTGGAGGGACTTTCTACCGTTGGTTGGAGGGACTTTCTACCGTTGGCTGGAGGGACTTTCTATCGCAGGTTTGAGGGATTTTCTACCGTTTGTTGGAGGGATTTTCTACAGTAGGTTGGAGGGACTTTCTACCGTTGGTTGGAGGGACTTTCTACCGTTGGTTGGAGGGTTTTTCTACCGTTGGTTGGAGGGACTTTCTACCGTTGATTGGAGGGACTTTTTACCCTAGGTTGGGGGGAATTTCTAACGTTGATTGGAGGGACTTTCTACCGTTGGTTGAAGGGACTTTCTACCGTAGGTTGGAGGGACTTTCTAACGTTGATTAGAGGGACTTTCTACCCTAGTTTGGAGGGACTTTCTACCGTTGTTTGGACGGGACTTTCTACTGTTGGTTGGAGGGACTATCTACTGTTGGTTGGAGGGACTTTCTACTGTTGGTTGGAGAGACTTTCTACCGTTGGTTGGTGAGACTTTCTACCATTGGTTGGAGGGACTTTCTACCGTAGGTTGGAGGGACTTTCTACCGTAGGTTGAAGGGACTTTTAACCGATGTTTGGAGGGTCTTTCTACTGTTGGTTGGAGGGACTTTCTACGGTAGGTTGGAGGGTTTTTCTACCGTTGGTTGGAGGGACTTTCTACCGTTGATTGGAGGGACTTTTTACCCTAGGTTGGGGGGAATTTCTAACGTTGATTGGAGGGACTTTCTACCATTGGTTGAAGGGACTTTCTACCGTAGGTTGGAGGGACTTTCTAACGTTGATTGGAGGGACTTTCTACCCTAGTTTGGAGGGACTTTCTACTGTTGGTTGGAGAGACTTTCTACCGTTGGTTGGTGAGACTTTCTACCATTGGGTGGAGGGACTTTCTACCGTAGGTTGGAGGGACTTTCTACCGTAGGTTGAAGGGACTTTTAACCGATGTTTGGAGGGTCTTTCTACTGTTGGTTGGAGATACTTTCTACTGTTTTTTGGAGTGACTTTCTACCGTTGGTTGGAGGGACTTTCTACCGTTGGTTGGACGGACTTTCTACTGTTAGTTGGAGGGACTTTCTACTGTAGGTTGGAGGGACTTTCTACTGTTGGTTGGAGATACTTTCTACTGCTGGTTGGAGGGACTTTCTACCGTTGGTTTGAGGGACTTTCTACCGTAGGTTGAAGGGACTTACAACCGTTGGTTGGAGGGACTTTCTACTGTTGGTTGGGGGGACTTTATACCGTCGGTTTGAGGGACTTACTACCGTTGTTTGGAGGGACTTTCTACTGTTGGTTTGAGGGACTTTCTACCGTTGGTTGGAAGGACTTTCTACCGTTTCTTTTATGGGGGAAAATATAAGATGAAAATTATTTACATAACATTAGTTGCTCAGAAATTACTTATGTGATAACCTAAAAATAGAATCTACGGTGGATTACCGCATTGATCACAATCACGAATTATGATATTACAATTAAAACAAAAACAAAAAAGATTAAAAGGGAATGAAGAAATGTATATACACTTTTTCATTTAGGAAAAACTTCAGTAAAAAGTTAATATGGAATTCTCATAGTGTAATGTGTGCATTACATTACTGTACACTTCAGTGAAATGGAAAAGCTGTCAACATTCTTTTTTAAATCCTTTATATTAACTCTTGGTGTCTGGTTGAACCCTCGATTGCTTGTCGGTCGCCAAAAGTTTGGATCGATTTTTAACACACTTCCTCGTAAACTAGCGAGCTAAAATTTAGCAGGCAGTTTTGTTGCAATGATCAAAACTATGTATAAAAATTTCAGATCGATCGCATGTACGGTAATTAAATTATTGAATTTTTAGATTATTTTATTTATTCCTATGTAACATGTTATTTTTTGAGAGAGAGTGTCGCGGTGCGTATTATATTGAACAACCTTTCTGTCGCGCAATAAGGTGCGTATTTTATTGACAACACTTTTTATAAACATATTCATGATCGGTGCGCATTATGTTAAACATGTTTTACGACACAACTGCAATTTCGTATTTTTGGATGGTCTTGCGCTGCGTATTATAATGAACATTCTTTTAGTTACGTCTCATACATAAATGATTTATAGTGAAAAACTTGTTTTTTTACGGTTTTTTTTTATTATCAAATGATGATGAAATTCTAATTTGATTTAACACTATATGATTCTATGATTTCAGATATTTCAAATTACTTGTCTTTTGTGAACTGACTTCGAGCGAATGTTACAACAGCCACTCATCAGAGTGTTTCCTGTGTCAGGTAAGTAGGACATGAATGTTACAGCATCCAATCGTTAGAGTGTCTCCTGTGTCAGGTAAGTAGGACATGAATGTTACAACAACCTTTCGTCAGGTTGTCTGCTGTGCTGGGTAAGTAGGACATGGATGTTACAACAGCCACTCGTCAGGGTGTCTCCTGTGTCAGGTAAGTAGGACATGAATGTTACAACAGCCACTCGTCAGGTTGTCTGCTGTGCCGGGTAAGTAGGACATGAATGTTACAACAGCCACTCGTCAGGTTGTTTGCTGTGCCGGTAAGTAGGACATGAATGTTACAAAAGCCACTCGTCAGAGTGTCTCCTGTGCTAGGTAAGTAGGACATGAATGTTACAACAGCCACTCGTCAGAGTGTCTCCTGTGCCGGGTAAGTAGGACATGAATGTTACAACAGCCACTCGTCAGAGTGTCTCCTGTGCCGGGTAAGTAGGATATGAATGTTACAACAACTTCTGTTACATTCAGATAGAGAGAGAGAGAGAGAGAGAGAGAGAGAGAGAGAAAGAGAGAGAGAGAGAGTGAATGCATAATTAAAGATAAAAAACATTAAAACTTTCTGCTTCACAAATCGAAGAACACACTTCATTATTAGAGATGTTGAATTTTAACCATGAATTAAAATTTAGTACAACATAAACGTCTGTCATATATGAAATCTTGAAACTTATTCTGAATAAGTCACAAGGTGTTAACAGAGTTTATCGGTTATACAAAAAAAGAGCTAAAATACAATCAATAATAGCAAGTATAATATAATGTGAGTGCTTCAAATGGAGAACATTCGATTTTCACGAATACAACATTTCTAGCTCAGTTGACACTAGTGTTAGCCTAGAACTGGTATACGTGTAGGCAAGTAGGGAATTAATAATTTATTTCATACTTTGTATTATCTTTTTAATATAGATGTTAATAAAAAAAACAATTTCTTATTGACTCGCTGTGAGTAATGCGATGCAAATGTTTGATCATACATGCAGCAAGAGCTGCTTATAATTCTCAGACACGCCCATTGCTAAACTTTCAGACTGGTAGTCAAAACGCGGCTTTATTTTACTTACGTATCAAAAGTTTTTTCGGCAAACAAACATTCAAGGCATCAATCAAGCAGACGCCACTAGTCAATATAGTCTAAAGGATTTCAAATTAAAAAAAGTTTTTAAAAAGAAGAGTAGAAATAACCGGTTCACATAAATTTTACTACTTTCTTGTCATATTAGTAATAGCTTCTAAATTATATTTCTAAAAATATAATGTGTCTTTTAATATAGCTTATACAGTTTATTGTAGTCACATTGTTTATCGTACCTATGCGCGTCATCTGTTATAAAACCCAACACATTTTAGTTATTTCACTTCGTTGCATTTTGTTCGTTCTTTTTTCTTTTTTAAATCATGATTTTCCGCTCACGAGACACGCTAGCTTAAAATTATTTTAAATAACTTCATTAATTTTACATATAAATTATAGGTTAATAAAATTAATGTGTTCATTGTTACTAAAAATATGTTGTTTTTTTCTATTTAAATTACCATCTATATATATAACTAGGGGTTTTAGGGCGCCTACGGCACCCATTTGGGCTGTAGGGCGCCTACGGCGCCCACTTTTTTGTGGTAAAAAGCCCAAGTAACTTGTTTGATAAATACGAAATATCAAACTTCCTGAAATGTACATAAAATATTTTATAATTATACATAGATCTACTCAAATCGTCTTTTTACATCCTCTCTTTTCCAAAATTAAAATATAAGCCAAAACTATGACGTCATATAATATTTATCTAAGAATCTTTTAGAATTTTGCACACCTCCTGATGCGCGCCTTGTATATATACTTAAATATAAGCTCAAAATAGACGTCATAGCGCTACGGATCCTTCCTTCCAACCAGTGACTTGGGCTATTATCTATATATTTATTTCTCTTCATAGGACAATGCGAGACAAGCTGCAAGTATGTGCAACCGAGCATGACGAATGACCCTCACTGGGGTCGACCAATGTATCGAGACCAACAATGGTCCTTGAGTTTCACTTGCATTGTTCCTTCACAGACTAACGTGAGATTCGTAGTGTACTGGTTATCACGTCCGCCTTATTTGGGGAAGGTCCTGGGTTCAAGCCTCAGGGAAAATATTTTATTAAATATTTTTTTTAAATGTCTGTTTGTGCCCCATTTTTTACACCTTTATTGCAAACACTAGCTGACCCGCGGCGTTGCATACGCCGCTAATGATTTAATGACGTGTGAAGACTTCCTGAAAGACACAGTTGTCAAAATGTTGGGCAAACGACTGTGAGTGAATAAAAAAGAAGGAACTCTGGAGAGACCCGCGGCCTAGCATACGCGCAGACTTACTCATCATAGACAGTGCAAAAACGGTTGGGGGGAGGGGCTGAGAGTACAGACACAAAAAGCAGCACTTAGTAAATAAAAAATAGCGAGTAAACGTGAAGACATGCACACTGAAGTTGTTTTTGCCCTGTCTCCCATTTATTACTACCATCCCTTAAACATAAACTGTGATTGGCCGAACCTACTGAGGGTTAGTCATATGTATGGTTGTTAAATGCGTGTTGTATTTTATTTTGAAAAACCGATTGTCGATTATGTAACTCCGATTTTAAACCGATTATCGATTTATAGCTGACTTCATAGAAGTTAGGGGTGTACCGAATTTACCTGCAAATGTCTCGAAACCAACAATGAGTTGGCTTCCCGCTGCCCCCCCCCCAACCAACGTTCACTCGCGTTGTTTTCATTTCTTCGTGCTGTAGTTTGTATCCGTTCTTTCTCCACTTTCTTTGCACTCTCTATGAACAAGTCTGCGGCGTATGCTACGCCGCGGGGCGTCTTATAGTAAATATTAGTCTTAAATTAGCGGAATTTTTTACCTTGCTCGTATTTGGCACCAAACATTATTAAGTGTACAATTTAAAGAGCCATTATTTAAAAATAAATGACTAAAACTATTGACTAAATATAGCCAATACTTCTCAATTAGGAAGTTATTTTTTAAAATTGATCTCTATTATTTGGATACGATAGAAACAAAAAGAAAAAGTAACTGTAAATGTTTTCATCATAGAGACAAGGATCCACAAACCAACATTAAGTAATGTCAGAGATATTTCAGAAATAACAGTTTTCATTTTTAACAATTAGAAATTAAAAAGACAGACATTCACCAAATGTAATGTTATGCATAGTTATAGTCTACAGAAATGTTATATAACTATTTAAAACGTGATATAATAGCTGATAAATTGCATTGAAAATCAAGCTTTAAGCGTAAGAAGCAGGGGCGGATTTAGACTGCACGGGGCCCTTGGCCCTATCCATCCAGCGTTCCTTTAAATAAAATGATGGCTAGCATCTAATAACTAAATAGTCCATTGGTTCCTTGCTCATAATTTGTCTGTACTACGGGATTGGATTCATAAAAAAAACGAATACGAAGAAATAACTTTTTGCCGGTATCATAAAATTTAGTGTAAAAAGATAATTAAAAAACACAAATGAACAATTTTTTTTTACCCCCACTGGGAATCGAACCCGACATCACTTGCGCTAAAAGCCTGCACGCTGCCACAAGACAACAGAACCTGACGGAAAGTTAAATTTAAAATATATAAACAATATTAATTAATATTTTCTCTTATTGAGTCTATCAAGTCATGTTTTTCGATTTCTAAGACTATCAAGGTCAGAATAGTGATCATATTAATAGATATATTTTATTAATTTATGATATTTTAAGGGATTGATGCAAAAGATTGTCCACTTTGATTTTAAAATATACTAAATTTGGGGGCCCCTAAATAATCGGGGGCTCCTGGTTGTAGCCCGATCAGCGCCCCCTTCCCCCTTAATCCGCCATAGGTAAGAAGCAATGTTATATTATCTAATACCAAGATGTTCCAGGTATTCAATAGTTAATAGAAAATATTGACTGGTGATCAAATTTAATTACTACATGTCTAGGAGCCTTAATTAATATTATTGGTGTTAAGTACCTTGGGTTTTAATTTTTAGACACTATTTTCTTATTTAGAGGAACGAAAAAGTGGAATGACACTTTATTATTACGTGTCTGATGTATTGCTAATTGTGGCGTAGCTCAATTTCCCCGCAAATTGAATTTTTATAAATGTAAGGAAGACTTAGTTTGTTGCTTATTCAAATACGAAGACATTTATTTGCAATATATTGAAATTGAGGCAATATTATTATGTTTTTTTAAAATAAATACTCAAATATTTGGTAATATAATATCAAATATACAATATTATAAAATATTTTTCAACATAAAGATAAATAAAAAATATTTTTTAAAAAAATGGAATTATATCCCTTGACACGTTGAATCTTATTGTATATTTATATTTTTGGCATAGACACACGATAAATTATATATAGATAACTAACCACAGAAGAAAGGCCTTATATAATAATCGGTACATTTTCCTATGGATAACATAATTATTGAGAGTGAAGATTTAGATTAACATAAATTAAAATATTAATACAAAACAACAGCTCTTTTGTTTATAAATTAGTTAAGTAATTGTAAATGACGTCATTAGTTTTGCTCTACGCCACAGGTTTGTAGAGTATTGCTGCATTTATTTTAAATCCTATATAAGTTATCTACTATCTAAGTATTCACGCTCTAGTCAGTTACAATCTTGTATAGATTTTTTTCTTTCTTTATATTAAAACTAAAACATTCAGTGAAGCGCTGTGGACCGAACCAAAGTCAAATGTACACAAGTTAAACAACAGAATGTACATCAGTGCTTTCAAAGTGAAGACAAAATCATGGACAGAAAACCTAAACATTTATAGCTTATCTCGTGTCTATTTAACACACAAATATGTTAAACTCAAATACAAAGAAATCATGAAGTTAATGAAGCGAGGTCCATGGTTATTAAATCTGGCGACGGTCCATGGTCCATTAAATCTAGCGACGGTCCATGGTTTATTAAATCTAGCAACGTTCCATTGTTTGTTAAATCTAGCGACGGTCTATGGTTTATTAAATCTAGCGACGGTTCATGGTAAATTTCTTGTCAAGCATCTCCGACAGTGGTCCTATGTGAACTCTCAGAGAGCTGACCTATCTATCAGTTTCTTATATAAAAAAAGGGGGGGGGGCAAAGTTGATTTTAGAATTTCCAAAAACAGACCTACAAAATCATTAGGTTCAGAGATTTTGGCACTAATTTTACAGGTATGATATTTAGGTATTAAATATATTATTAAGCATCATGAAATATTCAATTCTCATTCGCCCACCCCTTACCCCTCTCCTCTTTGTTTAGTCTCAACCCACAACTCTTGATCAGTAACATGATATCAGTAGTTACATGTAAATATTTTAGGCAGCTTTGAGAAACATCATGTGATGTATATCGAGTTTAAAGTCTAGGCGTACTAATCGTCAAAGAAACGGAAATAAGCATTAAAATAAATTAGTGTAAGTAAAAGACTTTTTTTAAAACACATTTATCGAATTTATTTATTATTAATTTTTAAAATCATTTCCGCAAAGAAATTTAGAAAGTTTGTCCCCGCATTTGGTGACATTTTAATCCAATAAGGCCGCCAAGGTGTGTTTATTTATAAGTGTTTAGCGTTCCGTGCAGTGTGTTTATAAATTAATATATTTATTGTTTGGTGTGACGTCATTACGTTCATTTGATATCCCTAATCGACAAAAATAGACGTAATAAATGCAATTTCTATTGTCGAAATCATGATGTAGGCTAGAAATAAAATGCAATTTCCTACGTTACCTATTGCGTATGAGATCATTTCATTCATTCCACCGTTTTCACACCATCTTCGCCAGCCCTAGAAACATCTCTGGGTGGGACGGCAGCCCTAGAAACATCTCTGGGTGGGACGGCAGCCCTAGAAACAGATCTGGGTGGGACGACATTTCCTTAACTCCACGAAACATGTCACGTTATTTCTTGAATTAAAATAAATATAAAAGGTCGATGCGATTTCAAATTCAATTACAGTTAGTTCGAGCTTTGAGTCGCTTCCACATTAAACATATTAAATTTTATACAAATCAAAATTAAGTTTACAAATAAGGCTGGTCGAATAAATAAATCTGATGTGTAAATGTATTTGAAATTATTTTGAATTCAATTTAATTTTTTTATCTATGGACATTGCGTATCTATTGTTTGTTTCCTATTTCTACCAAGCGTGATTGCAACTCAGTTTTTTTCTTTTTTTATAAATGATATAATGTTGCTTAATAAATTTAAAAAAAAATAAACACACAGTATATCTGTGACTGTTTATCTGTGACTTTCTTTACAAGCCCGAATGATAAAATAATAATTGTCTTCCTTAAAACCAAAACCAATTAATAGTCACCCCTCGCATTACACAGAACTAATTGACAAGATTTATGTGCATCTACGGTGTGGCAGCAACTGAGCTCAAGTCGAGCACGTTGCTTTCCTTGCAAGCAATAATTATATATATATATATATATATATATATATATATATATATATATATATATATATATGCCAATTAATGGCTCACCATTCGCGTCAATCAGATTTCATTATTACAACGGTGTGGCGGCAAGGGCTTGACCGTACGGCGGTATACCTTTGTCCCACGTCCGCATTGATAGAATCATGAGCCTATGACCACCCAACATCGGCGTAGGCTTACTGTGACATGCTAAATTTTGGGGCATATTATTTACTGTGTCATAATAAGATTATGAAGAAACTGCAACAATTATAAGAATATATTGATATAAAGTCAGCGGTAAAACAATAAATGGTTTAAAATCGGATTTACATAACCGATAATCGGTTTGCCAAAAAAAACAAAAAAAACAAACGAAATTAACATCCTTAGTTAAAAATACGACAGTGGTTTTTTCCAAACCGTTTCCTTATTGTAACCGGAAAACATATAAAACTTGTACACATTTATTCGATTTAATCTTTGGTTAATTTTGAGGGAAACAATAGTGTTATGGGTCAATTGTATTTTTAATTAAAAAAACTTTTCAAGCAGTTAAAATTCATATCTTAAAACTTTTGTGCCCAATCTTCTGACAACCATACTGGCTATAATGAATTCGTATCAATCCATAAAAATAGGTAGACCTAATGACTTTGAGCACAATCTTCTGACAACCATACTGGCTATAATGAATTCGTATCAATCCATAAAAATAGGTAGACCTAGTGACTTTGAGCACAATCTTCTGACAACCATACTGGCTATAATGAATTCGTATCAATCCATGAAAATAGGTAGACCTAGTTAGTGACTTTGAGCACAATCTTCTGACAACCATACTGTCTATAATGAATTCGTATCAATCCATAAAAATAGGTAGACCTAGTGACTTTGAGCACATTCTTCTGACAACCATACTGGCTATAATGAATTCATATCAATCATTAAAAATAGGTAGACCTAGTGACTTTGAGCACAGTCTTCTGACAACCATACTGTCTATAATGAATTCGTATCAATCAATAAAAATAAGTAGACCTAGTGACTTTGAGCACAGTCTTCTGACAACCATACTGTCTATAATGAATTCGTATCAATCCATGAAAATAGGTAGACCTAGTGACTTTGAGCACAATCTTCTGACAACCATACTGGCTATAATGAATTCATATCAATCCATACAAATAGGTAGACCTAGTGACTTTGAGCACAATCTTCTGACAACCATACTGGCTATAATGAATTCATATCAATCCATAAAAATAGGTAGACCTAGTGACTTTGAGCACAATCTTCTGACAACCATACTGGCTATAATGAATTCATATCAATCAATAAAAATGAGTAGACCTAGTGACTTTGAGCACAGTCTTCAGGCAAAACGACACAGAGGACCAACTGCCCAAGTGCTACTATCGAATGTAAGGACTGACCAAGTAGCTCATTGGATCAAGTATGAAGCATCTAAGCAATAATGCCAGCTACCTGGTTGTAAAGGGTACATTCATTTCAAGCTACCTGGTTGTAAAACAATGATTTATTTTTTATTCTTTACCTTTGAGAAGTATTTAATAAAAATTTGAACAAATCAACTGTAAACTATAACGTTAGACACGCGAGGGAAATATTATATAGAACAAATTCTGAAATCGCCGAATAAAATAGTGCGTAATGCGAAATTTGATTGTATTTTATTTAAATGTTATTCAAAATTTGTACGCGTGAACCGACTATACTAATTATGTGAGAACTTTGCGAAGGCGAAACACCTAGAAGTTGTCTAAAATGCGCTTCACGTTTTTGCACTTATTCTTTTTAAAATTTTAAAATATTTAAAGATTTTTTTTTCATTTTGTGCGCTCTCCGGTTAACAAGCATGGATATCAACTATTGAAAACGTGTATAATTATAGATGGTTGATGAGAATTGCGTATTAAATTTACTGCATCGTGTTACTGTCTATTAATTCAGATTAGATTATCAATTTAAAGATGTTTGTTTTAAATACAAAAATTACATCACTTTTACCCATCAACTCCCTTCAGCAAAGTCAGGACAGCGTTTCTTTGGTCTTACGGAGAGCACAATTCATCATCATCATTTGTCCTTTGAGTTCCTTGTGGAACGTAGGGCCTATGTCAAAGCTCGCCACTCTACACGGTCCCTTGCCAGTCGCTTCAATTCTTCCCAGCTCTTCCCAGTTCTTTCAGCCTCGTCTAACATGCTTTGTCTCCATGTAAGCTTTGATCTTCCTCGTTGTCATTTGCCCAATCTAAGGCCTGCCTAGCCCTGCTGATATCTTTCCTAAGGGTGTGGCCAAGCCTTCTCCACTTTCTTTCCACGATTTGTTGTTCTACTGTTCTTTGTCCACACCTCTCCCACAGCTTGGAGTTTTCGACCTTGTCGAACAATTTTATTTTCAGAATATTTCTGAGGCATCTTTTAACAAAGGCCTTGCGTCTTTTTTGTGTTGTCTCTGTCATGCGCCATGTTTCGAATCCATAGAGTAGGACCATTTTAACGTTGGTATTAAAGATCCTTACTTTTGTTTTGACAGAGATGTGTGTAGATCTCCAGACCTGTTTCAGATTGGCAAAAATCTGTCGCGCCAAATGTATTCTTTGTTCGATGTCCTCATCCTTTTCCCCCTGATACATTGATAGAGAGCACAATTACAAATGCATAACATTTACATTTCACCACTGCTACCATGAAACACCCGACCATAATGCATCGCTTCTTTTTTTATGATTATAAGTCTATGGAATATTTACTGATATTAAAACTAATTATTTAGTAAACATAAAGAAACTTTATGTAAAGATACGAAAATAAAAAGACACAAAGAAAACAAAATATGATATTAAATCTTATTGTTGTAATGTTATTGTAAACAATCTCTTGTAGGTGCTGTACTTCACCGTTGGTAAGAAAAGCCCCTCCTGGCCCTTTGATTATAATACAAATCAGTTTAATGCACTAGATTAGTTCTACATAAGACGTATGAAAAATTACTACTTGTGTAATCTCAAGCAAGCCTTTGGTTTGTTTACAGGAAAACGTTTAGTTTGAAATAAGTTGCGTCATTACATTAATGGTTTAATAATTGAATGATATGTTTTTATCATATATGTCCTAATGGAGTTTAGCAGATACATGTTGATTACATAAATAAATGTTCAGGTTTTCAGTCCATGACTTGGATTAACATTTGAAAGCACTGATGTACATTATTTTGTCTACCTAGATACATTTCATTTCGCCTTGGCTCACAGCGCTTCATCGAATGTTTTAATTGTCATATAAAGAAAGAAACAAAAATATAGCAGATCAATATTGTCCAGTAGATAAATACACATATAACTAACATACTCAGTGCATTATATACATCAATATTGTCCAGTAGATAAATAAACATATAACTAACATACTAAGTGTATTATATATATCAATATTGTCCAGTAGATAAATACACATATAACTAACATACTTAGTGTATTATATACATCAATATTGTCCAGTAGATAAATAAACATATAACTAACATACTAAGTGTATTATATACATCAATATTGTCCAGTAGATAAATACACATATAACTAACATACTCAGTGCATTATATACATCAATATTGTCCAGTAGATAAATAAACATATAACTAACATATTAAGTGCATCATATACATCAATATTGTCTAGTAGATAAATACACATATAACTAACATACTAAGTGTATTATATACATCAACATTGTCCAGTAGATAAATAAACATATAACTAACATACTAAGTGTATTATATACATCAATATTGTCTAGTAGATAAATACACATATAACTAACATACTAAGTGTATTATATACATCAACATTGTCCAGTAGATAAATAAACATATAACTAACATACTAAGTGTATTATATACATCAATATTGTCCAGTAGATAAATAAACATATACCTAACATACTAAGTGTATTATATACATCAATATTGTCCAGTAGATAAATACACATGTAACTAACATACTCAGTGCATTATATACATCAATATTGTCCAGTAGATAAATACACATATAGCTAACATACTCAGTGTATTATGTACATCAATATTGTCCAGTAGATAAATAAACATATAACTAACATACTAAGTGTATTATATACATCAATATTGTCCAAAAGATAAAATAAATATATAACTAACATACTCAGTGTATTATATACATCAATATTGTCCAGTAGATAAATACACATATAACTAACATACTAAGTGTATTATATACATCAACATTGTCCAGTAGATAAATAAATATATAACTAACATATTCAGTGTATTATATACATCAATATTGTCCAGTCGATAAATAAATATATAACTAACATATTCAGTGTATTATATACATCAATATTGTCCAGTAGATAAATAAATATATAACTAACATACTCAGTGCATTATATACATCAATATTGTCCAGTAGATAAATACACATATAACTAACATACTCAGTGCATTATATACATCAATATTGTCCAGTAGATAAATACACATATAACTAACATACTCAGTGCATTATATACATCAATATTGTCCAGTAGATAAATACACATATAACTAACATACTCAGTGCATTATATACATCGATATTGTCCAGTAGATAAATAAATATATAACTAACATACTCAGTGCATTATATACATCAATATTGTCCAGTAGATAAATAAATATATAACTAACATACTCAGTGCATTATATACATCAATATTGTCCAGTAGATAAATACACATATAACTAACATACTCAGTGTATTATATACATTAATATTGTCCAGTAGATAAATACACATATAACTAACATAGTCAGTGCATTATATACATCAATATTGTCCAGTAGATAAATACACATATAACTAACATACTCAGTGCATTATATACATCAATATTCTACAAACCGGTGGCATAGAGCAAATGTAATGACGTCATTTACCTGCAAAATTATTTTGGAATTTCTGGCTCAGTTCTGGCTTGGTTTCAATCATACTTATCTAACAGATCACAGGTAGTATCAGTAGATGGTTGTATCTCTCACAAAGCTGACTTGCTTTATGGTGTGCCTCAGGGTTCTGTTTTGGGTCCGGTACTTTTTGTACTGTATACAAGACCGCTACTTCTACTGCTTGAAAAGCATTCAGTTAAAAGCCAATCATTTGCAGATGATACTCAACTATATATTCACACTGATCCCTCTAATATGGACTCCGGTGTCCAATTGTTGCAGGAGTGCATTGGTGAAGTGAAGTCTTGGATGACGTTAAGCAAACTCAAGCTGAATGATGACAAGACTGAAGCACTTCTATTTTGCAACAATAAATCACGCAGTACTTTGTCTCTTCCGAAGTCAATTCACGTAGCCAGTTCGGATATTCTGTTCACAACATCGACTAGGAATCTTGGCTACATTATTTCTGACAACATGTCTATTAACAACTTCATCAATCACATCTGTCGCTCTGCCTACACTGCCATTCGTCAGATCAGCTCAATCCGTCATTACTTAACAGTTAGTGCCACAAAAACACTAGTCTGTGCTCTTGTACTGGCTCGTATGGATTACTGCAATTCTCTTCTGTCAGGTGTGCCAAAACAATGCATTGAAAGACTACAGAAAGTTCAAAATTCAGCTGCCAGACTGGTGCTCAATGCAAAAAAACATGACCATGTTACTCCACTTCTTCGCTCACTTCATTGGCTGCCTATACAAGCCCGTATTGATTACAAACTGGCCGTTCTCTGTCACAATTTCTTTTCGGACTCAAGCCCATCGTATCTTACTGAACTTTTGTCGGTCTACTCACCCACTCGCAAGCTAAGATCTTCTGCAGACACACGCGTTCTCTCTGTTCCTACGACACGCACCAAAACGTTTGGTGAAAGGTCGTTCTCTTTTTGTGCAGCCAAACAATGGAATTCTCTACCATTACACATACGTGGTATTCAAACAACCAAGTCCTTCAAGACTGCACTTAAGACACATCTTTTCAAAATTTATTTTTAAAATTGATGAAACAACATTTCTTGTAAATGATTAACGTAGCTTATGTATAATGTATTGTAATTGTGTGTGTTTGTTGTGATATGAATGTTAATTTAATACTTATAAGTATGTTATTTCTTTCATGTAAAGCGCTGTGAGCCCAGTTCCTTACTGGGATACAACGCTATATAAATAATCAATTTATTATTATTATTATTATTTATAAGTATTGAGTTGTTTTATAAACAAAAGAGTGTTCTATTTATATTTTTAATCTATGTTAATATAAATTGTTTACACTAAATAAATTTATAATTATTTTATCCACAGGATAACGTACCAACTATTATTTTAGGTTTCATTTTTGTTGTTAATTCTCTCTATATAATTTATATAGATGTGACAATAATAAATATGCAAAACGTTTCAATGTGACAAGGGACATAATTCTCTTGAAAATAGTTATTATTTTATGTATCTTAAATTTGCATAAAACTTAATTTTATTGTAGATTTATTGTTGAAAGACGAGATTTTAAGATATATGAGTAAAAAAATAGGAAACACTAATATGCCTAATATAGATCAATTCGATTTAAATGTATTAGAATTTAAAGAAGTAGTAAACTTTTTACTTCAGATATTTATAAAAAATTAATTCACTAGGGAACTGATCAAAGCAAGTGCACATTTCCTCACTCAAATGAATCTCAAGCTAAATGTTGTAACACACATTGTAACTTTATTCGTATAGGAAGTAAGAACTACCGCCCCACATGGGAGAGTCTTATATTAAACTACTCCCTTAAAAGAAAACAGATAGAACACAAACTAAAAACTATAGACCCATATCCTTACTTAACACCAACTACGAAATATTAACGAAAGCACAGTGCACACGTTATGGTTATCACCTACAATATTTAGTGCACCCAGACCAACAATTTAGCATTAAAGATAGGAATATACATAATCATAACCATTTCATTACAGATGAGTATCTCAGACATACTTACACAAATTACTAAATAAAAATAATCTAGGAAACTACGTGTGTTACTGGATTAAAATAATATACTAAAATCCCATCAGCAAACTTCTCATTAACAACACACTATCAGAGGGTATAGAAATACAAAGATCGGTTAGGCAGGGATGCCCACTTTCACCCTATCTATATATCCTGGCGATAGAACCAGTGCTAGAGAAGATTAGACTAGATGACACAATAAAAGGAATCAACTTAACGAACAGAGGAGAGAGGAAACTATTAGCATACGCGGACGACACCATACTATTCCCGCAAAACAAAAACTCAATCAATAGGATAATGGAAACATTTGAAGAATTCGGACTAAGAAGTGGATCTAAAATAAACATAACGAAATCAGAAATCATGGGAATCAGGAAACTAACAGATAAGGAAGACCATTCACTTAATCTGGAAGGGAGGAAGGTGTTACTCATATATTAATATTCACCAGCAACCCTTGGCGGATACACAAAGGAACATGGGAATCACTAATTAAATTCGTAAACAAAACAATCACTCGACACAAATACACATCAAAGAAAGTTGTTTGGAAGAAGCACACTAAATAACATCTTAATCATACCTAAATTAATTTACGTAGGAAACATTTCTGATTTTCCCCCAGAAACCCTAAAAATAATTAACTATATGATTAGGAAATATATTTTAAAAAACACAAAATGGAATATAAAGAAATCAACTCTAATGCAGAGTAAATTAGAAGGAGGAACAAATCTGCAAGGTATAGAAACAAAGATTAAAGCCATGAGGATCAGACATCTAGGACAGGCAATCAAGGACCACAAGGAACACTCACTAACGCACTACTACATAGGTGTCAGACTGACACGTCTGACACCTATTGATAATAAAACACCACATTACCTGGGGACGAGACTCCCCTCCTTTTATCAGAAAAGCTTACGCGCAATAAGAAATAACGAGAGTTTAATCAACAAAACGAACAAGGAAATCTACAACCACCTGAGAGATCGACAGAAAACCTTACATCTGGAGAGAATCAGGTGGTTGCGACATTTCAACCAGATAGAAATAGAAAACACTTTAAAAAACTTACATATTAAAGAAATAGAACATAGAGCTAGAGATATAACTTTCAGATTAAAATAAAATATGAAACCAACATCAGAAAGACCTGAACAACAAGATGTCCACTCTGTCAATATTTATTAATAGAGACAGAGAGGCATCTGTTCTTGGAATGCAAAGAAGTACAAAAAACAAAATCCACATTAACACATCTTTTAAAAGCTGGAACAAGTTATCCAGTAAATATAGATAAAGCAAAAACTTTAAACACTATCCCGAAATCCCATAACACAACTCAATATGTCATCAGCCTACGACTGTTGTCAGAATACAGACAGCACATTTGGCAGTGCAGAACTAATATAAATTTCAATAGACACAAATAAACCGAACCCTTAATAGAAACAATATTCAGAGTAAAAATTCAAAACTTAATAGACCAAACATAAAACTTACACCTAAAGTAAATACTATACTCGAACTAAATTAACTTAATAATTCCATTATTTCATATTATATGCTCAAGCTGTAAATAAATGTAAATTAATTCATGTTCGCATAAAATGTAAAGGCAATAACCCCGGACAGTGTCTACACTCAGAAATTCGACTTTTCCTTTCAGAGAGGAATTGGCAGAATCCATGAGTCAGACACAGGCAAGTCCACTGGAGGAACAGCCATCATCCATCATCCTTTACCTGTACCTTGTTTCACACCATGTCACTTATCGTCCCTCTTATTCTATTATTTCACTTCACGGGGATTATCACTCACTTCACCATGCCTATCTAGTTAACTGTGTTCACTGTCACTATTTTCTCACTGTATATCATGTTATCCTCTCAAAGCATTTCATTATCATCCAAAATTTGAAAAAAAATAGTAATAAAAATTATAAATAAAAACATTGTAAGGCTTTCAACTAATGTTAAATGTAAATCGACAAGGATAAATTTTAAATGTTATGTCCAAAGAAGGGACTGCAGCGGATATCAATGAAAGTAATTTGAGGTTTCCGCCGCAACCCCATTTTTCTTTTTAAAAAAATAATAAAAATAAATTTAAAAAAAAACAATTCAAAGTGTTACGACACTTTCTTCGTTCCTCTAATTAACATTATTAATTCTAGAAACTGAAATATTAGGATCATAACAACAATATTATCATTCCTTGTTACTAGAAATGTAGTTTATAAATTTGGACACTAGTCAATATTTTCTATTTACGAATGGGATAATTTTAATAACACTACATTATATACTATTGCTTTCTTATGCTTAAAGATAAATTTTCAGTGCAATGCATCTGCTATTATACCTCGTATGAAATAGTAATATAACATTTCTTCACACTATAAATATGCAGAACATTTGATTTTGTTATTTTCTCTCTTATTAATTTCGCATGTTACAATTAAAAGTTTTGTATCTGAAATATCTCTGATATTACTTATCTCAGTTTGTTGCTCTCCTCATTCTATAAGGTTAACATTAAGAATTAATTTAAATTTAAAAGAAGTTTATTAAGGGTATAAATGAAAAACTTATAATTGTTAATAATAATTGTTCAATTATTCTTATCTAAATTATCTTGTTAAAAGTCAAAATCCAGATTTTGCAGTTATATTGTATCATTCAATAATAATATGGACTCTATTGCCCGCTTGTTTACTACGTAATTTGAGTCAGAAACGGTTGATGAGTATATAAAATCTATTTTAATGTTTATCCTATTTCTAAGATCGAATAAAGTGGATGCCACCTGACTAATAAGGACGACTTGTACTAGTACTTTTGCGTGAGCACAAGGTTGATTCATTCGACAATTCAATACTTTTAAATATTGAAAATAAGTAGGTTACATATATACATATATTTAAATGCAAATAATTAAAATTCAGACATGATTTTAAATAATTTGTTTGTTTGATAATAAATTTATTTTAACTAAAAAAATGTGCAATAATAATACAAATGAAAAAAAAATTAATAAAATTAAAGATATTAAAAGAAAGACATAAAAAAAGAAAGAATAATATCCCTTGATACAATTAAATCTAAGTCATATTTTTTATTGTATTGGCTTCACGATAAATACTATCTCGGGAACTGAAACTAAATTTTCAAAACCATTATTTACAAGGTATCTCTTGGATAACATACATAATATTTAACTATGTAATTATTTGGTGTGAACATTTAGTCAAATCTATTTAATTAAATACAAAATGGCGATATTGGTTTATGGAATGATATCGCATGATTTTAAATATGTTAATGACGTCATTATTTCTGCTCTACTCCATCGGTTTATAGAGTACTAGCAGACCTTTCGTGCGTTGCAACGATCTCAGTAAAAAGGAATATATATAGATAAAAATAAATTACATTAAGGGTCACCAGGCCCATCAGTTTAACATATGAAGTTCGAAAATCTGTTCATTTCAATCAATTTCATAACAAAAATATAAATATATGTATCAATATTTCTCAAAATTGTATAAAATTGAATGGGGAATACAATATTAAAAGTTTAGTAAAAACACATTTAGGGCCCCTAGCCCCGATGAAATGGACATTAGGAGATCAGTGCCCTATAGTAATTTAATATAGGCTTTTAAGTTTTTATATACCGCGTTTGGTCAAAATCCAGTTATTTTCTCATTATCTAACACCTAAACTAATTTATATATATATGTAGATATAAGAAAAACTACATTAAGGGGCCCCCAGGCCCATTCAATTCAAGTTGTACATTTTGAAAACATGTTCATTTAAATTCATTTTAATCATGGATATATTTCTCAAGCTCGTTAAAAACTGAGTGGGAAATAATATCTTAGAGTATACACAAAAAAAGACATTTTGGGGCCCCCGGCCCATTCGATGTAAGATGTAAATTTCAAAATGCTGTTCATTTTAATTCAGTCTCATCATTGATATATTTCTTAAGATCGTTAAAATAGAATGGGAAATAATATCTCAAACACATACGAAAAAATATATTTGGGGCCCCCGGCCCTGAAAAATTAAAAATTAGAAGTGCAGTGCCCTTTGTTTTTTTTAATATGGGCTACCAAGTTTTTATATACAAAGTTTGGTTAAGATCCATTCATTTACTCAGTAGTTAACGCATACACTAATTTGTATATAGCTCATAAAAGCAAAAAACGACATTAAGGACCTTAAGGTCTATTTAGTGCAAGATGTCAAGGTCTAAACGCCTGTTTATTTCAATCAATTTCATTGTGGATATATTTAACTATATTTCTCAAGATCTTTAATAATTGAATGGGGAATAAAATATTAAACGTTTATGAAATAAGACATTTTGGGCCCCCAGTCCCGAAGAAATGAAATTAGGAAATTAGTCCCTATAGTATTTCTATATTGGATACCAAGTTGTTATATACAAAGTTTGGTTAAGATCCATTCAATTTACCTAATAGCTAACGCTTAAATTAATTTTTATATAGCTCATATAAGAAAATAAATCATTTTATGGGCCCCCGGCGCCCCATGAGGGTTAAATTTTGAAAACAAATGTAGCCAGTGACCATCCCAGGAGCGTACTCAAAAGTCTCCAAAAGTTTCATGGCGATCGGATGAATGGTTTAGCCAGCTATACAAAGACATGCATACATACATACATACATACTTTGTTTTTTATATATATAGATATAAGATTAGAAAAAACAACATTAAGGGCCCCCAGGCCTAATCGGTGCAAGAAAGTAACTTTAAAATACCTGTTCATTTCAATCTGGATCATGATAGATATATTAGTCAATGCTTTTCAAGATCGTGTAAATCATACCGGGAATAAAGTATTTAACGCTTACAAAAAAAAAGATTTTGGGCCCCCGGCCTCGAAGGAACGGACATTAGGTGTTCAATGCCATATGGTACTTTAATGTTGGCTATCAAGTTGATATGTACCAAGTTTGGTCAAGATACATTCATTTTCCAAGCAGCTAAGCCCTAAACTAATTTTTATATAGCTCATATAAGAAAAAATTATCATTATGGGCCCCAGGCGCCCCATGAGTGTTACATTTTGAAAAAAGTAGCCTATTTCCATCCCCGGAGCGTACTCAAAAGTCTCCAAAAGTTTCAAAGCGACCGAATGAATGGTATAGTCAGCTAACGGGAATAAAGTATTTAACGCTTACCAAAAAAAAAGATTTTGGGCCCCGGCCCCGAAGGAACGGACATTAGGTGTTCAATGCCATATGGTACTTTAATGTTGGCTATCAAGTTGTTATGTACCAAGTTTGGTCAAGATACATTCATTTTCCAAGCAGCTAAGCCCTAAACTAATTTTTATATAGCTCATTTAAGAAAAAATTCTCATTATGGGCCCCCGGTGCCCCATGAGTGTTAAATTTGAAAAAAGTAGCCTATTTCCATCCCCGGAGCGTACTCAAAAGTCTCCAAAAGTTTCATGGCGACCGAATGAATGGGATAGTCAGCTAACAGGAATAAAGTATTTAACGCTTACAAAAATAAAGATTTTGGGCCCCCGGCCCCGAAATAACGGACATTAGGAGTTGAATGCCATATGATACTTTAATATAGGCTATCAAGTTGTTATGTACCAAGTTTGGTCAAGATCCATTCATTTTCCAAGCAGCTAAGCCCTAAACTAATTTTTATATAGCTCATATAAGAAGAAATTCTCATTATGGGCCCCCGGCGCCCCATGAGTGTTAAATTTTGAAAAAAAAGTAGCCTATTTCCATCCCTGGAGCGTACTCAAAAGTCTCCAAAAGTTTCATGGCGATCGGATGAATGGTTTGGTCAGCTATAACAGACATGCATACATACATACATACATACATACATACATACATACTTTGATTTTTATATATATAGATATAGAAGATTAGAACGTGCAATTTAAAGATGTTTATTAAAAAAAATGAAATCACTTTTACACTTCAAGCCGTCACTTGATTTGAATTTATTCAAGTGAACCTACCCTCGACCATAACGCACTCACGTTTGATATTTATTTGTTAATGATCTTGTTACCCTGATCAACTTAACTCACACAGTCAACTTTTCATCTATATTGTGTATTTCTGATTCAGGAATACAGTACACCGTATTTAATGACATCGCGTGTACAAGAAGAGACAACTCCCTTCAGCCAACACTTGGCCTGTATCTAAGTCACGACAGCGCTTCTTTGGTCCCACAGTGAGCACCATTACACATACATACAATACATACATTTGGTCTCACTGTGAGCACCATTACACATACATATAAAACATACATTTGGTCTCACGGCCAGCACCATTACACATACATATAATACATACATTTGTTCTCACGGCGAGCACCATTACACATACATATAATACATACATTTCACACTGTTACCATGGAACACCCAGCTCCCACACGTCCATAATTCATAGTTTTCTTTCTAATATTTATTAAACCATTCAACATTTACTTACATAAAGCCTAATAATTATTTTGCTCAACAAGTAAAGTTATATGAAGGTACGAAAATATGAAGAGACCTAAAAAAAACCAATAAGATATTAAATGTTATTGGAAACAATCTCTTGTAGGTTCTATAATCCACCCCCTTTTTAATTACAATACAAATAAGTTTATTGACTAGATTAGTTCTAGAGAAATGAAATAAAAACAAGAAAGTTGTATTGCTTTTATAACCTCAAGGGAGCCTTATAAATTATTGGCCGCCCCTAAAAATAGGCAAATGTGGAGATCGTTATCTGTTGATGTGTCCATGTGCTCCCCCTAACGACCGCAACTGTCACGGGACTGATGATGATGATGTATATGACTTATGCAATTTTAGTCTGTATAACGTATTAAAATATGTGTATGTGTGTAATAGCGTGTATGTGTGAGTTTGTTATTGTGTGTGATTAGTTAATTGATTTCTATGAAAAATATTACTATAAAATAAAATTGTTATGTCAATTTTATTGATGCACAAAACTTTATGCCTAGTTGAAGAACAGGAAAAATTGTTATTGCATTATCATGGATGACGTGCAACAAAATTGTACTTCCCGTGAGCGCACCACAAAGCACCAGTGCTGGCGTCTTTTATTATAATATTTTTCTTGATAAACTAAGATGAGAATATTAATGATATCTTCTAAAAGTAAAATTGTATTAAACTATAATTGACTGCTCCTTGAGAAGTAGTACTAAACATCTGTGCTGACTAAATATGTCTTTGCATAGCACTTTTTATGAATGTATAGTAATATTTTTTTTTGGGAAAAAATATATTTTAAAATTATGTTCATTTCAAGTTAAGTAAACTGCTAAATTTATATATTTACTTTTACATATACTCATATCTAAATATTTTGACCCGCAACCAGTACCACCTAAGTTTTATTTTATCCAAGTGGCACGCCACTTGATCTCGATCCCTGTAAATAGGGATACAATTTTAATATAATTCACCTTCCCCCATAAACTTTCATTTTGTCTTTAAATAAAAACAATTTGATGGTTCATACCTCTTATAACTTGAGACTTTTCTTGAAATTATAACTTAAAGTAGAAAACATAAATGACCCATACCGTTTTATAGTCGTTGAAAAATTTAGAAAATTCGCAAACTTAAAAAAATTCACATGATGAAATCTACACACAAACTTTCTGTAAAAATATAAATAAAACAGATTTATTTTAAATGTCTTAATGAAATGAGAGTGTAGTCTGTACACATTTAAAAACAACTGTGTGAATGACACGTAGACTGAAGACTTGACATTTTATAGAAAATTACCATCATAACACGTAGACTGAAGACTGAAAATGTTATAACAGATGCCAATATTAGATACCGGATAGTTTTTATAGTATGCTTTAGCGTGTGATGTTATGTTAATTTATTAACATGTATTTCTATCTTGATACGATCCGTTGGAAACTTATGACACAACAAATGATTGGCTAAGAAAGATTGAAAAGTTAATGTGTGAAATAAATATTTGTAGGAAGGCAAATAAGGAACTTAAAAAGAAAACAGTAAAAAGTCGCATATGAATTAAAGAGTTAATAACATAATTTTAATGATATAAAGAAGTAGAATTTTAAAAAAAAGAAATTGCTATATTTTAGCTTTCAAAAATAATTGCATTGTTAATAAGAATTATGGGGTAGGATTTAATATAAAAATAAAATCAATGTCTTTAAGAAAAAGAAAATAAAAACATCGTGTTTTGTTTCCGCGTTAATTTGGGTATTTGTATGCTTGTTTGTTTGTTTGTTTGTTGTTGTTGTTTTTTATTTTAAATTTCAATCGACGTTTCAGATTTCTTTAATTTTATCTATATATATACTAGGGGCAAGTACCCGGCTTCTTCCGGGTTTAACAACAACAGCAACAACAACAAAAACAACAACAGCAACAACAACAAAAACAACAACAGAAACAGCAACAGCAACAAAACAACAAAAACAAAACAACAACAAAAACAACAAAATCAACAACAAAAAAACAACAAAACAACAACTACAACAACAACAGCAACAACAACAAAGCAACAACAACATGAAGGACATTGACGTCGCAGGGCAAGGGATGTGGACAACAACAACAAAAGCAAAAACAACACAAAAGCAACAACAGCAACAACAACAAAAACAACACAAAATCAACAACAGCAACAACAACAGCAACAACAACAAAAACAACAACAGCAACAACAACAAAAACAAAACAACAACAAAAACATCAACAACAAAACAATAACAAAGCAACAACTAAACAACAACAAAACAACAACTACAACAACAACAGCAACAACAACAAAGCAACAACAACAAAACAACAACAAAAGCAACAACAACAAAGCAACAACAACAAAAAAATTATTTTATGGCGATAATCGCCTTCTTGTTAATCTCGACACCAAAATGTTTATTAATTTGCGTCATTATTTTACGTCTTAATTTTCAATAATATTTATTTTATATAGGGAAAAACTACATTTTGGGCCCCCGGGCCCCAGTATCTTATATGTAAGGAACGAAACCTGTTTAATAACCTTTCCGGTATAATTTTGTGTACGTGTACCAAATTTCACGTTATTTGGTTGTCTGGATCTCGAGTTATGAGGGAACAGACAGACAACCAGACAGACAACAAATGCGTCTTATATATATAGAGATATAAATCAAAGTATGTCTGTGTGTGTGTGTGTGTGCATGTCCTTTATAGCTGACTAAACCATTCATCCGATCGTCATGAAATTTTTGGAGACTGTTGAGTACCTACCTGGGATGGTAACTGGCAACTTAGTTTTCAAAATTTAACACTCATGGGCACCGGGGGGCCCATAATGTCATTTGTTGCTTATATGAGCTATATAAAAATTAGTTTAAGCGCTAGCTACTGTGTAAATTGTTTGATCTTAACCAAACTTTGTATATGACAACTTGATAGCCACTATTAAAATACTATAGTGCAATGAACTGCAAATATTCATTCCTTTGGAGCTGGGGGCCCAAAAATTCATATTTCTTAAAGGTTTAAGATTTTATTCACCATTCAGTCATTAACAATCTTGACAAATTATGACACATGTATCCATTATTATACAAATTGAAATGAACAGGGGTTTTGAACTTTATATCTTGCACTGAATGGGCCCCGGGGCCCTTAATGTCTTTTTTTACTTATATAAGATACATAAAAATTAGTTTATGCGTTAGCCACTGAGTAAATGAATGGATCTTAACCAAAATTTGAATACAAAAACTAGGTAGCCCATATAAAAATACTATATGGCACATAACTTCAAATGTCCATTCCTTCGGGGCCAGGGACCCAAATGTCTTTTCTTCGTATATGTTTATTGTATTTTCCCCCATTCAATTTTTCACGATCTTGAGGAATATATCTATGAGGAAATTTAATTAAAATGAAAAGTTTTTTGAAATTTACAAATATCACCGAATGGGCCCAGGGGCCCCTAAATGTCTTTTTTTCTTATATCTATTATATATAAATCAAAGTATGTCTGTGTGTGTGTGTGTGCATGTCCTTTATAGCTGACTAAACTATTCATTCTATCGTCATGAAGTTTTTTGAGACTGTTGAGTACCCACCTGGGATGGTACTGGTAACTTTTTTTTCTAAATTTAACACTCATGGGGCACCGTGGGCCCAGAATGTAATTTTGTTGTTTGTATAAGCTATATAAATATTAGTTTAAGCGCTAGCTACTGTGTAAATTGTTGGATCTTATCCAAACTGTGTATATGACAACTTGATAGCCAATATTAAAATACTATAGGGCACTAAACTGCTAATAGTCAAAATATGTTAACCGATAGATACAATGTTCTTAATTATTTTTTCTCTTATGGACACAACTATAGATTGGGCTGTCCAGTCCATAATGTCATAATTAGTTTAGACACTCTAGAAAGGGGCGGTATAAATTATAGGCAGAAAATTTAATGTTAGTCATGATTATTGGAGCCAACGTCTAAATTTTTTGTAACATGTGTAAAATGCTTTGAAATTTTAATATATTTGTTGTATTTAAAACTGTATGGCAGTTAAAATGCAAATTCAAAAAGAAAAATAATACACGTGTACAGTAAAAGACAATTTCACAATCGTGATATGAGATAATCTATTCGTGCATGGTGATGTTATGAAAATAAGGTTCAATAATTGCGCTGTATTTCTGAATTTTTACAAAATAATTTAATTTTAAAAATCTATGTTTGTGTGTGTACGCAAACTTTTGACTAAATAAAAGTAACTGAAACTGAAATCACATTTATTCCGTACAAAGCATTTGTAATATTTAACACACTCACAGACACACACGTAAATATATATATATATATATATATATATATATATATATATATTTATATATGTATTATATATATAAGATCAATGTGTCAACCCCCTAACGACTAAACCCATAGTCCTACTCCGAGTCTGCCAGTGCCCAATAACGGGAACCTACTTAATTTTAGATTTTGTTTTATCCCTTGTGATAGTGTCAGCCAGTGCAGTCAGCACCAACAGTAACCCCCCCCCCATCTCCATTGACGCCTCGCCTCTGCGTCTCACAATAACAATGCATAGCCCACAGATTTTTTAAAAAAAACGTAAAAACAAAGTCGTTGAATATAAATCCCTTATATATGAGACATAACTAACAGTATTGATTATGTTCAAACCCGACAAACATTTACAGACTGAATCTGTCTTAACTGCCATTTGCTTTAAAACCCGGGGGGTGGGGGAGGGGTGGTGGGAGGGGTGGTAGAGGAGAAAGGTCTGGTCACCGATCGCAGGTCCGAGCTCAGTGTGACACGTAAAATGTAAACAAAAGCACCCCGGTGCATCGCTCCAACGCGTCAACTCAAACTCTCACGTGGGAAAAAAAAACAATAACAAACATTGAAATTGAATTACATACCTCATATCAGGATAAACTAAAAATGCATTAATTTAATTACGGTACGTTCGATCGATCTGAAATTTTGATACCATGTATTGTTAGATAAGACGGGTCAATGTGCCAAATGCCAGCTCGATCGGATCACGGGAAGTGGGTTCTTTTTTTACTTTCGTTTCGACGCACGCCCATGAGATGACGACAGAGAGACAGAGAGAGACGGCCGTGAAGTTAATATAAGAGATTTAATAAAACAAACCCGTAAAAACAAAGTTTTTGACTATAAATCCCTTATATATGAGAAAGAACTTAAAGTATTTACAAATATATACAGACTGAATCTGTCTTTACTCCCCTTTGCTTTAACCCAAAAAGGGGTGGGGGTGGGGGTGGGGAGAAGGGAAAGGTCTTGTCACCGATCGCTGGGCCAAGCTCACCGTGACACGCCAAATGTAAACAAAAGCACGACGGTTTACCTGGTTTAAACACGAGATGTGTTCACCGGTGGCTGGCCTGATGTCAAGTGACCCGTAAAATGTAAACGATAGCGACCTCTACATATAGTTTATATAGATAAACTAAACATGCATTAATTTAATTACGGTACGTTCGATCGATCTGAAATTTTGATACGATGCATTGTTAGGTGAGACGGGTCCGTGTGCCAAATTTCAGCTCGATCAAATCACGGGAAGTGGGTCGTTTTTTACTTTTCTTTTTCGCCCGCCCAAGACAGAGATGACGAGACGGCGGTGAAGTTAATATAAGGGATTTAAAAAAGACTTTATAATCAGGTCATAAGTTAAACAGGTCAGTGTCGTAGCCCGATTTTTGTTTCCTATGTGCAGTTACTTAATTGGGTCACTCCCATCCTTCCCCCCCCCCGACTCTAGATATTAAGAAACTTTCTCACCATCTGAACACCCAAAGTTGTACAACCTTACTATTTATAGTAACAACACAAACCCATGCCTATTAAGACACACTCCTTCCTTTATGAAAAAAAACAACTGCCTGTGCGTAAATTTGTACAGCGGAAAAAATCAAGTAATTAGGTAATTTTTCAAATTATATCACGCCCCTGAGAAGTGTCAAATGGTATGGTCCACTCCCCCTCTTATCTCTCTATTTCTACGCCACTACCATAAATATTATTACCATACACATGTGTGAATATTATGTCACGCCCATGAGAGGTGTCAAACGGTATGGTCCACAAACCCTCTTATCTCTCTATTTCTACGCCACTACAATAAATATTATTACAGTAAACACGTGTGAATATTATGTCACGCCCCTGAGAGGTGTCAAACGGTATGGTCCGCACCCCCCTCTTATCTCTCAATTTCTACGCCACTACAATAAGTAGTATTACAGTATACATGTGTGAATATTATGTCACGCCCCTGAGAGGTGTCAAACGGTATGGACCGCATCATTCTCTTATCTCTCTATATCTACGTCACTACAATAAATAGTATTACATTAAACATGTGTGAATATTACAGCAATAAACAAGTAAGTATTCTTTATTCTTTTGTTTTTTAATGATCTCTTTGTTTTATATCGAAAGTATGATGGGGGCGAATTTATTTTGGGGGAGGGAATATTTTACAGAGTAGGGGCGAATTTATTTTAATTGGCAGGAAAACATTTTCTCGCCCCGGAGGATTTGTTTTAAAACATAGTCTCCGGGGGGAGACTCTGTATGGGGGAGGATTTATTTTGCAACACCGGCAATGTTCCCTTGCAGCAGGTATCTTACCAGCTGCGCAGCAGTTTAGAATTGCCGCGCAGCAAATTTGGTAAAATATTGCACACAAAAAGAGGATGTTGTGCAACTTTACACACACGCTTTTTTACAACACGCACGAATCAACGAACCTTAGAGGGAACATTGGTGGCGGATAAGGTTTTTTACTATTAGCTTGATCCGGATAGTATGGCCTTAATATTTGCCGGATCTGGATATCTCCACATTTAAATGTAAGAGCTAAGGGGTTGTACTTTACTACTTTCTATTTAGGATTTAATACTATTTATTACAATATTTATTATCCAACATACGGAGGGTATCTGCTATCTACAATGACCGTCTGTGACAATGTCAACGATAAACATTTTACAATGAATTGAATGAACGAACTTGAGCGAAGTTCAACGAATTGTGTAGTGTGTACCAAGCGAACAGTGCTGTACTGAGTGTGAAGTGTGGTGTACAAGAGTCGTGATCTAGATCCATCATAAAAACTGTTCTTTTATTCAGACGATTTAAGTTTAATATGCTGTTAGTTTTACTTAGTTTGTTATCTAATGTAGCAATATAATATCTATACTTGTAACTCTTTCACTTTATATTTTTATCGTCTTGAAATCTATTGGTTTACTATATTATGCATGGATTTGAATGATTTTATGATCAACTTGTTAACTTGTTTATTTTGTTGTATATTTATAATTTAAATTGTAACTTAATTTGTTACTTAAATGAGTTTGTATAATTTTACTATTCACAATAGACTAGAGGTAAAAAATTATTAGACTGAATAAGAGACAATATTAAGGTAGCAAATCAAATCACAATCGATATCCGGAACTTATGCGGATCTGCCATAAGTATTTGGCAAATCAGGATAGTAGTTTAAATCCGATATCAGGTCCTGATATCCGGCATGCCAGATATTCGGCCAACCCCTAGTTATGATTTATTCATTTACCCAATAGATGACCGTTAAACCAATATTTATATAGCTCTTATAAGCTAAAAACGACATTATGGGGTCGCGGGTCCCAAAGAGTGCTAACTTTAAACAAAATTTAAATATTTCTAATTACCATCTCCGTAGCATACTCAATAGTCTAAAATATGATGAATGGTGTAATACGCTATAAAGGATTAAACACATACACACACACACATATACCCATACATACACATACACAGAAATACAAACAGACATACTTTAATTTGTATACATAATATATGTCAATCTTTTGTTAATCGAGGTTACATTTTACTAACATATTATGAACATAATGTTGAATGCGTGTAAATAAAGAAATTACAGCTTCGATGGACATCATAAAGTTGTTTTAATTTGTAAAGAAATAAATAAACCCTTCAAATGAAGTAAGATGTCACAGTTTAACAACTGATCATGTAAGGTCTTCATGGTAAATTGGTTTGTTGTTGTTGTAAATGTTGAAAGTTTCAGCTCATTCTGAGATCAGGAATTATATAACATGAGATGTGAGATACAAACACAAACAAACATCCAATCAAAGAAAGTTAATAGAGACTAGAAATTAACAAACATCCAATCAAAGAAGTTAATAGAGACTAGAAATTAACAAACATCCAATCAAAGAAGTTAATAGAGACTAGAAATTAACAAACATCCAATCAAAGAAGTTAATAGAGACTAGAAATTAACAAACATCCAATCAAAGAAAGTTAATAGAGACTAGAAATTAACAAACATCCAATCAAAGAAAGTTAATAGAGACTAGAAATTAACAAAAAAGTTGTTCGATAACATGTAGCTTAAATCAAGCCGAATTCATAGAACTGGTGGTTTAACCGGCTTGTTCGTTTGTTTGTTTCACTGTGCCACAGAGTGCATTAAATATCCTCAAAACTTGTCTTACGATCTGTATAGTGAATAGTTTTACACGTTCAGAGAGAGAGAGAGAGAGAGAGAGAGAGAGAGAGAGAGAGAGAGAGAGAGTGAGAGAGAGACAGAGAGTGAGGCAGAGAGAGAGAGAGAGTGAGACAGAGAGACTGAGAGAGAGACAGAGAGAGAGAGAGTTATTCAATGTTTTATTCAGTTACAAGTTTCGTAATTAAAAACATGTGTTGTTTATGTTCTTTTATAGAAAGATACATGGACAATTTTAATGTAATTTATATTTATTGTGTGTTGAATATGAATAGTACTTTATAAAATATCAAATTTTCAACAAACGGAATAAAAACGTAATATAGAAAATTAGACAAATTTAGACAATTGTAAAAAAAAATATATCAATCCACATTTAAAAAAAATAAATATTAGTCTTATATTAAGATTACGTACATTGTGCTATAGAAGATCAATGGACCTGAATATCTAGCGTTCAAACGTATGAAATCAATAGTAAAAAAAATTAAAATAAATTTTAACCATAATTTTTACAACGTGATAAAAAATTAACTTCAAGATATAATTATATAGATATTTCTGATGTTCAGCAATTTAAATTTCAAAAAAAAAGTATTTATTGTCTCTATTATGATTTTCTTAATTAAGGAACAAATAAAGTGTTACCAAATTATTTTTATTTAAAGGGGGTTGCAGCGGAAGCCTCAAATTTCTTTCACTGGTCTCCCCAGCAGTCCACCGGCCCGTGGTTTACATTGACTACAAGCATACCCAACTCACACGCTAGTTATCTTATCTGTTTACAGACGCTCCTTCTATACAGAAGATTATTGCGTCCAACGCTTATCTATGGTTTGTGTTTAGTCCTGCATTTTTATTAGAGATTTAAATGTTGATAAAGTGTTGGTTTTCCTGGATTTTTCAGGCAACCCATTCCACGCCCGAATTCTGGACGGGAAGAAGGAAAACTTGTATGTGTTTGTTCTTGCATACGGAATAAGAAAGGTGTTTTTATCCTTATGTCTATCTGAGGGTTGTATTAAGTTATCTTTGTGTTGTATTTCTAAATTAGAATTAATTGCTTTATGTATGATTACTACTTTGCTCTTGGTTCTTCTATCCTCTAGTGTTTCAAGGTTTAATGATTTAACTAATTGTGTTATTCTTGTCAGTTTCGAATATTCTCCAGTAATGAATCTGGCAGCTCTTTTTTGAATTTGTTCTAGTTTATCAATGTTTTATTTGGTGGATGGGTCCCATACAGAAGATGCATATTCTAGTACAGGTCTCACCAAAGTGAGGTAGCATTTTAGTTTTATATCTCTACTAGGGGCAAGTACCCGGCTTTTTCCCGGGTTTAACAACAACAGCAACAAAAACAACAACAAAAACAACAAAAAAAACAACAAAAACAGAACAACAACAAACACAACAAAATCAACAACAAAACAACAAAAACAAAACAAAAACAAAAACAACAAAATCAACAACAAAAACAACAAAAACAAAAAAACAACAAAAACAGCAAAAACAACAACAAAACAACAACAAGAAAGCAACAACAACAAAACAACAACTACAACAACAACAGCAACAACAACAAAGCAACAACAACATGAAGGACATTGTCGTCGCAGGGAATGTGGACAACAACAACAGCAACAACAACACAAAAACAACAACAGCAACAGCAACAAAATCTTCAACAACAACAAAAACAACAACAACTGCAACAAAAACAAAACAACAACAAAAACAAAAAAAAACAAAATAAAAACAACTACAAAAACAGCAACAAAAACAAAGCAACAACTACAACAACAAAAGCAACAACAAAAGCAACAACAACAAAGCAACAATAGCAAAACAATTATTTTATGGCGATAGTCGCTTTCTTGTTAATCTCGATATCAATATGTTTATTAATTTGCGTCATAGTTTTACGTCTTAATTTTCAATAATTTTTATTTTATATAGCTCATGTAAGGAAAAACTACATTTTGGGCCCCCGGCCCCCAGTATTTTTTATATTTTGATTGAAACCTGTTTAATAACCTTTCCGGTATAATTTTGTGTACGTTTACCAAATTTCACGTTATTTGGTTGTCTGGATCTTGAGTTATTAGGGAACAGACAGACAACCAGACAACAAATGCGTCTTATATATATACTAGGGGCAAGTACCCGGCTTCGCCCGGGTTTAACAACAGCAGCAACAACAACAAAAACAACAACAGCAACAAAACAACAAAAACAAACAACAAAAACAAACAACAACTACAACAACAACAGCAACAACAACAAAGCAACAAAAACAAAACAACAACTACAACAACAACAGCAACAACAACAGCAACAACGACAAAACCAACAACAGCAACTGCAACAAAACAACAAAAAACAAAACAACAACAAAAAAACAACAAAATCAACAACAAAACAACAATAAAACAACTACAACAACAACAGCAACAACAACAAAGCAACAACAACAGCAACAGCAACAACAACAGCAACAACAACAGCAACAACAACAAAAACAACAACAGCAACAACTACAAAAACAAAACATCAACAAAAAAATCAACAACAAAACAACAACAAAACAACAACTACAACAACAACAATAACAAAGCAACAACAACATAACAACAACTACAACAACAAAACAACAAAAGCAACAACAACAAAGCAACAACAACAAAAAAATTATTTTATGGCGATAATCGCCTTCTTGTTAATCTCGACACCAAAATGTTTATTAATTTGCGTCATTATTTTACGTCTTAATTTTCAATAATTTTTATTTTATATAGCTCATAAAAGGAAAAACTACATTTTGGGCCCCCGGGCCCCAGTATCTTATATGTAAGGAACGAAACCTGTTTAATAACCTTTCCGGTATAATTTTGTGTACGTGTACCAAATTTCACGTTATTTGGTTGTCTGGATCTCGAGTTATGAGGGAACAGACAGACAACCAGACAGACAACAAATGCGTCTTATATATATAGAGATATACTAGGGGCAAGTACCCGGCTTTGCCCGGGTTTAAAATAAGGTTTTCTGTAGAAGCGTACACAACTGTTTACTTGCATGCAATAAAATGGTACATTTAACAGTGTATGTGCTGCATGACTTAATTTCAAGGATGTCACCATCCTCATCTCTCACAATAACAGTTTTGAGATCTTCAAATGAAATAGGTCCCCGAATATGGTGCAGCAGGAGGCGCATGTGAAATGCTTCTCTGTTGTGAGGATGCACAGTGTACACTCTTCCCAAGGCATTGTCTGTCACATATCCCGGGAAGTCTGCAAGAGGTACACCTTTTTTCGGATTTGCTAGACCATTTGACTGGCATCCCAGCGAAAATGTCTAGGCACTTCAGAATACAGCAATGTTTTTGCAAGAGGATCTGTTTTGCAGAGATCAAAAAACGCTGTTAATGTAATCTTTGGTGGAGTGTCTGTCAAATGTGCTGTTGGCTGTCCTGGTTTATAGTATACTCTTTGGCCTCCTTCAAGATGTACTGCCAAGTGAACAACTGTTGGATACCTTTGATGGATGGGAAAGTTAAGCAGTCGCCATACTGCCTCACTGCTACTAATGTATCGTCCTTGTTGATAATTGGTAACCCCATCAAGCCTGTTCGGCATTTCATTTGCAACAGCAAACATGGCTGCATCACTTCCCTTGGTAACATACTTGCAAATCTACTTGATGCTTGTGCCTCTATGACGTACATAGGTCATTCCATCCTGCGCATATTCATGCATGTAACGGGGCCCTCCACTGAAGGATGAAGGCAGCACCACTAATTTGCCAATATTTTCAAAAGTCAATTTGTTGTCATTCCTTACTGCCTCTAATAGTACACCATAGTCCTCAGCTCTAAGTTTTGTTTGGTTGAGTCTGATGAAACGCAATCTCTCATTCTCAACCTTAGTATACATATCCACTATGTATTGCTGGAAAAGGCGCGGGCATCTGGAGAGTGTATTAAATTCGTTGACTCTTTGCATCATGCGATATGCATAGTAGTCATTGCTTGTGGCCTTGTTGACATCTTTTATGTTCAAATCATAGCCATCTTCTCCTCTAACAAATAGCAGAGGATACTGAAGTGGATCATATGACCTGTGAGTGTCTTGAATCCTTTGAAGTGATATTTGTGAGCAACTTCTTGAATGCAGCACAATGTCTCTACGATCACCTAGCTCTCCAGCAATCATGATGGCCACTTCACTAACAGATGGTGCATTGAATCTGCCTTTATGTTCCTTTAATGGTGCTTTGCCAGAAATTTTGATTTTGTAGTCCACTTGAGTGTTATCCATACTCTCAGCAGACATTTTAAATGACCTCACATAGCTGTTATGCTGATATTCTAGGGGCAAGTACCCGGCTTCGCCCGGGTTTAACAACAACAGCAACAACAACAAAAACAACATCAGCAACAAAACAACAAAAACAAACAACAAAAACAAAACAACAACAAACAACAACTACAACAAGAGCAACAAAAACAAAGCAACAACAACAAAGCAACAACAACAAAACAACAACTACAACAACAACAGCAACAACAACAGCAACAACGACAAAAACAACAACAGAAACAGCAACAGCAACAAAACAACAAAAACAAAACATCAACAAAAACAACAAAATTAACAACTACAACAACAACATCAACAACAAAGCAACAACAACAAAACAACAACTACAACAGCAACAACAACAAAGCAACAACAACATGAAGGACATTGTCGTCGCAGGGCAAGGGATGAGGACAACAACAACGACAGCAAAAACAACGCAAAAGCAACAACAGCAACAGCAACAACAACAGCAACAACAACAACAACAACAACAAAAACAACAACAGTAACAACAACAACAACAACAACAAAATCAACAACAAAACAACAACAAAACAACAACTACAACAACAACAGCAACAACAACAAAGCAACAACAACAAAACAACAACTACAACAACAAAAGCAACAACAACAAAGCAACAACAAAAAAATTATTTTATGGCGATAATCGCCTTCTTGTTAATCTCGACACCAACATGTTTATTATTTTGCGTCATTATTTTACGTCTTAATTTTCAATAATTTTTATTTTATATAGCTCATATAAGGAGAAATTACATTTTGGGCCCCCGGCCCCCAGTATCTTATATATATGGAACGAAACCTGTTTAATAACCTTTCCGGTATAATTTTGTGTACGTGTACCAAATTTCACGTCATTTGGTTGTCTGGATCTAGAGTTATTAGGGAACAGACAGACAACCAGACAACAAATGCTGCTTATATATATATACTAGGGGCAAGTACCCGGCTCCCGCCCGGGTTTAACAACAACAGCAACAACAAAAACAACAACAGCAACAACGACAAAAACAACAACAGAAACAGCAACAGCAACAAAACAACAAAAACAAAACAACAACAAAACAACAACTACAACAACAACAGCAACAAAGCAACAACAACAAAACAACAACTACAACAGCAACAACAACAAAGCAACAACAACATGAAGGACATTGACGTCGCAGGGCAAGGGATGTGGACAACAACAACAACAGCAAAAACAACACAAAAGCAACAACAGCAACAACAACAAAAACAACACAAAATCAACAACAGCAACAACAACAGCAACAACAACAAAAACAACAACAGCAACAACAACAAAAACAAAACAACAACAAAAACATCAACAACAAAACAATAACAAAGCAACAACAAAAACATCAACAACAAAACAATAACAAAGCAACAACAAAACAACAACAAAACAACAACTACAACAACAACAGCAACAACAACAAAGCAACAACAACAAAACAACAACAAAAGCAACAACAACAAAAAAAAATTTATGGCGATAATCGCCTTCTTGTTAATCTCGACACCAAAATGTTTATTAATTTGCGTCATTATTTTACGTCTTAATTTTCAATAAGTTTTATTTTATATAGCTCATATAGGGAAAAACTACATTTTGGGCCCCCGGCCCCCAGTATTTTTTATATTTTGATTGAAACCTGTTTAATAACCTTTCCGGTATAATTTTGTGTACGTGTACCAAATTTCACGTTATTTGGTTGTCTGGATCTTGAGTTATTAGGGAACAGACAGACAGACAGACAACAAATGCGTCTTATATATATAGAGAAAGACTAAGGGCAAGTCCCCGGCATTCCCGGGCTTAACAACAACAGCAACAAAAACAACAAAAACAAAACAACAACAAAAACAACAACAGAACAACAAAAACAAAATAACAACTACGACAACAATAACAAAGCAATAACAACAAAACAACAACTACAACAACAGCAACAACAACAAAGCAACAACAACTTGAAGGACATTGTCGTCGCAGGGCAAGGGATGTGGACAACAACAACAACAACAGCAAAAACAACACAAAAACAACAACAGCAACAACAAAAACAACAACTACAACAACAAAAGCAACAACAACAAAGCAACAAAAAACAAAACAATTATTTTATGGCGATAGTGCCTTCTTGTTAATCTCGACACAAAAATGTTTATTATTTTGCGTCATTATTTTACCTCTAAATTTTTCAATAATTTTTTTTTATATAGCTCATATAAGGAAAAACTACATTTTGGGCCCCCGGCCCCCAGTATCTTATATATATGGAACGAAACCTGTTTATTAACCTTTCCGGTATAATTTTGTGTACGTGTACCAAATTTAAAGTTATTTGGTTGTCTGGATCTTGAGTTATTAGGGAACAGACAGACAGACAGACAACAAATCCGTCTTATATGTATAGAGATATATACTAGGGGCAAGTACCCGGCTCCCGCCCGGGTTTAACAACAACAGCAACAAAACAAAAACAACAAAAACAACAACAAAACAACAAAAACAAAACAACAACAAAAACAACAAAAACAACAAAACAACAAAAACAAAACAACAACAAAAACAAAAAAAACAACAACAAAACAACAAAAACAAAACAATAACAAAAACAACAACAAAACAAAAACAAAACAACAACAAAACAACAACTACAACAACAACAGCAACAACAACAAAGCAACAACAACAAAACAACAAATACAACAGCAACAACAACAATGCAACAACAACATGAAGGACATTGTCGTCGCAGGGCAAGTGATGTGGACAACAACAACAACAGCAAAAACAACACAAAAGCAGCAACAGCAACAACAACAGCAACAACAACAAAAACAACAACAGCAACAACAACAAAAACAAAACGACAACAAAAACATCAACAACAAAACAACAACAAAACAACAACTACAACAACAACAGCAACAACAACAAAGCAACAACAACAAAACAACAACTACAACAACAAAAGCAACAACAACAAAGCAACAACAACAAAAAAAAATTATTTTATGGCGATAATCGCCTTCTTGTTAATCTCGACACCAAAATGTTTATTAATTTGCGTCATTATTTTACGTCTTAATTTTCAATAATTTTTATTTTATATAGCTCATATAGGGAAAAACTACATTTTGGGCCCCCGGGCCCCAGTATCTTATATATATGGAACGAAACCTGTTTAATAACCTTTCCGGTATAATTTTGTGTACGTGTACCAAATTTCACGTTATTTGGTTGTCTGGATCTTGAGTTATTAGGGAACAGACAGACAGAAAAACAACAAATGCGTCTTATATATATAGAGAAAGACTAAGGGCAAGTCCCCGGCATTCCCGGGCTTAACAACAACAGCAACAAAAACAACAAAAACAAAACAACAACAAAAACAACAACAGAACAACAAAAACAAAACAACAACTACGACAACAATAACAAAGCAATAACAACAAAACAACAACTACAACAACAGCAACAACAACAAAGCAACAACAACTTGAAGGACATTGTCGTCGCAGGGCAAGGGATGTGGACAACTACAACAACAACAGCAAAAACAACACAAAAACAACAACAGCAACAACAAAAACAACAACTACAACAACAAAAGCAACAACAACAAAGCAACAAAAAACAAAACAATTATTTTATGGTGATAGTGCCTTCTTGTTAATCTCGACACCAAAATGTTTATTATTTTGCGTCATTATTTTACGTCTAAATTTTTCAATAATTTTTTTTTATATAGCTCATATAAGGAAAAACTACATTTTGGGCCCCCGGCCCCCAGTATCTTATATATATGGAACGAAACCTGTTTAATAACCTTTCCGGTATAATTTTGTGTACGTGTACCAAATTTCAAGTTATTTGGTTGTCTGGATCTTGAGTTATTAGGGAACAGACAGACAGACAGACAACAAATGCGTCTTATATGTATAGAGATATATACTAGGGGCAAGTACCCGGCTCCCGCCCGGGTTTAACAACAACAGCAACAAAACAAAAACAACAAAAACAACAACAAAACAACAAAAACAACAAAACAACAAAAACAAAACAACAACAAAAACAACAAAAACAACAACAAAACAACAAAAACAAAACAACAACAAAAACAACAACAAAACAAAAACAAAACAACAACAAAACAACAACTACAACAACAACAACAAAACAAAAACTACAACAACAACAGCAACAACAACAAAGCAACAACAACAAAACAACAAATACAACAGCAACAACAACAAAGCAACAACAACATGAAGGACATTGTCGTCGCAGGGCATGGGATGTGGACAACAACAACAACAGCAAAAACAACACAAAAGCAGCAACAGCAACAACAACAGCAACAACAACAAAAACAACAACAGCAACAACAACAAAAACAAAACAACAACAAAAACATCAACAACAAAACAACAACAAAACAACAACTACAACAACAACAGCAACAACAACAAAGCAACAACAACAAAACAACAACTACAACAACAAAAGCAACAACAACAAAGCAACAACAACAAAAAAAATTATTTTATGGCGATAATCGCCTTCTTGTTAATCTCGACACCAAAATGTTTATTAATTTGCGTCATTATTTTACGTCTTAATTTTCAATAAGTTTTATTTTATATAGCTCATATAGGGAAAAACTACATTTTGGGCCCCCGGGCCCGAGTATCTTATATATATGAAACGAAACCTGTTTAATAACCTTTCCGGTATAATTTTGTGTACGTGTACCAAATTTCACGTTATTTGGTTGTCTGGATCTTGAGTTATTAGGGAACAGACAGACAGACAGACAACAAATGCGTCTTATATATAGAGAGAGAAGAGATATAGAGATTACATTTGTTAAAGTTCCTTTTTATAAAGCCTAAGGTTTTGTTTGATTTTTTAATAACTTCATTGACATGGGGATTCCATGATAGTTTCTCATTTATTAAGACTCCTAAGTATTTTGCATCTTTAGTTTGGGTCAGTTCTTTTCCATGAATGTAATATTTTGAATTTATTTGTTTCTTTTTCTTTGTTACTCTTAACAGTTGACACTTTTCTGGGTGGAAAGACATACTCCAATTAGTTTCCCATTTTATCAATTCATCTAAGTCTTTTTGTAAAATTTTGCTATCTTGTTCTGATTTAATTGTTCTATAGATTATACAATCATCAGCAAATAACCTAACTTTTGTACCTGTTGAGATGTTGTTGGGTAAATCATTTATATAAATTAAAAAGAGTAAGGGACCTAGCACAGTTCCTTGTGGAACTCCTGAGTTAACCTTTATTGGTGCAGATTTAGATCCATTAATTATTACAGTTTGCTCCCTGCCCAAAAGGAAGTCTTGGATCCAGTGATGTAAGGAACCTGAGATTCAAAAGTAGTTACGTTTTTTTAGTAAACTAAGGTGGTGAACTTTGTCAAATGCTTTTGAGAAATCTAGTAATATTGTATCTATTTGATCATTTTTGTCTAAGCCTTTTGATAGTTCATCTATTAAACCTATTAATTGTGTTTCACATGATCTGTTTTTTTCTAAAGCCGTGTTGATGTGGGCATAGGGCATTATATTTGTCAAGGTGGTTAACTATTATGCTATATATTATGTGTTCTAGTAATTTACAGGTGATACTAGTAAGTGATACAGGCCTGTAATTACCAGGGTCTGATTTATCCCCTTTCTTAAAGAGTGGAGTTACGTTAGCTATTTTCCAATCCTTGGGGCACTTTACCCTGGTTTAGAAAGGCTTGAAAGAGAACTACAAGGATTGGGGACAGTTCATTGCTTAGTTCTTTTAATAATCTTGCCGGCAAATCATCTGGGCCAGTAGCTTTGTTTATTTTTAAGTTTTTTAGGAGTGAATGTATACCTATCTCATCTACAGTTATGTTACCTATTTCCTCCATTTTATTTAAATTTATTAAAAATTCCTTGTCGCCTGAGGCAGAAAAAGATAATGCAAAATATGTGTTAAAGATATTAGCTTTAGTTTCATTATCATTATAGGTTTTATTATTTGAGCCTTTTAGTGTGGCTATTCCTGAAGGTTCCATTTTTTTAGATTTGATAAAGGACCATAAGTTTTTATTGTTATCTTTGGTAATTACATGATTTATATATTCATTTTGGAGGTTTCGACTAAGTTTTTGTGTCAAGTGTTTAATCTTTAAGTATTTTTTGTGTATCCTATATGAATAGGTAGCTTTATATTTCTTAAATAAGTTCTCTTTTAGTTTCCATAGCTTTTTCAATCTAGAATTGAACCAGCATTTGTAAATTTTATTTGATGTTAGTTTTGTTGGAACATTCTCATCCATTATAGTTTTTAGATTTGTTTTTATATCTTTCCAAATTTCTTCTAATAGGCTATTTGTGTTAAATTTACTTAGGGAAAGTTTGTTGAAAGTTAGCCGCTGATTGGTGTAGTTTTATTGAATTACATTTATTCCAAAGATATATTATTCTTCTAGGTATCTTATTAATTTTAGTTCTCAAAAATACATATATACTAATTAATGTTTTTACAACACAGTTTTCAATTTATTAAAATAACATAAAATTGAAGTATAAATTTTATCAATATGGTAATATTTGATGTACATTTTAAAATTAAATTAATTTAAAGCTTATTATGATGTCTAAAAATTAAATTTAAACATGTAAAATTTTTATTCAATCCTTAAAAATGTAATAAATAGAAGTAAAAAAAAAGTTTTTTAAAAACCACGTTTTTATAAGCGGACTAAAAAGAAGAAAATAAGTTAAAACTTATTAGTTCAAGTACTTCGATTTAATATGACTAAAAACGTGGGGCGGGCGCTAATGAGGTTTAACATATGCGGTTCACTCATTCTCTCACTTATAGATCTCTCTTTTGCCTTCTAAATTAGAAATCTTTAATTTGTATACCAAACACCCGCCCCACGTTTTTAGTCATATTAAATCGAAGTACTTGAACTAATAAGTTGTAACTTATTTTTTTCTTTTTAGTCCGCTTATAAGAACCCGATTTCTACATATCTTTTTTTACTTCTATTTATTTTATTATTTTTTGTCCACTTATAACAACCTGGTTTTTAAAAATATTTTTGTACCTCTATTTTTTTTTACCAAACACCTCACAAGCGCCCGCCCAACGTTTTAAAAACATTGTGATGTGGCCACGGGGTGAACTCACAAGAAAAGCAGACGGTACAGATGATTATATATAGACTATAGATAAACTAAAAAGTTCAATAATTTAATAACGGTACATTCGATCGATCTGAAATTTTGATACAATGCATTGTCATCCAAGATCTATCTGTGGTAAAAATGTTCAGATCTCTGGGACCATCAAAAGTGGTTCAATTTTACGTTAGCAGATTTGAAAAAATCTTGGACAAACAGGAACGAAAGCGAGTTAATAAAACGTGGTTAAAAAGACAGTAACAAATGAAATTATTTCCCTTATCGCAATAAATTTAGCATGCATTTTTACTAGTCTTATATTAACTTGCTTTGTAAGTTTAATCGAAACCGTCCAATTATCTATCTATATATATAATTATCTTCGTGGTCGGACCCTGCGAGGCAAGCTGCAAATATATTCAACACATACTAATTTTAGAAAGCAGCGCACCAAATTACTCCACCAATGCATCAAAAGGTGTGCAAATTAAATATGCGCTGTAAAAAAAAATTATATGACGTCATTGTTTTCGCTGATATTTTAATTTGTAAAAAGGGAACAATGTAAAAAGTTATAAAATACTTTGTGTACATTTCAGAAAGTTTAATATTTCGTATTGATCAAACAAGGACAAGTTAGTTGGGATTTTGAAAAAGGTGGGCACCGTAGGCGCCCTAAAAAAGTGCATTTTTTCAAAATAAATAGAGTTCAGCTGAACACTTCTGTCATTTTTTACGGGTGATACCCCGCGGGTCTCTCAAGAGTTCCTTCTTTTCATTCACTCACAGGCGTTTGCCTAAACCCACCCCATTTTGACAACTGTGTCTTTCAGGAAGTCTTCACTCGTCACTAAATCATTAGCGGCGTATGCTACGCCGCGGGTCATCTAGTGTGTTTATAATTTTTTCAAGTGCTCAGTTCACGCGATGACGCCGACGTCACTGTTCACACCCCCTACCGTCTCTGCGCCCAGTTTTAAAACCGGGGGAGATAATTCTGTTTCAGTCTGTAAATGACACCGAATAATTGGGAACAGTTCGCTAAAAATATTCGAATCGTTTAGAACGGAACTAATCCCAGGACATTCTTGGTTTATATCTACTTCTAAATTGATCAAAGGTAAGCTGGCTTTGCACTTACTGTAAAATGTGTAGACTAAAAAGTAGAAAATAAAAATGTATAAAAAACATTTTTAAAAAACTAGTCTTATATTAGAAATGCCCTAAAAAGTAGAAAATAAATTTGTAATTTACAGGCAGAAGGGACCTATAGTTCCAAATTTATGAAAATGTAAAAGTTTAAAATCAGACAGGAACGTTAAATCGTAGGTGAAATCGATTATCTCGTTGTTTGCCATGACTATAAGACTAGGGTGCTTGCTAGCATAGATATTGATAGGCTAAGTTTAAACTGAGCACCCTAGTCTTTATATTGAGATACTTGTCATGATTAATGAGATCTAGAAAACCAATGCACCAAGAACAAACAAAAATTTTAGTCACGTTATCCTTGGGAAAATGTACAAATTAATTACACATAATTATATAATTGAACCTAGATTAAACGTTTAAATTAAGTTAAGAAAAAAAATTGCCATTTTTTAAAATAAAATGTTATTGATTATTGATTTATCTAAATAATTTAAATGACGTCATCATATCTGTTCTTCACGAATAGTTTTAGACCATTGGCGTATTTAATTTGATGCTGTAGTTTCTATATTTGTAAACTTTCTTCTGTATCTTCACTCAAAAGTTTCTCTTTTCTAAATACAAATTCCTTTTGATGAGAAATGGTATAGAAATGTAGCTAACATTTTAAATTGTTACTGAATTTGTTTAATTCCATTGGTATACTACTATATCGTATGAACAAAATATTTACACATGTTTACAACACAAATATAATGATGATATAAGGAATCACGACTAACGGATAGGACAACTATATTGCTCTCATTTAATTACAATTTTATTTTATTGACATCGGCTATTACTTCTACTAATAATAAATAAAAAATAAATGTAAAGACAAAAGTAATTTGTTAGATATTTGTCATACAGTAATTTCACGTCAGACTTTTAAAAACAAACGATGAAAGCACAGTTTTTATATTTAAGAAAACACAAACAATTAGTTCAGTGACGTAGTGTAGATTTCATATTTAATAAAACAACAACAATTAGTTCAGTGACGTAGTGTAGATTTCATATTTAAGAAAACAACAACAAATAGTTCAGTGACGTAGTGTAGATTTCATATTTACTAAAACACAAACAATTAGCTCAGTGACGTAGTGTAGATTTCATATTTAATAAAACAACAACAATTAGTTCAGTGACGTAGTGTAGATTTCATATTTAAGAAAACAACAACAAATAGTTCAGTGACGTAGTGTAGATTTCATATTTACTAAAACACAAACAATTAGCTCAGTGACGTAGTGTAGATTTCATATTTAATAAAACAACAACAATTAGTTCAGTGACGTAGTGTAGATTTCATATTTAAGAAAACAACAACAAATAGTTCAGTGACGTAGTGTAGATTTCATATTTACTAAAACACAAACAATTAGCTCAGTGATGTAGTGTAGATTTCATATTTACTAAAACACAAACAATTAGTTCAGTGACGTAGTGTAGATTTCATATTTACTAAAACACAAACAATTACTTCAGTGACGTAGTGTACATTTCATATTTACTAAAACACAAACAATTAGTTCAGTGACGTAGTGTAGATTTCATATTTACTAAAACACAAACAATTAGTTCAGTGACGTAGTGTAGATTTCATATTTACTCAAACACAAACAATTAGTTCAGTGACGTAGTGTAGATTTCATATTTACTCAAACACAAACAATTAGTTCAGTGATGTAGTGTAGATTTCATATTTACTAAAACACAAACAATTAGTTCAGTGACGTAGTGTAGATTTCATATTTACTAAAACACAAACAATTAGTTCAGTGACGTAGTGTAGATTTCATATTTACTAAAACACAAACAATTAGTTCAGTGATGTAGTGTAGATTTCATATTTACTAAAACACAAACAATTAGTTCAGTGATGTAGTGTAGATTTCTTCCGCCCATGGCATGTGCCGAGATTGCCGCCCCTGCCACAATAAAAAAATAATGTTGTTTTAAAAAAATCCTCACATTTTGTTCTATAATATAATAAGTCGAACTTTATAAATCGTTATTTTCGAATTAAATATTTCCTTATTTGATCCTAAGTACTGATTTCCCTTCAAGAAACATTAAGCACAGTCATTAACAATGTTCAATTTCAAAATAAAAAGATCGAGATTAGTAATGTAATTGAATATAATATAGAATAAAATGTAGAGTTAATATCACTTAGTTATCAAGTATTGTGACACACCGACCAACACAATCTCTCCATTGCACTGCTCCTTCAGGAAAGACATTAGCAAAGACAAGAAACTTTTTTTTAAATGAAATCAACAGATATTAAGTTGGCATTACAAGCGTAAAAATACGAATACGCTATATAGAAGGTATATTTCTTATTTCATAATTACATTAAATGGGATCATGGCTAATTATAGATTGCGATAGTTTGCATAATTTTAAAAAGTAATAAATACATTATAATGAAATGAAGCGATATGACAATTATATATTTGTTTATGAGATGATTACTCTGTATTATATTTTTTTACCAATGTCCCATTGACAATTGAGAAATTAATATTGTTTTCCTAAACGAATTCATAATTAAAGGAATGAAATGAAGTGGATGACGCTTTTAATCACAATAATAATAATATGCTATGTTTATTGTACTACTTTTTCACTCGAAAAATGAATATTTAAGAATGTCTTTAGATCATAATTTTAAGCTTTGTTTAAAAAAGGTATTTCATGAGAAATAATAATCATACATGCATAACTAACTAAAGCATGTGTGCTCGGCTGGTGTTATCTCCGTGAAAGCAGGGTTTTATTCTAGGGGCAAAGTGTGTCCCTGAGCTCACCCTGAAAGGGTGCCTGAATCTATTTAGGAAAACAAAGGCGGCTTGGATTAGCGTATAACCCTCATAGCCGTTTGCCTGTGAACGCTGTTTAACTTGCCCTCAGACCGACATGGTCTGTGGACACAATCTTCTGTATAGATGGAGCATCTGTATAGATAGACTACGATTTAGATACAAGAACTCTGTTAATGTTAAATTATAATTGAAGTCTTACATAAATTGGTTATTGCGATAATTATTGATTTTATATTATATTAACAAATGGAATTTAGCTTAGACGTTTACAGTAAATAAAAACGTTAAATCATTTAATATATATATTTTTTTTTCAATTTGTGGATATAACAATTTGAAAGTGTTGATGTATATTCTATTATCTAAATTGTGTACATTAAACTTGGCTTGGGTTCATTGAGCTTCAAATGTTAAATATATTTTTTGATATGTATATATCAAATAAATGATAATTAAACAAAACAAATAAGTATAAGAATGGCATGTGTAACCTAAGTTTAATTTGCCCATAACGTGTCAGCAAGTCATTGAGAAAAGTATATTTGGAAAAGTTGTTATCTGTCTTTAGTTTTAAAAACCTGGGAAGTATGAATGTTTCCGGTGTGTAATAAAGGAGAATTACATGGCTTCATGGAACAGAACGAGAAGTACAGTAAACCAATAGTTTTAGTTCTTATAATAGAACAAGAAAGAAATTAAAGAAGATCATAACTGACCAGAGAGTGAATAGACAGATAGAAGATCACTAAGTTAAAAAGTACAGCGTCACGTTAAATACATTAATCTCTCTATATAAAAATCAATGTATGTATGTATGTATGTATGTATGTATGCATGTCTGTTATAGCTGACTAAACCATTCATCCGATCGCAATGAAACTTTTGGAGACTTTTGAGTACGCTCCCGGGATGGAAACAGGCTACTTTTTTTCAAAATTTAACTCTCATGGGGCGCCAGGGGCCCATAATGAGATTTTTTTCTTATATGAGCTATATAAAAATAGTTTAGGGCTTAGCTGCTTGGAAAATGAAAGGATCTTGACCAAACTTGGTACATAACAACTTGATAGCTTATATTAAAGTACCATATGGCATTGAACTCCTAGTGTCCGTTCCTTGGGGGCCGAAAATCTTTTTTTTTATAATAGTTAAATACTTTATTCCCGTTATGATTTACACGATCTTGAAAAGCATTGACTAATATATCGATCATGATCCTGATTGAAATGAACAGGTATTTTAAAGTTAATTTCTTGCACCGATTGGGCCCAGGGGCCCTTAATTTTGTTTTTGCTAATCTTATATCTATATATATATATATCAAAGTATGTTTGTATGCATGTCTTTTATAGCTGACTAAACCATTTATCCGATCGCCATGAAACTTTTGGAGACTTTTGAGTACGCTCCTGGGATGGTCACTGGCTACTTTTGTTTTCAAAATTTTACCCTCATGGGGCGCCGGGGGCCCATAAAATGATTTATTTGTCTTATATGAGCTATATAAAAATTAATTTAAGCGTTAGCTATTAGGTAAATTGAATGGATCTTAACCAAACTTTGTATATAACAACTTGGTAGCCAATATAGAAATACTATAGGGACTAATTTCCTAATTTCAATTTCTTCGGGACTGGGGGCCCAAAATGTCTTATTTCATAAACGTTTAATATTTTATTACCCATTCAATTATTAAAGATCTTGAGAAATATAGATAAATATATCCACAATGAAATTGATTGAAATAAAAAGGCGTTTTGACCTTGACATCTTGCACTAAATAGACCTTAAGGTCCTTAATGTTTTTTTTGGTGCTTTTATGAGCTATATAAAAATTAGTGTATGCGTTAACTACTGAGTAAATTAATGGATCTTAACCAAACTTTGTATATAAAACTTGGTAGCCCATATTAAAATAACAAATGGCACTGCACTTCTAATTTTTAATTATTCAGGGCCGGGGGCCCCAAATGTATTTTTTCGTATGTGTTTGAGATATTATTTCCCATTCTATTTTAACGATCTTAAGAAATATATCAATGATGAGACTGAATTAAAATGAACAGCATTTTGAAATTTACATCTTACATCGAATGGTCCGGGGGCCCAAAATGTCTTTTTTTGTGTATACTCTAAGATATTATTTCCCACTCAGTTTTTAACGAGCTTGAGAAATATATCCATGATTAAAATGAATTTAAATGAACATGTTTTCAAAATGTACATTTTGAATTGAATGGGCCTGGGGGCCCCTTAATGTAGTTTTCCTTATATCTACATATATATAAACATTAATTTAGGTATTAGATAATGAGAAAATAACTGGATTTTGACCAAACGCGGTATATAAAAACTTAAAAGCCTATATTAAATTACTATAGGGTACTGATCTCCTAATGTCCATTTCATCGGGGCTAAGGGCCCTAAATGTGTTTTTACTAACTTTTTAATATTGTATTCCCCATTCAATTTTACACGATATTGAGAAATATTGATACATATATTTATATTTTTGTTATGAAATTGATTGAAATGAACAGATTTTCGAACTTCATATGTTAAACTGATGGGCCTGGTGACCCTTAATGTAATTTATTTTTATCTATATATATTCCTTTTTACTGAGATCGTTGCAAAGAACGACGGGTCTGCCAGTACTCTATAAACCGACGGAGTAGAGCAGAAATAATGACGTCATTAACATATTTAAAATCATGCGATACCATTCCATAAACCAATATCGCCATTTTGTATTTAATTAAATAGATTTGACTAAATGTTCACACCAAATAATTACATAGTTAAATATTATGTATGTTATCCAAGAGATACCTTGTAAATAATGGTTTTGAAAATTTAGTTTCAGTTAGCGAGATAACATTTATCGTGAAGCCAATACAATAAAAAAAATGAATTAGATTTAATTGTATCAAGGGATATTATTCTTTCTTTTTTTCTGTCTTTCTTTTAATATCTTTAATTTGATTTTTTTTTCATTTGTATTATTATTGCACATTTTTTTAGTTAATATAAATTTATTATCATACAAACAAATTATTTAAAATCATGTCTGAATTTTAATTATTTGCATTTAAATATATGTATATAAGTAACCTACTTAATTTCAATATTTAAAAGTATTGCATTGTCGAATGAATCCACCTTGTGCTATTGATATATCAGTACCATGAGGCGTCCATATTAGTCAGGTGGCATCCACTTTATTCGATCCTAGCAATAGGATAAACATTAATATATATTTTATATACTCAACAACCGTTTCTGACTCAAATTACGTAGTAAACAAGCTGGCAATAGAGTCCATATTATTATTGAATGATACAATATAACTGCAAAATCTGGATATTGACTTTTAACAATATAAGAATAAATGAACAATAAAGATAAGTTTTTCATTTCTACCCTTAATAAACAGTTCTTTTAAATTCAAACTAATTCTGAATGTTAACCTTATAGAATGAGGAGAGCAACACATTGAGATAAGTAATATCAGAGATATTTCAGATACAAAACTTCCAATTGTAACATGCGAAATTAATAAAACAGAAAATAACAAATCAAATGTTCTGCATATTTATAGTGTGAAGAAATGGTATATTGCTATTTCATACGAGGTATAATAGCAGATCCATTGCACTGAAATTATATCTTTATGCATAAGAAAGCAATATTATATAATGTAGTGTTATTAAAAGAATCCATTCGTAAATACAAAATATTGTCTAGTGTCAAAATTTATAAACTACATTTCTAGTAACAAGGAATGATAATATTTTTGTTATGATCCTAGTATTTTAGTGTATAGAATGAATAATGTTAATTAGAGGAACGAAGAAAGTGTCATAACACTTTGAATTGTTTTTTTTAATTTTTTTTTAATTTTATTTTTTAAAAGAAAAAGGGGGTTGCGGCGGAAACCTTAAATTACTTTCATTGATCTCCGATGCAGTCCCGGTTTCATTTTGAATTTTAGCTCTGAATATTATTTCTATTAAAGTTTCGGTATATTTGTGTCTATTGAAATTTACATTAGTTCTGCCCTGCCAAATGTGCAGTCTGTATGGCATCTGTCCGTCTACGAAAGACGATAGATTTATCTTTATTATTTGCAGCTCTTGGTGTGGCTGATGAGACCAATCCTTGAGTGGCAGTCTCTTCTGCATGACACACACACGAAAGCAGTGGGGCAGTGTTGCCTGGCCTTTCTCCTCGCTCTTTTCCCGACTGCTTCTGCCCTAGTTTGCTCCTCTGCTCTTAGTGATCCTTCTTTCACTATAGCCCGCCACATGGACCTATCCTCTGCCAGGTTTTCCCAGTTTTGTATATCAATGTTGGCTACTTTCATGTCTCGCTTGCATATGTCCACGTATCTGAGACATGGCCGACCAACCGACCTTTTCCCTGTCGCCAGCTCGCTGTAAAGCACATCCTTGGGTATGCGACCAGTTTGCATCCTCTTGACGTGTCCAAGCCAACGGAGGCGTCTTTGGGTTAATATTGCTGCAATACTACTCATGCTTGCTTGAGCCAGGACCTCTGTGTTGGGGACTTTCTCTTGCCATTTGATGTCTAGGATGCGGCGCAGGCATCTGAGGTGGAAGCTATTGAGCCTTCTTTCATGCCTGGTATAGGTGGTCCAAGACTCGCATCCATAGAGGAGTGTGCTCAGTACGCAGGCCTGGTATACCTGCAGCTTAGTCCTTGCTGTGAGTTTAGCATTGGACCAGACTCTTTTGTACAGTCTAGCCATAACAGTTGCTGCCTTCCCTATCCTACTACTTATCTCATCTTCCAGTGAGAGGGTGCTCGAGATGTTTGATCCCAGATAAGTAAAACTGTCAACAGCATCCAGGTTGCAGTCGTCAATGGTGATAGTCGGGAGAGAGGCAGCATACTGTGCCATAATGTTGGTTTTCTTTATACTTATGGTCAGGCCAAACTCTTTGCAGGCAGCGGAGAAGCTGGATACAAGGCTCTGCAGGCCGTCTGCTGTGTGGGATATTAAGGCGGCATCGTCTGCAAATAAGAGCTCGCGCAGCAAAATCTTCCTTATTTTGGTCTTGGCTCTAAGTCGGGCAATATTGAATAAACTCCCGTCAGCTCTGGTGTGGATGTATATCCCCTCACTATTGTTCTTGAAGGCATACTGGAGTAAGATGGAAAAGAATATTGCGAATAGAGTAGGTGCCAACACGCAGCCTTGCTTTACTCCACTACTTACTGGGAAAGCCTCAGATGTGGCACCGTTATAGCACACTGTGCCCTGCATGTTTTCGTGGAATTGCTTGATGATGTTAAGCAGATGTGTAGGGCAGCCTATTTTTACTAAGATCTGGAAAAGGCCGCTTCTGCTGACAAGATCAAAAGCTTTAGTTAGGTCGACGAACGCGATGTATAGAGGCATATGTTGCTCCCTGCATTTCTCCTGCAGCTGGCGCAGAGAGAAGATCATGTCTATGGTTGATCTTCCGGCTCGAAAGCCGCACTGTGATTCTGGGAGTACACGCGATGCTAGGGTCTGCAGGCGTGCTAATGCAACTCGGGCGAAGGTCTTTCCAACTATACTGAGGAGAGAGATTCCACGATAGTTGTTGCAGTCACTCTTGTCTCCTTTATTTTTGTACAGTGTAACGATGTTGGCATCTTTTAACTCCTGCGGTATCTGCCCCTGTTCCCAGCACAGAGTGAGGAGGTCATGCAAAGGCTGTAGAAGTATTTCTTTTCCACATTTGAGAACTTCTGGAGGAATTCCATCATTACCAGGGGCTTTCCCGCAGGCTAGGCAATCTATGGCTCTACTTAGCTCGACCATTGTGGGTAGGCTATCGAGCTCTTCCATGACCGGCAGGTCTGGGATATCGTCCAGGGCAGCAGTTGAGACATGATTTATAGTTGCGTACAACTCCAGGTAGTGCTCGATCCACCGTTTGAGTTGCTTGTCCCGATCAGTGATAATTTCCCCTGCTTTTGACATTAAGGGTGCTGTCTTGGAGGTCAGAGGGCCTGTTGCTTGTTTTATATTCTCGTACATAGCCTTTGTATCGCCTCTATCAGCAGCTGACTGTATGCTGGAACTTAGATTGAGCCAGTACGTGTTAGCGTAGTGGCGAGCTGCCTGCTGGGCATTTTTCTTGGCGTTCTTAAGGGAATGTAGAGTTTCTGCAGCTTATTGATGATGCCAGGAAGTCAGCCATCATTGACAGGGAGCTTACCAGACTAAACATCGACATTGCCTGCCTTCAGGAGACTAGACTCCCAGAAAGTGGTACCATAAAAGAATGCAACTACACTTTCTTCTGGCAGGGTGGACCAATGGACACACCAAGGCAACATGGGGTTGGTTTTGCCATAAAAAATGGACTCTGCTCCTCCATAGAACCCCCAACAAAGGGCACTAAAAGAATACTAACATTACGACTATCTACATCCTCAGGATTAGCCAACATCATCAGTGCTTATGCTCCAACCTTATCCTCGAGCTCAGAAGCAAAAGACAAGTTCTATGAAGATCTCAATCAAACACTAGCCAGCATACCCCCCAATGAAGCAATCTACCTCCTTGGTGACTTCAATGCAAGAGTTGGAAGTGATCACATGGCCTGGCCAACTTGCCTCGGTTATTTTGGAAGAGGCAGGCTAAATGAAAATGGGCAGAGATTACTAGAGATGTGCTGCTTACATGGACTATGTGTCACAAATACTTTCTTCAACTGCAAAGCAATCCACCAAGTGTCATGGAGGCATCCCCGCTCTAAACACTGGCACCAACTAGATCTCATCATCACAAGACGCACACAACTGGCCAGTGTCCTCCTCACGCGCAGTTACCACAGTGCAGACTGTGACACAGATCATTCCTTAGTGGCTAGCAAGGTAAGGTTACTGCCAAAGAAATTGTACCGCAACAAAAACAAGGGGAAACCACGCATAGGCATCTGCTCCACCAAGAATCCAGAGAGAACAGCAGAATACACCCAGAGACTACAAGAAGCTCTTGTACAAATGCCACCAGTAGACACTATTGAGTCCAAGTGGTCACATCTGCGGGACACCATATATGGCTCAGCTATTGCGGCATTCGGCAAGAGAGAACGCAAAAGTGCAGACTGGTTTGAGGCCCACTGGGAGGATATGAAGCATGTCACCGATGCAAAAAGAAAGGCTCTTTTAGCCTATAAAGACAGGCCTTGCCCAGAAACTCTACATTCCCTTAAGCAGTGCAGTCTGTATTCTACCAATAATCGTAGGCTGATGACATGTTGAGTTGCGTTATGAGATTTAGGAATAGTGTTTAAAGTTATTGCTCTATATATAGTTACTGCGTAGCTTGTTCCAGCATTTATAAGCTGTGTTAATGTGGATTTTGTTTTTTGTATTTCTTTGCATTCCAAGAACAGATGTCTCTCTGTCTCTATTAATAAATATTGACGGAGTGGACATCTTGTCCTATGGAGTGTTTTTGTTTTGTTCAGGTCTTTCTAAAGTTGGTGTCATATTATTTATTAATCTGAAAGTTATTTCTCTAGCTCTAGGTTCTATTTCTTTAATATGTAAGTTTTTAAAAGTATATTCTATATCTATCTGGTTGAAATGTCGCAACCACTTGATTCTCTCCAAATGAGGGGTTTTCTGTCGATCTCTCAGGTTGTTGTAGATTTCCTTGTTTGTTTTGTTGATTAGACTCTCGTTATTTCTTATTGCGCGTAAGCTTGTCTGATAAAAGGAGGGGAGTCTCGTCCCCAGGTAGTGTGGTGTTTTATTATCAATAGATGTCAGACGTGTCAGTCTGACACCTATGTAGTAGTGCGTTAGTGAGTGTTCCTTGTGGTCCTTGATTGCCTGTCCTAAATGTCTGATCCTCATGGCTTTAATCTTTATTTCTATATCTTGCAGATTTGTTCCTCCATCTAATTTGCATTAGAGTTGATTTCTTTATATTCCATTTTGTTTTTTTTTATAATATATTTCCTAATCATTAGGTTAATTTTATTAGGGTTTCTGGGGGAATATCAAACATGTCTCCTATATAAATTAATTGAGGTATGCTTAAGGAGTTAATTAGTGTGCTCCTTCCAAATATTCTCTTTGGTGTGTTTTGTTATTTAGTGATTGTTTTGTTTACGAATTTAACTAGTGCTTCCAACGTTTCTTTTGTGTATCCCCATATGGGTTGTTGGTGAATGTAAGTCCATATATGTGTAGATCCTTCTTTCTTTCGAGATTAACGGGATAGTCTACCTTATCTGTGAGTTTCCCGATTCCCATGATTTCTGATTTCGTTATGTTTACTTTTAGATCCGCTTCCTAGTCCAAATTCTTCAAATGTTTCCATTATCCTATTGATTGAGTCGTTGTTCTGCTGGAATAGTATGGTGTCGTCAACGTAAGCTAATAGTTTCCTTTCTCCTCTGTTTGGTAAGTTGATTCCTTTTATTGTGTCATCTAGTCTAATCTTCTCTAGCACTGGTTCTATCACCATGATTTATATGTAGGGTGAAAGTGGGCATCCCTGCCTGACCGATCTTTGTATTTCTTCTATTCCCTCCGATAGTGTGTTGTTAATGAGAAGTTTGCTGAAGGGATTTTTGTATATTATTTTAATCAAGTCACAATTTCATATAAATTGGTAGCATTCGGTCTACGGCCCGGTACCGGACCGCGGACCAGGGATTTGGGGCAACCACTGTAGAGGATCTTAGAACAATAAAGTAAGAGTGCTGTAGGGGATCTTAGAACTTAGGAGTGCTGTAGAGGATCTTAGAACAATAAAGTAAGAGTGCTGTAGAGGATCTTAGAACAATAAAGTAAGAGTGCTGTAGAGAATCTTAGAACAATAAAGTAAGAGTGCTGTAGAGAATCTTAGAATAATAAAGTAAGAGTGCTGTAGTTGATCTTAGAACAATAAAGTAAGAGTGCTGTAGAGAATCTTAGAACAATAAAGTAAGAGTTCTGTAGATGATCTTAGAACAATAAAGTAAGAGTGCTATAGAGGATCTTAGAACAATAAAGTAAGAGTGCTATAGAGGATCTTAGAACAATAAAGTAAGAGTGCTGTAGAGGATCTTAGAACAATAAAGTAAGAGTGCTATAGATGATCTTAGAACAATAAAGTAAGAGGGTTATAGAGGATCTTAGAACAATAAAGTAAGAGTGTTATAGAGGATATTAGAACAATAAAGTAAGAGTGTTATAGAGGATCTTAGAACAATAAAGTAATAGTGCTGTAGAGGATCTTAGAACAATAAAGTAAGAGTCCTGTAGATATGTGCAACCCAGAGTGGTGGATATGTTTAAAAATAGAATAAAAATGAATGCTGAGCATTAAACACAGTCTCACTCTTCTTCACAATTAGATGATGGGAACATAAATGAAACCGAAGCTTGATTAGCGAAACGAATTCGTTCTAGCATCACTTGAAAAAGTCATTCTTCGTATATTCAATTTGGTTTTGTAAGTCTGAATGATGCTGATATCCGAAGACCACACTGTTTTAAATACAGAGATGTTCTATCGAATGGTCTCAACACTCACTTCACTTTATGGGTATACAAATAGGCACTAGTTTTTCTGTGTGAAAAAACACTAAATCCTAAAATACATTTTTATTGTCAAACTCTCCTTGTGCATTACAAATTATTTGCGCGTATTCGCTGCACCATAAATTATCGGTACTAATTTATTTTATCAATTGCGTTCTTCTTGATAAAATGTAGGTGACAAGATAGGAATTGTGAATTTCTTTTCAAATCTTTTGAAATTTAATTTACAATTCCCTGAGGATTATCATTAGTAACTTGTGTTTCTAAACAAAAATCTATTTAGTAACTTAAACTTTCGTTAGCAAAAAATTAATTCAAATAAAAAATCCATTTTAAATATTGCATACTTTCAATAGTTACAGAAACTATGCAATAATTATAATTAAATTTAATTTATATGTATGTTTATCTAACCTGTGAAATGCGATTAAATTGGCTTTGATGTCATTTATATGTGAAAGTGGCCAGCCACTTGACTTCGGTCCCTATATTTAGGGATATAATGACAATAAAATGCAATGATTTTCGTATCTATCGGTTAACAATTAATTCCCCCTCCCCCAAAAAGTATATTTTAGGATATTTTTCTATTTCTAATGTTTTATAAAATTGATAAATTGAACGTAGAAATTAAATCAATATAATTAAAATTGACTTTGTTACTAGCATATTTAGGGGACAATTATATATTATTCATATATTTTTAAATCATTGATAAAAATTCGGCCCAAATTTTGAAAACTGTTGTGATGTAAAGGTATTTTTAGAGAACAATTTATAGTTCCAGACCTTGCTGAAGAAAACAAAAAAAAGTTTAAATAAAGTAGTTACCACCAACGACCATCATCAACAGTGAAGAAAATTGTTTATTATTTTCAAAATTGTTGGATGACATGTATCATATTTATGCCAAATATTTTAGGGCTGTACGCCATGTCGGGGCTCATGTCGCTACCACGTCTATACAGGGAAAAGAGTGCACCGGTCCCTGGTGCGATGGAAAAAAACCTGCCGGTGCACCATGCTCAAAAGTTTGAGAAGCACTGATTTATCTATATGTAAGAGAAAAGTTGCAATGAGAAATGGTTTGTGATGGACGCCCCACGGGTGCCATAGATATATATTGACATAAGCCTATAATTAAAAAAATACTTACAATTGATAGCATAATTTTCTTTGCGTTTGTTCCATTTTTTTTAAAACTTAATTTTATAGTTACACATTGTTTAATGGACTACATTATAAAATATCATAATTATGATATCAACATACATAATTCCCGTAATGGATGTAATGCTTCTTTGATGTAATGCTGATTTTTTCAATAGTGCGCACCAAAAATTACTACACCAAATATAACTCTTTTCGAACGTTGCGCATAAAATTGTTCAATATGATAATAAATGAATCAAATAAAAATAAATGAAATTTCTGTATTACGTTATTTTTTAATCTGATGTGTATTTATTTTGAAAACTTCCGTCATTTTTGACGGGTGATACGCTATTAAAAAATAAAGACTATAAACATAAAAATAACATTAACATCGTCTACATAAAACTGTTTTATATGAGAGATGGTCATCTGGAAATTCTCTATGGTAGACTTTATGGCAACAAAATATTTACTACATACAAGAGCTTATTTAGATCGCATGTTGACAAAGGATGTAAAAAATGTTGGCAGCTAGGTCATGACGACCCTTATACTGAGATTTTATAACAAACTAGCTGACAAGCGGCGTAGCATACGCCGCTAATGATTTAGTGGCGGGTGAAGACTTCCTGAAAGACACAGTTGTCAAAATGGGGTGGGTTTGGGCAAACGACTGTGAGTGAATGAAAAGAAGGAACTCTCGAGAAACCCGTGGCGTATCACCCGTAAAAAATGACGGAAGTGTTCAGCTGAAATCTATTTATTTTGAAAAAATGCACTTTTTGAGGGCGCCTACGGCGCCCACCTTTTTCAAAATCCCAACTAACTTGTCCTTGTTTGATAAATACGAAATATTAAACTTTCTGAAATGTACACAAAGTATTTTATAACTTTTTACATTGTTCCTTTTTTACAAAATTAAAATATCAGCGAAAACAATGACGTCATATAATTTTTTTTTACAACGCATATTTAATTTGCACACCTTTTGATGCATTGGTGCAGTAATTTGGTGCGCTGCTTTCTAAAATTAGTATCTGATGAACATACTTCCAGCTTGTCTCGCAGGGTCCGACCACGAAGAGAATTATATATATAGATATTGGCAGCTAAGTCGTGACGACCCGTATACTGAGTTTGTATGGCGAGGCTGAATTCACAGAAGACGGGTTCGATAATAAGCTGAAAACATAGAGATATAGATCTTGAAATTAAAGTAAGCTTCAAGTGAAATATTACACATTCAAATAATTTAAAATAAACCCGTACTAAATTGATATATTCAATTTTTTTTTAAATTGCCACTACAATACTAAATTTAAAAGTCAAGCCCTTGACTTACAATTAACCAGTGATTATTGTCGTCATTTGTTCATGCCCTAAACCCTAAGGCCTTCAAAGTACCAATTGAATTACTAATGAAGGTTCTCAACTCTAACTTTAAATTAAACTGGGAGCACGTGGAGACTATGTATAATCTTGAAATAACAAACAGACGGTATCACCTTTACCTCTTCATTAATGATGTGATACCATTAGTTTGTTATTTCAAGATTATACAGAGTCTTCACTTGCTCCCAGTTTAATTGAAAGTTAGATTTGAGAACCTTCATTAGTAATTCAATTGGTACGTTGAAGGCCTGAGGGCATGAACAAAAGACGAGAATTGTCACTGGTTAATAGTAAGTCCAAGGCTGGTCTTTTAAATTACGTGTTGTAGTGGCAATTTAAATAAATAGAGGTAAAAAGATGATTTTTTAAAACTTTGAAAAAATAACTGTCACCGGTAAACATCTCGTGTGTCTATATTATTATTGTGTGGGGTCCCTAAAGCACGGCACGGTTTTTAAAAATTAGGAATAAGGTTAGTTCAATTAAAATACTAAAGATTGGGTGAGTGTGTAACACAGGACTACAAACGCTGTCAAATTTTCATTTCTTGAGTAATAATTTTCTTTTTAAAAGAAACATTGTTGACGTCAACTTTTCTTGACCTCCCCCTTGTCAAAAATTTTCAGACCCCCCCCCCATATTTTGTTGACGTAATTTATCGACAGCCCCTTATTGTGATATTGCTAAATTGTTATATTTACTTAATTACTTGTATGCGATAATTGTGAATTTACTATATTAACAATATTCCCGTTACATGTTCGTTGGTCTGAGCAAAAACAATTCTGTCTGTAAAGGTTTACAGCATGCATTTTATGTGTAAAATTTTATATTAAACAAACATATATGGGGTATAAAAGGTGTTCGTATTTCTGTCTGAGTTGATAACGAGAGATGTGAATATACCGATGGAAGAACACTAAGACAGGAAGTACAGCGTCGCATCAAATACAACTAGGCTACAAAAATGTGTGGAGTAGAGCAAAACTAATGACGTCATTTACAATAAATAAAATATTTATAAATAACATGCAGGCATTATGTATTTATATTCCACTCTAAAAGATTCTACATTTTCATTATCATTAATTATTTTTAAAGATTATTTGCATTTTCTCATGTAATGATTATTAATATGGGCCTCTTTAGGAGAGTTTTCTAAACATCAATTATCGTGTCGCCTTTGCTACAAGAACAAATATGTAAGACATTCATTAAACAAAGGCATACAACTAACGTTTTTTATTACTAAATATTCTTTGTTTTAAATATAATAAACTTAATATTGTTTTTAGAGATTCTTTGAAACAATTGTAATTTATTTTTTTATATTCTTTTTAAAAAAGTCAAGAAATTGCCATTTTCTCTATTTTTTGCTTTAAAATATATTTATATTTAAAATTTTATTAAACTTTTTTTTTAAACAATAATAAAATTTTAAAAGTTGTGTAAATCATAACTATGCACGCCCGACCAACATTATACCCAATTTACACGTAAAAGTGGCGTTCACTTTAATCGTGACTAAGACTAAGAATATATCAATTACTTGTATTATTTTTTGCGTAAAACTATTTTTTTTAAAACAGCCCCGGACTAATAGATGGACTAAAGGTAAAATGTTCAATTAATTAACAGTTTCTTATCTTTACTCCCCTATTCAGTGTCAGGTTTTGCTAATGATAAACCGTAATAATGACATCACAATAGTGAATTTAATAGCCTTTACGCGAAATGGCACCATTCGCGACTGTTTATTGACAAGAAACAATATAATAACATCACAAGATATAATTTTACAATTATAACACTTTATTTAAGGGTGAAAAGTTGGCAAAAGCTTAAAATGAACTAAAAAATTAAAGTTTTTGTCGAAAAAGGTTAAAAATTTGTCTGGGGCCGTTTTGCCCGGGGCTGTTTTGAAGGGTCACCATAAAAACTTGTCATCTTTTCTCTCTATTAAAGTTAATATTAAGAAGTTTCCCCATAAGTAAATTTTTAAATATTTCGCAGCACAACTTATCTCTTCACTCTGGCAAATATAAAGTAGTAAAATAAGATGTCTGCATTGGGAATTGGGTTTTTTCTGACATTCTTTCTAATGAGTTTCTATTTTTTTATTATTAATTTTGCCAGAAAATTAGTTATGATATGCACTAAGAAATAGAGTACAGCGTCGCATTAAACAACTATGCTCTATAGATTTGTGGAATTGAATAGAGTAGAACTAATGAAGTCATTTACAATTAATAAAATATTTATAAACAACAAGCAGCCATTTTGTGTATATATTATACTCTATATGATTATTAATTTTAAATGTAAATAATTATATTTATATTTATATTTCAAGATTGTTTATTTTTTCCCATGGATAAAGTACTGATTATTATTTTGGGCCTTTTGGGAGAGTTGTCCAGATAATATTTATCGTGACTTTTAAGCCCCAAATGTAAGAAGTTCATGAAATCAAGGGATAAAATTAACATTTTTAATTACTAATAATTTGTATAGTACGATTAATAATATAAGCTTAATAATGTTTATATTAAAGTCAATAATATGGCTAAATATTGTTTGTATTAAAGTTAATAATATAAATTAATTTAATATTGTTTATATTATAGTTAATAATATAACTTAATGTTAATATTAAAGTTTTAATTATATGACTTACTATTTAGTCAAAAGATTCTAGGAGATTCTTAGACACAATACATGTACAAATAAATTTTGTATTCTTATTATAAATAATGAAATACATGTAATGTACCTATATATCTCTACCTTGCTTTAACAAATCTTTACAGCTAAAATACTTATAAACTATAATTGTTCCTTTTAATTCGCTACTGGTGTTTAATTACCGGTTTGAATATATCATTACATTCATTTTTAACACTCGGTGAATATTAGATGGATTATATATGCTAAAGACAGATACAATTAATAAAGCAAAATATTTTGCAGAAACCCTAAACTTTTCAGATCACAATGGTGGGGGGGGGGCAAAAATTACTATTAAAACTACAGAGACCAATATCATTAAAAAAATCCCCCAATTGGAAATTTAACAATGCACTTTTAGAAAACGATCAGTATACAGAGATCATTAATTAAATATTCCAACAATACAGCATAATACCAACTACGAATATAGGCCAACACTGGGAACTTTTTAAAATCTGCAATTAAACACATCACACAAAATATAGCAACTCAGCTACAAAGACAAAGCGAAAAAGAGAAGTTAAAGTAAAAGTACTAATATCAATAGAAATAAGTAAAATGTAAAAAAATCTTTTTTTTAAAAGGACACGCTTTTATTTTTAAACATTTACTGACTGAAACGCGCTGATCTCCCCTGCCATTGATGTTAACACGGGAATTTGGTAAACGAGGGCTGGAGAGAAACCAGTGAGCCGTGGAGGTCAACTCTAGCAGACGACTATACATTCTAAATAGTGATAAATAGAGATAAACTAAAAATTGATTAATTTAATTACGGTACATTCGATCGATCTGAAATTTTGATACAATGCATTGTCATCCAAGATCTATCTGTGGTAAAATGTGTAGATCTCTAGGACCATCAGAAGTGGTATAAGTTAACATTTCAAGTTTTGAAGGAAGGATGAATACAACATACAAACATTGTGACTTAAATAAAAGCGTGTAATAATAATAATTAAATATTTAAAAAATCTTTTTTAAAAGGACACGCTTTTAACATAATCACTATTTTTAGTTATGTCTCATATATAAGGGATTTATAGTCAAAAACTTTGTTTTTACAGCTATTTTTTTAAATCTTATAATAAAAACTCTTTAAAATTTACGTCTGAAGCCCACACATCTTTTTTACCACTATTTTTTTTATATCAAACACCTCATAAGCGCCCGCCCAACGTTTTATACCACGTTGTTATGTTCACGTGGTGAACTCATGGATGTCAACAAAACAGACGGGTACCGATGCTTATATATAGACTATAGATAAAATAAAAATGCAATAATTTAAATACGGTACATTCGATCGATCTGAAATTTTGATACAATGCATTCTCATCCAAGATCTATCTGTGGTAAAAATTTTAGATGTCTAGGACCATCAGAAGTGGTATAATTTTACGTTTCAAGTTTTGAAGGAAGGATGGATACAACATACAAACATTGTGACTTAAATAAAAGCGTGTAATAATAAAAATAATAACTTTCGATGCCTGGGTTCGTACGCAGCAGGAATCAAACTTCAAAGATTTGGTCGCCGAATGCGGATCACGGATTTTTAACAACAGGACTGAAGATGAAGTCCAGAAAATTCAACAAATCGCAATACTGATCCAAACAGTGGATGCACTAGGCAGCAATGGCTTCAGGTACACCAACCCGGAGTTTCAAGAAGCGGCCAAAAATCAAGAAAGTATTTTAAAGAAGAACTTGACAACGCCGTATCTCACACAAGAGTACATTCAGGAATTAGGCCTCATAATGTATTCATTGGGCAGATTGAACATGACTGAGACCGATCTTGACGCCCTCAAGAGACTTGATAAGCGAGCTAATGAATTGTATTTAAATAAGTAAAATATAAAAAAATCTTTTTTTTAAAAAAAGGACACGCTTTTATTTACAAACATTTACAGACTGAAATGCGATGATCTCCCCTGTCCTTGATGTAAACACGTGAATTTGGTAAACCAGGTCTGGAGTGAAACCAGTGAGCCGTGGAGGTCAACTCTAGCAGACGACTATACATTCTAAATAGTGATAAATAGAGATAAACTAAAAATTGATCAATTTAATTACGGTACATTCGATCGATCTAAAATTTTGATATAATGCATTGTCATCCAAAATCTATCTATGGTAAAATTGTAAGATCTCTAGGACCATCAGAAATTGTTTAATTTTACGTTTCAAGATTTGAAGGAAGGATGGATGGATGGATACATCATACAAACAGTGTGACTTAAATAAAAGCGTATAAAATAAAATACAACAACCCAACAAATCATGCCATACGAGAATTAGAGGAAACATTAAATAATTAAAAATAATCCAAAAGCATAAATACAATGGTGCCCAAGTTAGAAGTAGAATACCCACGAACTACACCACAAACTACACAGAAGCAACAACAAAACATTTCCTAACAATAGAACAAACACAAATAATAAATAGCTGCCGATAAATAATGAATTTTCTGACGATTACATGAACATTTTGGTATTAAACTATTGACTGAAGGGAATTTTCAAAATGTTGATACAGTTTGCCACCCATGGTTCTAACACTTTGCCTACTTATCTAACTAAATGATAAGCGTATTAAGCTAATGGCAATAATAGAGTCTGTGTCAGAGACAGAAAATGACGACAGCTCTTCCGATGAATTACTGCGTTACAAAATGGAGATGAAAGTTCCTGAATCCATTAACCCTCTAAATGGTGGACACTTAATGAACACTGATATCCCATAAAGTCATTCCTTGCCAAGACTGTTTTGTGTATACCAGTTACATCAGTTCCATGTGAATGATTGTTCAACTCGGCTGGTTATATTGTCAATTAGACCAGCTCATCACTTGAACCAAATAATATCAACACTTGTCTTTTTGCGTAGTTGTTAAAAGATGACATATAATTAATATAAAAAAATCTTTTTTTTAAAAAGGACACGCTTTTCTACTTTTTAGTATCAACATTTTTTAAAAATTGATTTTTCGACCTTATCAATTCAATTTAATTAGTTAAACCTCATTGTCAATAACTTAAATGTGATACTGGTAAAAAGAAAGATTATTCATTACAAATGTATGTATAATACAACAAAAAAAAATCCTCCCTAACTGAAAATTGAACCTCGTACTCCCATGTCGGCAATAGTTCACGCTTATATTTCGGCCAGCAAGACTTGATGTTTATAGTACTTTTTAAACGCTTTTATTTAAGTCACAATGTTTGTATGTTGTATCCATCCACCCTTCCTTCCATCCTTCCTTCAAAACTTGAAACGTAAAATTATACCACTTCTGATGGTCCTAGAGTTCTAAAAATTTTACCACAGATAGAACTTGGATGACAATGCATTGTATCAAAATAGAAATACCCAACTATAGTCGTCGCCATCTTTGAAAATTAAATAAAGATACATATAGATTAAACTCAATTATCATCATTTCATAGTTTCTGTAATTATTGAAAATATGCAATATTTAAAATGAATTTTTTATATCAATTACATTTTTGGAAACGAACGTTTAAGTTACTAAAAAAAAATTGTTTAGAAACACAAGTTACTAATAATAATCCTCTAGGAATTGTAAATTAAGTTTCAAAAGATTTGACAAGAAATTCACAATTCCTATCTTGTCACCTACATTTTATCATGAAGAACGCAATTGAAAAAATAAACTAGTACCGGTGCTTTATGGTGCAGCGAATACGTTCAAAAAATTTGTAATGCACAAGGAAAGTTTGACAATAAAAATTTATTTTAGGATTGAGTGTTCTTTCTCACAGACAAAATCTAGTGCCTATTTGTATACCCATAAAGTGAAGTGAGTGTTGAGACCATTCGATAGAACATCGCTGCATTTAACACCGTGAGGTATTCGGATATCAGCATCATCCACACTTATAAAACCAAATTAAATATACGAAGAACGACATTTAGCATATCTTATCTATACAGACGCTCCTTCTATGCAGCGGATAATTTGTGATCACAGACCATGACGGATGACCTGTTTGCAAGTGGTGCAGCGTTCACAGGCCACGGCTATGAGGGTTCCACGCTTTACCCAGCCGCCTAACTAGTGTTAGGTACCCATTCGGAGCTAGGTGACACAGAGACGTCCTAGACCCCGGGAACCAATCCTTACCTTCACATGGATTCGATCGGTACGCCAGTCGAGCGCGCTGCTACTAGACCACCGCGCGCCCCACGCTTTTCAAGTGATGCTTGAACGAATTCGTTTCGCTAATCAAGCTTCGATATCATTTATCTTCCAATCATCTATTTGTGAAGAAGAGTGAGACTGTGTTTAATGCTCAGCATTCATTTCAATTCTATTTTTAAACATATCCACCACTCTGGGTTGCACATAACTACAGCACTCTTACTTTATTGTTCTAAGATCCTCTACAGCGGTTGCCCCAAATCCACGGGCCGCTGTCCAGTACCTTGCCGTGGACCAAATGGTATGAGGCCGCGAAAGGCACATTACATTTTTACATTTTATTTTCAGTGGTGTATTTCTCTCGGGATTGTGGAGTCTTTCAATGGGCAAGAGGGAAAAACGTGTGACCCGTTTTGGCGGCTCTTATTTAAAGTAAAAAGAACATCAATTACACATCACCGCAGATCGGAACAAACACCTACAAATACAATAAATGTTTGAGCTCCTTTATTATGCACGCCTTTTATTTGTCCCCTCTGTTGTCAAGCTATTATACTTCTCATTTCCTCTGTAATTTTTTTTTCATATTTGTTTAAAATTTTAATTATTTTTTTTAAAATATTTTTTTGCGTGGATTGAATTGACACCTCAACAATGACAGGAAATGTCTTCTGTCGACGCTAGGGTTAATTAATCATTGAGTTTAACTTGTATCTTTAGCAAAGCTTTTGACTTACCATTAAGTAAGTGTAACTTATTCAATTAATGTTTATGCTTTAAATTATAAAAAATGATAAGTGTTGCATAAGTTATACTATTTCATGCACTCGTTTTCAATCAAAATTTAATTAAAAATGTATCCCCTATATCTGAATGGGTTATGCTATAACTTACGTTAACATGGTTTAAAAAAATCATTTTTTTACAAATCTAATGAATGGTCACTAAGAAACTGCTATTTCTATGTCATTATACTGATACAGTTAACACGTAATCTTTTATTAAGATGTAATATGATATGTCATTAATTTAATATTTTATTAAATAAAAATGTTTAATGGTGATTTGACACTGTTCAAATTTATGTCAAGGTACCCAGTGTGTGTTTCTCTTTTCTCTGGTCGATATTTTCATATTATTAATAGTTTTTTATGAACATGTAATTTGATTTTATTTTGTCCTTTTCGTCCACATTTACTAAGTTATCTTAACCATGTGCTGGGCACTTGTGCATTATTTCATACACATAAATAAAATCATTTGAAAAGTGCTCATTTTCAAATTAGAAATATGGCTTATATTCGGGGTGGGGGAGGGGCGAAATTTTATGACGTCATATTTAAGGCGGGGAGGCTAACATTTTGTGATGACGTGTGATGAGAGGGGGGTGGGTGAGTCGGCCAAAATAGCATGACGTCTTTTATGGAACACCCCATACAAGTTTTAGCACGCGGGTCATATTCCAAACAAAGGTCGTATTCCAAGCAAAATATTTCGCGTCCAAACAGGACGTATACCAAGTTGGACTTATACCAAAGCAGACACATACCGACGTACCACTGTATTGAAGTCCCACAAACTCAAGAAGCAATGCATCATTAAATCTCAAGATAAGTGGGTTTTTGTTTGTTTTTTATCAGCAAGAAATAGTAAGCTGTCAGTGCTACTGAGCTATTGCAAAATCGGGCAAAAGTCCGGCAAAATTGGACCGGACCCGAAGCCAGATTTGTAAAATGTCCGGATGCTGGATTTACCTGAGTCGGATCAGAAATCCGGTACATGCCGAATGAAAAGTGATGAATTCAATTCTAATTTTGTTACGTTAAAAATGTGTTTCTTATTTAATAAATAAAATAATTTAAAAAAACATAAACAAATTCTATGTTAGATGGAGCTGATGTCATTGATGTAGTGGAGGTCATAACTCTTAGATGGAGATGATGACATTGATGTGACCAAGGTCATAACTCTTAGATGGAGCTGATGTCATTGATGTTGACAAGGTTATAACTCTTAGATGGAGCTGATGTCATTGATGTGACCAAGGTCATAACTCTTAGATGGAGCTGATGTCATTGATGTTGACAAGGTCATAACTCTTAGATGGACCTGATGTCATTGATGTTGACAAGGCAGAACTCTTAAATGGAGCTGATGTCATTGATGTGGGCAAGGTTATAACTCTTAGATGGAGCTGATGTCATTGATGTGACCTAGGTCATAACTCTTAGATGGAGCTGATGTCATTGATGTGACCGAGGTCATAACTCTTAGATGGAGCTGATGTCATTGATGTGACCAAGGTCATAACTCTTAAATGGAGCTGATGTCATTGATGTGGGCAAGGTTATAACTCTTAGATGGAGCTGATGTCATTGATGTGACCTAGGTCATAACTCTTAGATGGAGCTGATGTCATTGATGTGACCAAGGTCATAACTCTTAGATGGAGCTGATGTCATTGATGTGGCCAAGGTCATAACTCTTAGATGGAGCTGATTTCATTGATGTGACCAAGGTCATAACGCTTAGATGGAGCTGATATCATTGATGTGGCCAAGGTCATAACTCTTAAATGGAGCTGATGTCATTGATGTTGGACGTGTTTTTTTTTAGCTTGCACTTGCTCTACCACTGCTACAAGCTTAAACAATGAAATCATTGGACTCTCCTATCTGGAACATGCAACACATATTTTGTGATGTTTAAAGATATCCATGTTCACTAATATATAGTTTTGGATCTATTTAACAAGTCTTATATTATAATATAAAGTTGTGGATCTATTTAACAAGTCTTATATTATAATATAAAGTTGTAGATCTATTTAACAAGTCTTATATTATAATATAAAGTTGTGGATCTATTTAACAAGTCTTATATTATAATATAAAGTTGTAGATCTATTTAACAAGTCTTATATTATAATATAAAGTTGTGGATCTATTTAACAAGTCTTATATTATAATATAAAGTTGTGGATCTTATTAACAAGTCTTATATTAGGTTCATGATTTTGACGTTGTGTAGACGGTCGTTGTTCTCCACCTTCGCCCCTTCCTTAATGATGAGATACCGTCTTTTTGTTATTTCAAGATTATACAGAGTCTCCACGTGCTCCCAGTTTAATTTAAAGTTAGAGTTGAGAACCTTCATTAGTAATTCAATTGGTACATTGAAGGCCTGGGGGGCCTGAACAAAAGACGATAATAGTCACTGGTTAATTGTAAGTCATGTAAGTCCAGGGCTTGACTTTTATAGTGTAGTGGCAATTTTTTTTAAAATAAAGAATAATTTGATTATATAAATTTAGTACGAGTTTATTTTGAATGCTTTGAGACTTAAATATTTCACGTAAAGCTTACTTTAATTTCAATATCTATAGTTGATAAATTATATCTAATCTTATTTAAAATATATGGCTCTATGTTTTCAGCTTATTATCGAACCCGTCTTCTGTGAACTCAGCCTCGACACACAATCTCAGTATAAGGGTGAAAATTTAACATTTGAAAAAATGACACAAATGCTTAGAAAATTATGATATCAAACATTAGTATTATTTTAATTAGGCTTATTATATATCTATCTATGGCGTCATTCCGTCCTAAATGGGATGGTGTTATTTCTAATGTTCCTTTTCCCTCGCAAAAGAGAACACAAATGAAGGCGCTATGGCCTTGACGATGCTTTTATTAAGTTAAGCTGTTGCCCAGGCAGCAGACACTCTATCTCCACCCAGATGATGATTCGAGGAGAACAGCTAAGGGGATACAACAAATAGCCATCTGCCTCGAAGGAGTCGCTTGACAGAAGAGCGCATTCGCTATGAGACTTCCTATTTGACGTCATAGCCTGATTTTCTGTTAGGGTTTACTCCCTTAATCTTTTCATAAACACGTGTGCCTGCCAGACAGCAGAGGTTTGAGACCAGAGTTTACCCTCTCCTAGATGAGCTACCAATCGAGGTTTACGAGCCCCATCTGACAGAAGAAGCTGGTTTTAAAGAGCCAACCGCCCGACTTCACCCCTTCTCCTATCAGTTCAAAGAAAATCCACCAGACTTTGGTTAACAGAGGATATTTTGAAATGCCAGCCATCAGGATACTTTGGGAGGTGTTAGTGATTAATTACTAGCCCCATACCCCGACATTACTAACATTGGAATACATTAATGTTTGAAACCCACATGCTAGGACCAATTATCTATGTCGTCAGTCAATTTAATGATGACAGACCAAATAAATTCATAGAGGATTTGACTTGTGGGATCTTTTAGCACACGTACAAGGCTCAGTTGGATGAAAGTTCAGATGTACATGACTCAGTACAAGTACAAGGCTCAGTTGGATAAAAGTACCGATGTACAGGACTCGGCACAAGTACAAGGCTCAGTTGGATGAAAGTACCGATGTACAGGACCCAGCACAAGTACAAAGCTCAGTTGGATTAAAGTACCGATGTACAGGACTCAGCAGAAGTACAAGGCTCAGTTGAATGAAAGTACCGATGTACAAGACTTAGCACAAGTACAAGGCTCAGTTGGTTGAAAGTACTGATGTACAAGACTTAGCACAAGTACAAGGCTCAGTTGGATGAAAGTACTGATGTACATGACTCAGCACAAGTACAAGGCTCAGTTGGATGAAAGTACTGATGTACAAGACTTAGCACAAGTACAAGGCTCAGTTGGATGAAAGTACTGATGTACATGACTCAGCACAAGTACAAGGCTCAGTTGGATGAAAGTACTGATGTACAAGACTTAGCACAAGTACAAGGCTCAGTTGAATGAAAGTACTGATGTACAAGACTTAGCACAAGTACAAGGCTCAGTTGGATGAAAGTACTGATGTACAGGACTCGACACAAGTACAAGGCTCAGTTGGTTGCCTTGGTTGTGGAGTTTGAAAGGAGATTCCAAAACTTCAAGAACTTAATATGGGTCCAGTATTCCTCAGTTGTACGATCTGTAGACCATGTAATCCAGTGTTTCTAGCTCCTGGGAAATGTGCCAAATCGTGGGAAATTTATAGAAATAGGAATTTATGAGGATTTGGCCTTAAATATGTGAATATTTGAGATTGACACATTTTTATAATTAAATTCACACTTGAATGACAAAACAAAAATGATTTGAAACATGCTCATTTCAAATAAGAAATACCTTTTAAGTCGGGGTGGAGGGGGTGGGGTGGGGGGGGGGCTTTGTGACGTCATTTTTGTTTATTTTAGCGTGTATAGGTGGGTTTTTTCGGATCTAGGTTTTTTGACGTTTTGGCTAGGTTTTTCCCAATATTGTCACTGGCATCACTGACCCAAGCGGTGATTCAGGCTCTGAGGCTCAATCATAAAATGTTTGTTATATAAATGACCAAGTAATTAAGATTATATAAATGTATTACTTCAAATAATTATGTACTTAATTAGTTTGATCCCGAATTATCATAAATTGTTTGTTACATATAAATGACCAAGTCATTAATACTATGCAAATGTATAACTTTTAAGAAAATGTAATCTTATAATTTAGTTTTTTAATATAATGATTGAATCAAAGTGTCAGAATCAAACACTTGTGATATAGTCAAAGGGGACTGAATTAGACTTGATAATATATTACATATACAATAAACATATCGTCTTTTCAATAATTCATGACTCTAAGAAATCTATGTAAATATATATGATTGATTCGTTATAAATAAAATAAATTACAAACCATTCATTTTTTAAATTTTAAAATTGAATATTTTGTTAGCAATTACAAACATTTGTACTCATTGTCATATACAAATTTAAATTACAAAAGTATCCAAACAATCTTTTAAACTTCATAATGTTAAAAGTGAGATCTATATTTTAGCTTTCTAGCCAGGTTTTTCAATAAAAACATATTGAGTAAAAGCAAAATTGAAAGTGATCTATTAAAAAGTGCCTTAAAGAGGGATAAATATGTATATGCAATTTGGAAGTCCAGCGAACTAAAATAAATGAGAAAGCTTAACCTGACCACGCCCCTTTTCAATTTTTTTTTCGTCTGCGGTGAGAAATCTAGTGTTAGGTGCCCATTCGGAGCTGGGTGACTCAGTGACGCCCTAGGAACAAATCCTTGCCTTCGCATGGATTTGAACCCGTTACCATCGTTACAACAGACGAGCACGCTGCCTCGGAAGAGTGGACAACCTGAGTTAGAAACACTGACGTAATCTTAGGAACGAGCAATGTGTGATAACACTTCATGGGTAACATATTGTTAATTACTGTATTGCGTGCGAAGAATAATAGACACTAAAATTATATTTTTTTATAAATATCTAAACAAAAAGTTTACGGTTTTTTATTTCAAATAAATATAAATGCAACGTCTTATCTTATCTTATCTTATCTTATCTATACAGACGCTCCTTCTATGCAGAAGTTAGTTGCGTCCACAGACCATGACAGATGATCTGTTGGCAAGTGATGCAGCATTCACAGGCCACGGCTTTGTGGGTTCCACGCATTACCCAGCCGCCTAACTACTTGTAGTGTTAGGTACCCATTCAGAGCGGGGTGACTCAGGGACGCCGTAGGCCCCGGGAACAAGACCTTGCCTTCACACGGATTCGAACCCGTTACCATTGGTATGACAGTCCAGTGCGCTGCCACTCGACCACCGCGTCCCGCGTCGTCGTAATTAAGATGAGGCACTTTTGTTATCTTTGTTTCTTAACATATTCTAAAACATTTAGTATTACAACAAAGAATTTACATTCCTATTATTTATTTATTTAAACTTAAGATAAACAAATTTTATATTCTAAAAAAGAGAATTATGTCCCTTTATAAATTGAATCTTATTACATAGTTATTATTTTGAAATAGACTTCACGATAAATTATATAAAGAGAACTAACCAAAAATAAAATGGCTGAACATAAATTTTGTAGGTTATCCTATTGATAACATAACAAAATTACTATTTAGCGTGAAGATTTATATTAACATAGTGTAAAGCTATAAATACAAACTGTCCGCACGCTTGTTTATAGAATAGTTTTAAAAATTATAAAGGCCGTCGTTGGTTTTACTCTACACAACGATTTGTAGATTATTGTTGTGTTTAATGTACTTTCTATCTCAGCAATATACTATCTATGTATTCACCCTCTAGTCAGTTACAATCTTCTATAGATTTTTTCTTTCTTTTATGAAAACTACGACATTCGGTGAAGCGTGGTGATCCAAAGTAAAGTCAATTGTACACAAGTTAAACAACATACTATACATCAGTGCTTTCAAATTGGAGTACAAATCAGAGACATAAAACTCAAATTTGTATTTATTTAGTGTACATGTATATGCCAATATTATTACAAAACCTATAAAAGGAAATCAATAAATTATGAAATCATTCATGTAATAACACAAACTATTTTAAATTAAACGTTTTCTTGTATAAAAATCAAAGGCTCCCGTAAGGTTATAAGGTGATGCCATTTCTTGATTTTATATAGGCCTTCTCGAGAACTAATCTAGAGAATTAAACTGATGTGTATTATAATTAAAACTGTGGGGGCTGGGGGGGGACTACAGCACCCACTAGTTATCCCCCAAAAAATTATATTGTATTGTTATTCTTCGGTTTCTTTATTTTTCCATATCTTTATATATTAATTTGTGTTTACTACATTATTAGGCTTAGTGTCAATAAATATTCCATGGTGTAATAATCATTAGAAAAGAAGCGATGCATTATGAACGTGTGGACCTGTGTGTTCCATGGTAACAGTTGTGAAATGTATGTGTTACGTATATGTGTAATGGTGCTCGCTGTGAGACCAAATGAATGTATTATATGTATGTGTAATGGTGCTCGCCGTGAGACCAAATGTATGTATTATATGTATGTGCAATGGTGCTCGCCGCGAGTCCAAATGTATGTATTATGTATATGTGTAATGGTGCTCACCGTGATACCAAATGTATGTAATATATGTTATGTGTAATGGTGCTCGCGATGGGACCAAATGTATGTATTATATGTATGTGTAATGGTGCTCACCGTGAGACCAAATGTATGTATTATACGTATGTGTAATGGTGCTCGCCGTGAGACCAAATGTATGTATCATATGTATGCGTATTTGTGCTCGCTGTGAGACCAAAGAAGCGCTGTCCTGACATAGATGCAGGCCAAGTGTTGGCTGAAGGGAGTTGTCTCTTCTTGTACACGCGATGTTATTAAATACCGTGTACCGTATTCCTGAATCAGAAATACACAATATAGATGAAAAGTTTCTTGGGGGAGCTACCATCTCCTACCAAGCGCATCCTCAGGCGGTGGATAGAGGAACGACCTTTAGATATAAAGGTTAGCCGTTAATATTGAATAAGCGGCCGCGGACCAACTGGTTTGCTGTCGTGGAGGGTGAGGTGGGGTATCCCGTGGTAAGGATACTCTTTAAAAAATGCCTCATAAACCCAAGGAAATGACTGCAAAAAGCGAACATAGAGCGCTCAAACTCTAAACCCGGATAGATGAGTCCGTCAGCTAGGGATAGCAATTCATCTAGGAGAGAAAACTCTGAAAAAAATCAACTGCTGCCTTGCAGATGGTCTTGACTGACCAAAGGCTATGGAAGCACATCCAGAAAAACAGCAGGCTGAAGTCGGAGACCACGGGCCAATTGGCGCAAAACTCGTCGGCACGCAAAACTCAAAATGATGGAGGAAATAGAAGTTAATAAATATAGTTGTGGCGTCCTGCCTGTGGAATCCCGCCGCGCAGGTAGGGGGCCGGGCTCTCCGCCTCGAAGGAGCCCACCCAAGCGAGCTGGTGGTTCTTCCTCCTCTGCTCGTGGAGTCAGGAGCAGAGAAAAGGAAGTAAACCCTACTGACCAAATTAAATTAAGAAAAACTAAACAGAATTTAGTCTTTCTACAATGGAACGCAGAGGGCATCCAAAAGAAAGCAACACATGTTCCGCAAACTTCGAATTGGAGAAAGCGAAATGTGCCCCTGCGGGGTAGCTGCGGAAAATGCGGAACATGTTCTCCAAAACTGCCCTCTGTACCCCCATACCCGGACAGACATATGGCCCCAGGAAGCTACCCTCGATGACAAACTCTATGGTGGACTGGAACAACTGACAGCCACAGCGCAGTTCATCACAAATATAGGACTTGCTGTCTAAATCCTCTATCAAAAGATTTTGAGAACGAAGAAGAAGAAGAAGATGAAAAGTTGACTGTGTGAGTTAAGTTGATCAGTGTAACAAGATTATTAACAAATAAATATCATACGTGAGTACGTTATGGTCGAGGGTAGGTCTACTTGCATAAACTCGGATCAAATGATTGCTTGAAGCGTAAAAGTGATATAATGTTTGATTTAACAAACATCTTTATATTGCAAATCTAATCTGAATTAATAGACAGTAACTCGATGCACTAAATTTAATACATTATTCTCATCAACAATCAATGATTATACAAGTTTTCAATAGTTGATGTTTATTCATTTATTTGCTTGTGAACAGGAGAACGCACAAAAAGAAACAAAAAAAAAGTTCTTAAAATATTTAGACATTTTTAAAATGATAATTAAGTGCACAAATGTGAAGCGTATTTTAGTCAACTTCTCGATGTTCGCCTTAGTAAAGTTCTAACATAATCAGTATGATCGGTTCACACGTACAAATTTTGAATAAAATTTACTTAAAATACAATAAAATTTTGCATCATGCACTATTTTATTTGCCGATTTCAGAATTTATTCTAACTACTATTTCTCTCACGTGACGAATGTTATATTTTCAGTTAATGTGTTCGTATTTTCATAAAATACTGCGCAAATGTAAATAAAAGAAAACAAAAAAATGCCATTGTTTTCATTACTTTCAATGTATTTAAATACAACAAATGAAGTTCTCCGCTTATTATTCTTCTTTTACATTTATGTTTATGCAGTTAAGTGAAACAGACTGCAAACGTTTTTTTTTGGTTTCTTTGTTTAGTATCGTCTTAGGTACGTACCAAACTCAAGGAAAGGTGAAATTTTATGTTTAAAAAAAACAAATTAAAAAACTACTTATAAAGAAATATGTTATCTGCTAATTAATCTGGTTTTGCCTTTGTGTCTGCTTATTAAATCGTGTAATACTTTAATGGTATTTGATTCTTTAATAATCATTCATATACATCTTCTTATCTTATCTTATCTATACAGACGCTCCTTCTATGCAGAAGATAGTTGCGTCCACAGACCATGACAGATGATCTGTTGGCAAGTGATGCAGCATTCACAGGCCACGGCTTTGTGGGTTCCACGCATTACCCAGCCGCCTAACACTACAGTGTTAGGTACCCATTAGGAGCGGGGTGACATGTAAAGTGTAACATGTAAAGTTGGTTTCTATTTCTTAATCTGAAGATACAATGTAAAATTTGGATTAAATCATCAACTTAATATTGATATATTATTTAAAAGAAATTATTTCCTGTGAGTTGAAGTTATAATACAATTTAATTTCTTTAAAAAAGGGGGAAGACTAGAGCTTTCAAATAACTTATTAAGTCTTACCAGCAATTAATCGACTACGCGTACATTTACTGTTCAAATAAAAGATACAACTAATTAATGGGAATAGTCTGAGAGTGAAGTAACCAGATGTAAATAATCAGTTTTGTTTTAAAGTGTGATCATATAGATCAGAAGTAGCAAACACTTTTTGGGAGTATGCCAAAATTCAACCAAAACCCAACTTATTTATAGCAAAGTGCCAACATTCCAATGAAACCCGAGAAAGTGGGTTTGGCTTAGCTGGTTTGATAAAGGAAGTTATAATTTAGTCGCGTGCCGCCTGATCAGGCTCTGCGTGCCGAATGTAGCACGCGTGCCATATTATCGCCATCACTTCTATATACCATACCCTCAGTTGGTTAAGATCAGCTTTTTATCACATTGAACAACACAATCTCTGCATTGTTTCTCTCCTTAAGTAAAGTCTTTAGGAAAGTCACACAAAAAACTTTTGAAAGCTAAAAATCAAAAGTGTTTTTAAGTTGGCATTCCAAGGATGACGATAAGAATAACAAATAACAAGCTTCTGAAATTAACGATTAATTTATCAATTAATCGTTACAAATTTTTACGATTAAATTTTTGTTTACGACTTATCGACCCACCGCTTATAAGTGTACTGGAAGTCAAAAAGTAAAATATTTGGGCCGATAAAAATAAACTAATTTCCGGAGGATTTCACGAACATTTTGCTTTTAAATAAATTGACTGTCGTGAATGTTCAAAAATGTTGATAAAAGTTATTGTGTCCATTCAGACAAATCTTTTGCCTACCATGCAATGTTCCCTCTAAGTCTAAGCTTCGTTAGTCCGTGTGCAAAATTAAAAAAAAACAACTCGTGTGCAAAGTTGCAAAACGTCCATTTTTGTGCAATATTTTACAAAATTTCCTGCGCGTTGATTCTAAACTCCTTCGTAGCGCCGGTCAAATATCTGCGCAGTCACGCAGCTTAAAGGGAACATTGCTACCATGGTTCTAACACTTCAATTACATATCACCTGCAAGCCAAACATCCCCTACAGTATAAGAAACTTCAGCTGAGACAATCTAAAGCTATGTGAGAGATTGTTCAGCTCGGCTGGTTATATTGTCAACTAGGGATTGTAGGGCACCTATGGCACCCACTGAGGCTGTAGGGCGCCTATGGCGCCCACTTTTTTTGGTCAAAACCACGAGTAACTATCCTTGTTTGATAAATACGAAATATTAAACTTCCTGAAATGTACACAAAGTATTTTATAATTATAAATCCTCAAATCCTATTTTTACATGCTTTCCTTTTCCAAAATTAAAATATAAGCTAAAACAATGACGTCATATAATATTTTTTTATAGTGCGTCTTTTATTTATAATTATTTGCACACCAGCCGGTGCACACTTTTATTAAAATGTAAGATCAAACAATGACGTCATATAATATTTTTTACAGTGCTAATCATCACACGGTTTTTAACTACTATAGACTGTTGTACATCGTTCCTCATCGTTCCACATCTATCCAGTCAGCCAGTAACTTGGACTATTATATTATTTATAAGACCCGCTCATCACTTAAATCAAATAATGTCAATACACTTGTCTGTAGCGTTGTCTGATGAAAGATGTCATATAAAGTATACGTTCCAGTGTTATTTCAATTTTCGACCAATATTTTTATAAATGTTACTTATGACACCATAAATTTCAAATTTTTGCTTTAATCGAAATTAACAATTAATTAATCGTTAATGTTGTTTTTTTAAAGTTAACGATTAAATTTAAATTAATCGTTAACAGCCCTAATTGTATGTCGATCATTTATATCATAATATAGATTGTGATGTATGTGTAAATATGAATATGTGCATTTATGTGTATTGTCTCCCATTTGCTTGTCATTCAGTAATAAATCACATTGTTATGTACACGTTATAGAATTGAATTGCTTTCTGAAATCTTTGGACTCGTAGAGACGAGTATAACAGGTAGGTTTTAAATTAGCAGCGTAAATTTATTTGCTCAAATTCTGCGACAAAGCCTTTGTGCTTGTTAATTTAATAACAAGGCATAAATGAAACTCGATGAAAATTTGCTTACATACTATCACCATTAATTTTTCAAATAGTCCAGTATAACTTGAAATTATTGATCTCTACAATATGTTACTACAAACCTGTACACAAAATATTTTAAAGGGCTTATTTCTTATATCTCTAGTAAAATAACCCTCAGATTGGTTCTTGCTGTATTCACATTAATTATATTATCTCGCTTTCACCTAATGATTTATGTAGAAACTTTAAGCTCCGTTATTGGTAAATTTTGTGATGTCTATTTAAGAAAAAATTATGTAGAATTTTAAATGGGTTTACATTATGATCTTTTATTATTACATGGCCGGTAAAGAGATTAAGTCTTACAAATGTATTTCTAATTACAGGACTCACGCTTAAACTAAAACAAGAATAAGGCCAGTTTGTATATTCCATTTTGTAGAACTTGCTTTTTCAAAGTCAACTTAACACATAAGGTCATTATAGACCGAAAGCACTTCTAACTATTTTCATAATTATAAGACAATTTATTTTATTATTAGTGAAATTCTTATGCAAATGGAATTTTTAATTCAATTATGCGTAATGATTAATTAAGATGTTAAGTTTCTATTCCTGAACGAATTCCTAATTATAGGAACGAATTAAAGTGAGCATCACTTTCAAAAATGTAAAATGACTAACAGTGCAGAGAAAATTTTTACTTATGACTTAAATATTTATGATTGTATTTATATGATAGTTTTCAATTTTCTCATTAACAATAATAATTCAATATAAATTATATCAATAATACAGAGTAATAACTAAAGTTATGTTGCAAATGTTTAGTGTAAAGTTAAATATATAAAAATGCTCAATTTAAAAAAAAGGTATTATTTACTGAACATTTTTTTATAATGATTATGTATAATAAAACACTACATCAATTCTTTTGATACGAAGTATCAATGGGTTATTTTTGTCATTGATGTCATAATTCTCCTAACTAGAGAAGTCACGCGCCAATACTTAAAATAATACTTATACATACGTTATCATGTATATGACATACAAAAAGTGTAAATATACTTCAGTTGATAGTTAACGTTTAAATAAACTCAAAGTAAAAATAATAATAATAATAATAATAAAAAAAATTAAAAATGGCAGCCATTTTTGTGTGTTGTTATTTCTAATTCAAATAATATTAAATGACGTCATTAACTTTGTCCAAAGTTTTGTTTTTGTTTATTGGTACATGTAATGTTACGCTGTTTTTCTATCTTACTTATGTTTGTCTATTCAAATTCCTGCCAGCTACTCATTAAAACTGACACTTATTTTTTCTTTCTTTAAATTTAGACACTATTTATTTCAGTGATCTGCCCCTCTCATTTCGTGTTTTGGAACCATAGCATTCTCTTAAATTATATAATACTTCTTTTGATCAAAACTCTGAAACACCAAAAAAGCTCATTAAAGCAATTTCATCAAATAGCGTATTAAAATAAATACATTACATACGTTTTTGGGGTCTAGCTCTACGCTCTTAGGACCCGTCTCATTTCATCACAGACAATCCTCATCAAGCAGACATTGGTATAAAGATACGCTCTTAGGACCCGGCTAAATTAATAACAGACAAGCCTCATCAAGCAGACTTCGGTATAAAGATACTTTTCCACAGGAATTGGAGTTTCTCTATCCATATCCCCGGCAAGCGCAGGGCTTTCTATCAGACCATCACCTCTGAGCTGCCACATGATCGACAGCCATTATCCCTTCTGTGTCAAACATATGCAGTTAGTTCTGTGTGGGACAGTGTTTAGTCCTCATCTGGGTGGTAGTGTCTAATCGCCACGCTTAAGTTGCTTCCTGTGTCCCTGTATAAACTCGCAATTTCTTCTTTTCGTGTCTCCAGAAACCCAGCCAATGAGCCACGTATCTCGGAAGTGGTCCGTAAACCAGATGGGCCATCGAGCATTTGGGTTAGGGCTGAGCAATACAATCTCTCGCTAATAAATCGGCCCTGTCCACTTCCGCGTGCCTCTGTGCCCAGTAATGAACTTTATTTTGTCAACACGAGCCAGGATATAACCTACTGTTTCCATAATGACTTTGAAAGTCTTTGCCAACACGTGCCATGATATCACATACTGTTTCCAAAATAATCCTGAACGTCGTTGCCAACACGTGACAGGATATCACCTACTGTTTCTAAAATGACTCTGAACGTCTTTGCCTCCAGAGAGAATCAACAGACGACCTCGAGTTAAAGCCATGAGTCGTTGAAGACAACGGTCGGAAATAAAATTCTGGTGGTTGCACCTCCTTCAGACCCCTGTGGATTGCCTCCAGCTTTGCATCATTGCAGGTAGATGCTAGTCCTCATATTCCAGCCAGTGTCCAGTCTTTATGTTCCAGCCAGTGTCCAGTCTTTATGTTCCAGCCAGTGTCCAGTCCTCATGTTCCAGCCAGTGTCCAGTCCTCATGTTTCAGCCAGTATCCAGTCCAGGCCGGGGGCAATAAATTAGAGCTCCATACTCACTTCTTCCATTCATGAAACATGAGCCGTCAGTGAAGACTTGAACCTTGCAGTCGCCGTAAGCCTCTATTGTGGTCAGAGCCTCGTCGTGCTGCTGCTCTACTGGCCTGGATTTTGTCACCGGCACATGGGCCAGTGTTATACTTAGTTCAGGCGATTCAAAGCTTTCATGTGTTTCCCCATTTCGGGGATCAGACGCATTCGTTCCCTGTATCCACGAAGGACGGCCTTTTAAGTCTGTTCCTCTTTATCCGTCGTAATTATATTGCATACCTAATAGAAAGCTTTTTTTTGTATTCTTTCCAGTCCCACTAGAGCCGTACGTTTGTCAAGAGCCTCGCAGAGGCTGTAGCCAATGTCACCCCTTACACTACCAAGATAGAGAGCTGCCAGTTGTCTTTCGTTTGCGCTACAACTCGTGCTCCCCAGTTTCTTCACCATCGACTGTTTCGTAATGGTAAGCGCGCACAATTCAAGCACTAGCTATAAGGTGCCGTCCATAAATGACGTCACGCAATTTTTTTCAGATTTCCCCCCCCTCCCTCCCCCTTGTCACAAAAACTTAGACCCCTCCCCCCCTCTAAAAATACGTCACAAATCTTTGACCCCCTCCCCTCCAAAAAAAACCAAAAAAAATAAAACAAACCCGTAAAAACAAAGTTTTTGACTATAAATCCCTTAAATATGAGACATAACTAACAGTATTGATTATTTTCTAACATTTACAGACTGAATCTGTCTTAACTCAAGTTTGCTTCATAACCCTAGGGGGGGGAGGGGTGGGTGGGAGGGGGAGAGGGGAAAAGTCTTGTCACCGATTCGCTTGAACGAGCTCAGAGTGACACGTAAAATGTAAACAAAAGCGCACCGTCGCTTCGTTGGGTCGCCTCAATGCGTCAGCTCAAACTTTCACGTGGCAAAAAAACAATAACAAACCGTGAATTTAAATTACATACCTCATATAAGGATAAACTAAAAATGCATTAATTTAATTACGGTACGATCGATCGATCTGAAATTTTGATACGATGCATTGTTAGGTTAGACGGGTCCGTGTGTCAAATTTCAGTTCGATCGGATCATGGGAAGTGGGTCATTTGTTACTTCTGTTTTTCCGCCCGCCCAAGACAGAGAGAGACGCCGGTGAAGTTAATATAAGGGATTTAAAAAACACACACACAAAAACCCAACTTATTTTCTATTTGAAAATAAGTATGTTTCAAATCACTTTTATTGTCATTTAAGTATTTATTATTTATTTAGTGAAGATCTACATTGTAATATCGTAACTTGCGTGAAGCATTTTTTAAAAACGTTGAACTGACCTTCAGAAAACGAACTGTGTTAACATCCTTAGATTATATTTTTTTTTAATGCATACAAATCAAACATTGACTATTAATCATCACGGTTAACGTCTTTGTTTAGATTAAATTAACAAATTTTAAACTGTATTTTTTTTTAAAATACCTCAATTGACTGACGGGCATCCCGTAAGAAAGAGGTCGGTGAACAGAGTTAAATAATCTCAACTAGGGTCAAAAGGGAATTCTTGGGGGTAATGCAGACTCATTTGGGACATATAACATCCACTACAGTCCACTAGATATATTAAAATACGTCGTGTGCACGTGTACGCTTGTAACATATGTCAATTATTGAAACAGTTCCTTCCAAAAAATGCATTTTTTAAAAATTTGGCAGCTATGTAGATTTCTTACCTACGTACTATATGAAGACACTTACATCTACCATACTTTCATTTCTATTGACACGAGTGACAATAATCTTAATCCACATGACTTGTCTGTATCACGTATCATTTCTGTGATATTTAAAATTAATGCCTTAAAAACTGAGTTAAGAAGAAAAATTGTTTTGTGTTCCTCTCGAATTGCGATGTCAAGAATTTGATGCATTCAATAAAGTTAATGAATACTTAACTAATTTTAAAAGGGCTCATTTACCATTATATATTCTAGAACAGTGCTTCTCAAAGATTTTAGTATTGCGGACCGGCAGGAATATTTTATATTGCATCAGGGACCGGTGAACTATTTTTGTCCGCGGACCACCACTTTGAGAAGCACTGTTCTAGAAGACTAGAATGGCCAGGGGCGTTTGACCAAAAACCCATCGAACAATTATATCAAACTTAAAATGTTTTTAATTCTATCAAATAGATTTCCCCCCCCCCTTTTTTTCCCTTTTAAAGAAAAATTATATTCCGTGTCGTTTTGACTTAAAATATCTACACATATCCTATTCAGATCATTTTTAGACACTTGTCTAACGACGCTCCCCCAAATCCCCGTGTCATGTGAGCAGGACCTAGAGTCTGGGGGTTGTAACGCACACATAAACTTGTATATTTTGGGGTAACGGCAAAAAGGTTCCAGAGAACCAAACGGAGCTGCGGTTACATCACAAATGCTTTGATGTCAACATCAAACGACGCAGTGGAACAATTTCATATGTTATTTTGTGGATTCTCAAAGCTAAGGATTATAATTACATTTAATTTTCGTGTCTTGATAGCTTACGCCAACTAGCGTCTGATGGCCTACCGATCGGCACATTGAGAAGCACTGATTTTTTTTAAAAAGTCATTAAATAATTTGTAAGCGACAACATATTTCAGTGGAAGTTTTATTTCAAGTTACCATTTTGATGTGACGTCACATTTCTTCAAACCCCCTCCCTCCCCCTCGTCACGCATCGTCACAAAAGTGTGACCCCACTTCCCCCCTAGGTGCGTGTCGTCATTTATGGACGGCTCCCTATGCGCGTTGAGATTTATAGTCAAAAGCTCTGTTTTTACGAGTTATTTATTTTAACTATAACGAATAGTACTTTTGACGTGATGCACATGTATGGCGGTTGTTGGAGGGGAGTTACAACATGACACCGAACGGTGGCGGAACGTCCTTGGACAGGCTTTGTTGCGCGTTTATCAATAATTTGACATTTTGCTTTGTCGCCTTTGGACGGCCCCTAATCAATTGTTTTTTTTAAAACAGCTTTATGAATTTATAATTATGTTTTTTCCCTTAAAGTTAAAGCGTGTTTATAATATCTTATTACTTAAAACAAAACATAATTATATCAAATGAATTTTGTCACAATCTAAACACTCGTACACATAAGAAAAAATCGTTAAAAAGGTATGTATTTAAAATCATATCTAACAAATATTTGTGTAAATTTAAATTAATATTATTGTTTTTAGTCCATCATTTAGTAACTTTAGAACTATTTTAAACATTTTTAAATACTTGTATTGAAAAACATGTAATTATAAATAATGTGGTTGTTTGAACATACATGTATTCATAATTTCTTTTATATTTTAATTTTTTCTTTCTTAAATTAATACTTGTTGTTAAGTCTGATTTTCTTATGTTGTAAATTATCGCTTTCTATTTTCGTATTTTGATGACATATTTTGACAAACTCTATGCTGCAATATCAGTAAAACACAGGATATCGCAAAAAATAAGGAGACAAAAATCAATACATTGATCACTTAACGAGGCCAGAAATGTCAAATTTGAAAGATTTATATTTTTTAAAATTAATTTTATGTCAAGATGAGCGTAAAGGATTTGTATATTCAGCAGCACAAGTTTGATATTTTTGAGGTTTCCCTCCTATATGAAATCTGCTGTGACTCTAAATAAAATTATGCAAATAAATTAAAAACTTTATCACAGCTTACGATCTAAATAAGAGATAGACTTTTTTAAAAATTAGGGCTGGTTCTGAGTAAAAAAATTGTTCGATTAATTAGGGAATAAAATTACATCGAGTAATCGATTGATTTAGATTAATCATATTTTTATAATGACTATAAAGATCCCCTTTAGTCGCGATTCATTATTTCGCGAAATCGATTAAGTCGCGTTAATTCCGTAGCTCGCAAATGTTGAGACGTAACACAACAAGTTCGTTCAGCTAGAAAGAAAAAAAGAGAAAAAAAAACTTCTTATGTACATACAACCACACTAGGGAAAAGTATATAATTTTAAAAAAATACATATTACGAATAAGTTTTAAAAAAATATTTTTGAATTTATTTTTAAATTTTAATCGAATTTAAATCGATAAAATTAAAATTAATCGATTAAAATTTTTAAGGATTAATCCATAAATTAATCTTTAATTTGTCCAGCCCTATTAAAAATCAATCATGAATACATTACAGTAATAATATATTGATTTAATTTTCAAACAAACAAACAAACAAACAAACTTAAATTACAATAGAGTTTAAATTATACATACATGTAAAAAAAAAGACTCGTTTTAATCAAACTATTAATTTTGGTATTATCTGCTTGGACGTTTATTTGAAAAATAAATCTCAGGATTTAAATGAAAATTCAAAACGACGTTAAAAAATAAATGAATACTAAACAATGAGCATAATTTGCTATGCATGTCCCGTCCTTTCATCCCGTTCGTTACGCTACTAATTTTAGAAAGCAGCGCACCAAATTTTTGCAACAAAAATCACTCTTCTTGAAAGTCCGCATAAAATTGTTCAAAATGGAAATAAATGAATAAAATAATAATAAAAAATTTTAATGAAAGTTCTTCATTACATTATTTCTTTTTATTCTGATGAGTATTTTTTGTTAAATTAATAGATTTCAGTTGAAATAAATTTGTTTTGAAAACTTCCGTCATTTTCGACGGGTGGCACACTGGTTATTTTCATAATTTAACATAAACTATTATGTTACTAGTGTATTACCCGTAAAAAATAACGGAAATTTCCAAAATGGATATATTTCAGTTTTTGAAATTGTCACTTTTGCCTGAAAGTCGCATAGTAAATAATCAGAAAATGTAGAGACCAAGAGAGAAAAATAAAATCTCTTTTCCATATTGAACAATTTTATGCGGACGTTTCAAAATAACCTTGTTCTTTTGTGTGCGTGTGTGTGTTTTTTTTTGGTGTGTTTTGTTTGCAGTATTTTTTTCAAAGCTATTTTTTTAGCAGTGCGCTTTCTAAAATCTAGCGTTATGAACTGACAAAGCAGAGTATATATTTTGATTATATATACGAATATATGTGTTATGAGAAAACCACCAAGCTTAGGTTTCGCGTTATTAAAGTTTACAAAAATAATAATGATATAATCAGGATAGTAGTAAATGCATAGTGAATTACACACAGCATAGGGTGATACTACAGCAAAGAAGTTTGAATTTCGAAGTATTAACAAATATTGCTGATGAGTCAGCCGGACGTTAACCTGCGGCATTGAATAATGCGCACCAATTATGAGTGCACCAATAATACAGCACAGTGCGTTAAAAATAAATTATGTGACTGTAATGTGATTCACATCAAACACATCTGTGATTTGAAGCAGTTTAAGCTTCATTGATAATTATGACTTGTCAGTTTATTCGCACATTTGTCCATACATTATTACCACAACATTACCAAAAGATGTAGAAAATAAAATGTAATTTTTACGCATGTTAATAAGAAAGTACTATTCCTTTTGCATGAAACGTAGTAAGAAAGGTTTGTCACAGGATAACAGAAAAGATTAAATTATCAACTGTTAATCATATTTACAATTTAATATAAACGTGTTGATAATTCACATTAACGATTTTATTATTGTCAAGTCAGCGCCTCTTCAAGATGTATTATGACTTATCAGGTGATGCAGCTGTTGGTCCATACATTATTACCTTTACATTATCAAAAACATGTAAATAAAAAATTGTAACTATTTAAAAATATGAATAACAACGAACTATTTATTTTGCATGAAAACTTTGAAGTAAAGTTAATCACTGGATAAAATGAAATATTGAAATATCAACAGGTAATCGCAGGAGTGGAATAAGACATTGCACGGGGCCCCTGGCTGCAATTCAAACTGGGGCCCTATCCAGATAGCGTCCCTGTAAAATATTGCTAGCAGCTAATATAAGACTGTAACTTGTAGCTAGATAGTCCATTGGTTCCTTGTTCATAATGTGTCTGTACTTCGGGATCGAATTCATAAAAAAAAACACACACAAAGAAAGAACTGTTTGCCTGTAAACTAAAATTGAGTGCAAAAAGATAATTGTAAAAAAAAAGACAAATGAAAAAAAAAGCGTTACAAGGGGCATACATTGGGAGAGGCCACAAGGGCCAGACCAGAGCCACCTCAAATGAAGTAGGACTGCCTGATAAAAAGGTTTAAATTAATAACATTAGGAATTAAACTAAAACATAACTATACGCCCCGCGGCGTTGCATACGCCGCAGAGTTGCTCATTGAGAGTGCAAAGAAAGTGGAGAAAGAACGGACACAAACTATAGAACGAAGAAATCAAACCAACGCGAGTGAACGTCGGTTGGGGGGGGGGTGCCGACTCATTGTTTGTTTCAAGACATTCGCACTGTGGTTATCTACCTGCCCACCACCCTTTACCACATTAGCTTACCATACATAAACTGTGATTGGCCGACCCTAGCGAGGGTCAGCCATGTTAGCAAATAAGAGTTAAAAGAACAGGCACAAACAGACTTTTTTTTTAAAAATAAAAAAACAATGTTTTTGCTGGGGCTTGAACCTCCCCGTATAAGGCGGACGTGATAACCAGTACAATACGCATCTCACTTTATTCTGTGAAGGAACAATGCAAGTGAACGCAAGAACATATGTTGGTCTCGAGACATTGGTCGACCCCAGCGAGGGTCATTCGTCATGCTCGTTTGCACATACTCGCCTTGGTGAAGGGGGCAGGAGGGGTTTAGAGAGTCGGCGTGCGTGCGATGTGTCCCGCATGTTTGGGTGACGTAGAGAATTATATATACAGATTATTTTTATTATAGGGGACAAACATAACCACAGGACGCATCACCCATATGTACAGAAAGACTTTAGAAGAAAAAAACATTTACTTTACCTTTTAGGGATTTAAAGCGGTGGGAACAGTACAGACATCCAATAAAAGGGAAACAATACATAAGGACCGGGACAGCAAAGGAAGAATGGTCACGCTACATATTACAGATAAGAAAGATTGTTACACATTTGTAAACATTTCCGCACAGCTAAGGGCAAGGAAAAACCATTGTTCCACTAGTTCAAAATTTGAGAAAAGTATTTGAGAGAGGGAAGATTATTTTAGAGGGCCAAATTAATTATATATCAAGCCCTTAGATACAACAAATCCCAAATGGAATGGAAAATACTAGAAATAACTACAGGGATAGAGGTATGACTATAGGTGACAAATAAATTAGTAGACGCATCCATCATATAGAATGGAACTTCGATAAAGCTTTTACATAAAATACAAAATACACTTCATACATCACACTTCTACCAAAGAAAGACACATACGAAACACAGATTATAAAATTACAGGCCCATATCCTTACTAAACACAGATTATAAAATTACAGGCCCATATCATTACTCAACACAGATTATAAAATTACAGGCCCATATCATTACGCAACACAGATTATAAAATTACAGGCCCATATCATTACTCAACCAGATTATAAAATTACAGGCCCATATCCTTACTAAACACAGATTATAAAATTACAGGCCCATATCATTACTCAACACAGATTATAAAATTACAGGCCCAAATCATTACTCAACACAGATTATACAATTACAGGCCCAAATCATTACTCAACACAGGCAATAAAATTACAGGCCCATATCATTACTCAACACAGATTATAAAATTCTTACCAAAACACTAGTCAATAAATTAAAACCACATATAAATACTCTCATTCATGTCAATCAACAATGTAGCGTTAAAGGCAGGGCATCAACAATCACAATCATTAAAGTTAGGGACATCAACAATCACAATCATTAAAGGTAGGGACATCAGTAATCCCAATCATTTAATCAGAGGCATTATTCATTATGCAAATAAAACAATTTAAGTGTATTTAAATATGTTGTATGTTTTCTAAATTTTAATGTATGTATAATTATTATTTTATGCAATGACGCGTTACTTCTCTAAATCTTAGTATGACGAAAACGCGCAAAAGAATGGTGATTCCTATCAAGGGAAATAATGCAGTGTATAAAAAATATTTTATATATAAAAATGTTCAGTAAAAATTACGTTATTAAAGTAGAGTTATGTTTATATATGATGCTTAGAAACGAAATTTTACAAATACAAATTTAGTTAATTTTTATTATTTGTATTGTTTATATTGAAATACAATTTTTATTGACAAAATTGCTAACTACGAAATAAATACAATGATAAATTAAAAGCCCTGAAATGGAATGCCTCTCTCGCACAATCGCTGTCTCCGAACGTGTTAGTTCGATATTACCGTTTATGATTTCTTACATTATGGATTCATACACAAAAAACTAACCGTAGAAGAACTAAATGTTATTGCACTCCCTTTCTTCGGTAAAGTAAGTTCGCAACGAGTTAATCAAACAATTGCATCAATTTTGAAAAATATGTTGAAATTCAAGGCCCATAACTACAGATTTGAAGCTCTTCATAGTTGCTTGTTTACTCACGATTGGCCACATAAGTTCGCAACAAGTCATATTAAAGAATCATAAAATTTCGAAACATCCAAAATTATACAAAAATGACATTGTTTTTTTTTAAAGAAGATTTTGTAGATCATTTTATCGTTGCCACGAGTCTCCAGGGCCCCGATCATAGTTTCCTGCATTCGGCCCCGCATACTCTAGGGCTGGTGTTGCAAAATAAATCCTCCCTCATACAGAGTCTCCCCCCGGAGACTGTGTTTTAAAACAAATCCACCGGGGAAAAAATGTTCTCCTCCCGATTAAAATAAATTCGCCCCTACCCTGTAAAATATTGTCTCCCCCCAAATAAATCCGCCCCCATCATACTTTCGATATAAACAAAGAGATCGTTAAAAAACAAAAGAATAAAGAATACTTACTTGTGTATTGCTGTAATATTCACACATGTTTAATGTAATACTATTTATAGTAGTGGCGTAGATATAGAGGGATAAGAGGGGGTGCGGTCCATACCGTTTGACACCTCTCAGAGGCATGACATAATATTCACATATGTTTACTGTAATACTATTTATTGTAGTGGCGTAGATATAGAGAGATAAGAGGGGGGTGCGGACCATACCATTTGACACTTCTCAGGGGCGTGATATAATTTGAAAAATTGCTTAATTACTTGATTTTTTCCCGCTGTACAAATTGATGCACAGGCAGTTTTGGGGTGTATAAAGGCAGTTGTTTGTTTCATAAAGCAAGGATTATGTCTTTATAGGCATGGGTTTGTGTTTTTACTATAAATAGTAAGGTTATACAACGTCGGGTGTTCAGACGATGAGAAAGTTTCTTAATATCTAGAGTCGGGGGTGGGGGCAGGGTGGGAGTGACCCAATTAAGTAACCGCACGGAGGGAACAAAAATCGACACTGACCTGTTTAACTTATGACCTGATAATAAAGTCTTTTTTTTTAAACTCTGTGGGCTATGCATTGTTATTGTGAGACGCAAAGGCGAGGCGTCAATGGAGGGGGGGGGGTACTGCTGGTGCTGACTGCACTGGCTGACGATATCACAAGGGCTAAAACCAAATCTAAAATTAAGTACGTTCCCGTTATTTGGCACTGGCAGACTCGAAGGAGGACTATGGGTTTAGCCGTGAGGGGCTGACACATTGAGCTTATATATATATATACTAGGGGCAAGGACCCGGCTTTCCCGGGTTTAAAATAAGGTTTTCTATAGAAGCGTACAGTACATTTAACTTAAAGCAATGTGAAAGACAACATTTTTGGCAGTTCCATTTGGAGTGTGTACAAAAAGATTTTCTTCTTTGCCAACTCTGGAGCAGGCCACATACAACTGTCCAGGAGAAAAGCATGGTGTCTGAAAGTCTATACCAGCAATCCCAGGAGACTGAGTGATAATGTATATAATTTTTTATGTGTTACCATCGCCAAACGCTACTTAACAACCACCGAAAGTTGTATGCTTCTACCTACACGGGAAGTAGGATAATTTTTATATTTCTATTTTGTATAGAGATCATATAAGGAAAAAAGTACATATTGGGCCCCTGGCCTCCAGCATCTTATATATATGGAACGAAACCTGTTTAACAACCTTCGTCATGTCATTGTCATTGTGCGTATATGTACCAAATGTCACGTTATTTGGTTGTCTGGATCTTGGCAACAGACTAACACACAACAAATGCGTCTTATATGTATAACAATTTGGCCCCGGCCCCCCAGTTAGTGATATATGTTTTTCGACTGCTACCATCGTGCGAGGGTACTCAACAACTTTCCAAATTTCATGTTTCTACCTACAAAAAAAGATGAGGAATTAGTGTTGATTCAGTTTTATATAGCCCATATAAGAAAAAAAAACGGTTTGGGCACCCATGCCACCCATGAGTGAACATTTTAAATTATTTTTCGACAATTATCGTCATAATAGTATATTCAGCAAGTTCCCATAGTTTCATGCTTCTACATTCACGGGAAATTGAATAATTAGTGTTGAGTCAGTTTTAAATATAAGATAAAACACTACAATAGGGCCCCAGGCCCCCAGTAAGTGATAAATTATATACTTTTTTTTTACCTGTTACCATCGCCAAATGATACTTAACAACTACCGAAAGTTTTATGCTTCTAACTACACGGGAAATATGATAATTTTTTTATTTTTTTATTATTTATAAAGCTCATATTAGGAAAAACTACATTTTGAGCCCCCGGCCCCCAGTATCTTATATATATATATGGAACGAAACTGTTTAATAACCTTTCCGGTATAATTTTGTGTACATGTACCAAATTTCACTTAATTTGGTTGTTTGGGTCTTGAGTTAATAGGGAACATCCAGACAGACCACAGACAACAAATGCGTCTTATATGTACGCTATATGGGCAAGTACCCGGCTTAGCCTGGGTTTAAAATAAGGTTTTCTGTAGAAGCGTATAAAACTGTTTATTTGCAATTTATCAAGCTGAAAGCAAGCTGCAGGTATTTGAAAACAAATGCATGAGGAAAATTTCTCCAGATCTCATATTTAGAACATAAGACCAATGAATATGTCTGGGACCGAATAAACTCTATTGCGGGTCATCAAGAAATAATCGTAAGAACAATTAAGAGACGCAAGATGGCATGGTTCAGTCATGTACTGCGACATGATACCCTGACAAAAATTATAATTCAAGGCACTGTAGAAAGGGGCCGGCGAAGAGATCGACAACGGTAAAGCTGGCTGGACAACATAAAGAAATTGACAGGGATGAAATTCTATGAATTATTGGCCGTCGCTCAAAATAGGCATATGTGGAGATCGTTATCTGTTGATGTGTCCATCCGCTCCCCCCCCCCAACGACCGCACCGGTCACGGGACTGATGATGATGATGATGATCGAGCTGATAATTTAATTGTTTTTCGTATGTTATCATTGCGGGAGAGTACTCAACAACTTCCCAAAGTTTCATGCTCCTATTTAAACGGGAAATTGGATATTTAATGATGAGTCTGTTTTATATAGCTCATATTAGGAAAAAACTACATTTGGGCCCAAGGCCCCCTAGTGAGTGAAAATTTTTATATTTTTTTCGCATGTTACCATCGCGCGAGGGTACTCAAAATCTTCCCAAAGTTTCATTCTTCTACTTACACGGTAAGTTTGAGAATTATTTATGAGTCAGTTTTATATATGAAAAAAACTACATTCAGGCCTCTGACCACCCAGTGAGTGATACGTTTTATTAATGTTTCGCCAGTACCCATTTTGGGAGGGTACATAACAACTTCCAAAAGTTTCATGCTTCTACCTACACAGGAAATGTGAGATTGAATGATGAGCCTGATTTATATAGCTATTTAAGAAAAAAAACTACCTTTGGGCCCCCGCCCGTCCCCTCCCCCAGTTAGTGATAATTATATATTTTGTTTCGACTGTTACCATTGCGGGCGGGTACTCAATGACTTTCCAAATTTTCATGCTTCTACCTACTCGGGAATATGAGGAATTGGTCTTGATTCACTTTTATATAGCGCATATAAGGAAAAACAGGTTTTGGGGCTCCCAGCCACCCATGAGTGGAAATGTTTACATTATTTTTCACCAATTATCGTCACAATAGTGTATTCGGCAAGTTCCCAAAGTTTCATGCTTCTACCTTCACGGGAAGTTGGAGAATTAGTGTTGAGTCAGTTTTAAATATATTGAGAAAAAAAACTACATTTGGGCCCACTCCCCCAGTAAGTGATAATTTATTTAATTCATTTACCTGTTGTATGGGGTTTATTTGTTTTAGTGAAACATTTCGAAACGCAAGGTTTGAGCTTAAAGTGTGCCCTGCTGGTTTAGTTTAAGTTATGCAAAAAGTATAAACAGTTGTTTAGCTGCAGTGTTTATGCCACCCAATTATGGACGATATTATTTACTCCTACCCTCACCAATAAAAGGAAAAAGCTTGATCGAACTACTGGATAAAATACATATAGAATATACATAAAAGCAAAAGTGTAAAGTAAAAAATATGTAATTTGCAAACAATTTTTTTAAAAATATATACGTAATCTTGTTAGAGGCGCAACATTAACAGACATAAAATTTAGTTCACAACAAAAAACACACACTCTCACTGATTCACACATGTGCACACAAATACTTAAACGCACACCCGCAGCGGTATATTAACAATTTAAAAAATAAATTAAAATAATTACTGCTCTTTTCACTTTGTTTCCTATTTACAAATTAATATGAACTCATACTATGACGTCATATCACATTATTTTATGGCAATAAACGCCATCTTGTTAATCTCGACACCAAAATGTTTATTATTTTAAGTCTTAATTTTCAATAATTTTTATTTTATATAGCTCATATAAGGAAAAACTACATTTTGGGCCCCCGGCCCCCAGTATCTATACTAATAAAAGGCAAAGCCCTCACTCACTGACTGACTGACTGACTGATTCATCACTAATTCTCCAACTTCCCGTGTAGGTAGGAGCATGAAACTTTGGGAAGTTGTCGAGTAGCCTCTCGCGACGAAAATTGGAGTAAAAGAATTTTAAAAATAACACTCATGGGGGCCGGGGGCCCAAAAACGTTTTTTTTCCTTATATGGCCTATATAAAATTTGAAAATCACCAATTCTCCTATTTCCCGAGTAGGCAGAAGCATGAAACTTTGGGAAGTTGTTGAGTACAGTCCCGCGATGGTAACGGGAGAAAAAAAAATTTAAATTATCACTTCCTGGGGGCCGGGGGCCCAAATTAAGTTTTTTCCTTATATGAGCTTTATAAAAACTAAAAATCAAATTCTCCTATTTCCCGTGTAGGTAGAAGCATGAAACACTGGGTGGTTGATAAGCACACCTCCGCGATGGTAACAAGCGAAAAAAATATTTAAAATAACACTTAATGGGGTCCGGGGGCCCAAATGTAGTTTTTTTCTTATATAAAAAACGGACTCATCACTAATTCTCCAACTTTCCGTGTAGGTATTAGCATGAAACTTTGGGAACTTGCTGAGTACACTCTCTCAACGATAATTGGCGAATAAAAACTTTAAAATTCACACTGTTGGGGGCCCGGGGCCTAAAAACGCTTTTTTTCCTCATATGGACTATATAGAATATGAAATCACTAATTTTCTCATTTCTCGAGTAGGCAAAAGCATGAAACTTTGGGAAGTTGTTGAGTAAAAACCAGCGATAGTGACGGGAGGAAAAATATTTAAATTATCACTTCCTGGGGGCCGGGGCCCCAAATTAAGTTTTTTCCTTATATGAGCTTTATAAAAACTAAAAATCACTAATTCTCCTATTTCCCGTGTAGGTAGAAGCATGAAACACTAGGTAGTTGAAAAAAAGGCAAAGTAAAAGAATTTTAAAAATAACACTCATGGGGGCCGGGGGCCCAAAAACGTTTTTTTTCCTTATATGGCCTATATAAAATTTGAAAATCACCAATTCTCCTATTTCCCGAGTAGGCAGAAGCATGAAACTTTGGGAAGTTGTTGAGTACAGTCCCGCGATGGTAACGGGAGAAAAAAAATATTTAAATTATCACTTCCTGGGAGCCGGGGGCCCAAATTAAGTTTTTTCATTATATGAGCTTTATAAAAACTAAAAATCAAATTCTCCTATTTCCCGTGTAGGTAGAAGCATGAAACACTGGGTGGTTGATAAGCACACCTCCGCGATGGTAACAAGCGAAAAAAATATTTAAAATAACACTTAATGGGGTCCGGGGGCCCAAATGTAGTTTTTTTCTTATATAACAAACGGACTCATCACTAATTCTCCAACTTTCCGTGTAGGTATTAGCATGAAACTTTGGGAACTTGCTGAGTACACTCTCTCAACGATAATTGGCGAATAAAAATTTTAAAATTCACACTGTTGGGGGCCCGGGGCCTAAAAACGCTTTTTTTCCTCATATGGACTATATAGAATATGAAATCACTAATTTTCTCATTTCTCGAGTAGGCAAAAGCATGAAACTTTGGGAAGTTGTTGAGTAAAAACCAGCGATAGTGACGGGAGGAAAAATATTTAAATTATCACTTCCTGGGGGCCGGGGCCCCAAATTAAGTTTTTTCCTTATATGAGCTATATAAAAACTAAAAATCACTAATTCTCCTATTTCCCGTGTAGGTAGAAGCATGAAACACTAGGTAGTTGATAAGCACACTTCCGCGATGGTAACAAGCGAAAAAAATATTTAAAATAACACTTAATGGGGTCCGGGGGCCCAAATGTAGTTTTTTTCTTATATAAAAAACTGACTCATCACTAATTCTCCAACTTCCCGTGTAGGTATTAGCATGAAACTTTGGGAACTTGCTGAGTACACTCTCTCAACGATAATTGGCTAATAAGAATTTTAAAATTCACACTGTTTGGGGCCCGGGGCCCAAAAATGCTTTTTTTTCCTTTTATGGACTATATAGAATATGAAATCCCTAATTTTCTCATTTCTCGAGTAGGCAAAAGCATGAAACTTTGGGAAGTTGTTGAGTAAAAACCAGCGATAGCGACGGGAGGGAAAAAAAAATTAAATTATCACTTCCTGGGGGCCGGGGGCCCAAATGAAGTTTTTTCCTTATATGAGCTTTATAAAAACTAAAAATCACTAATTTTCCTATTTCCCGTGTAGTCAGAAGCATGAAACTTGGGGTAGTTGTTAAGTACACTTCCACGATGGTAACAGGTAAAAACAATATTTAAATTATCACTTAATGGGGCCGGGGGCCCAAATGTAGTTTCTTCTTATATTAAAACAGACTCATCACTAATCTCGGATTTACCGCGTAGGTAGAAGCATGAAACTTTGGGAAGAGTAGTTTTAAGTAAACTTTCACGATGGTAACAGGTAAAAACAATATTTAAATTATCACTTACTGGGGGCCGGGGGCCAAAATGGAGTCTTTTCTTATATTAAAACTGACTCATCACTAATTCTCGGATTTCCCGTGTATGTAGAAGCATGAAACCTTGGGAAGTCGTCAAGTAGCGTCTCTCGACGACAAATGGCGAAAAAGAATTTATAAATTCAGCTTCATGGGGGCCGGGGGCCAAAAATCTTTTTTTCCCCTTCCATTGGCTATATAAAAATTTGAAAATCACTAATCCTCCTATTTCCCGAGTAGGTAGAAGCATGAAACTTTGGGAAGTTGTTGAGTACACTTCCGCGATGGTAACAGGCGAAAAGATATTCAAAATTTCACTTACTGGGGCCCAGGGGCCAAAATGTAGTTTTTTCCTTATATGAGTTATATAAAAATTGAAAATCACTAATTCTCCTAATTCCTGTGTAGGAAGTAGCATGAAACTTGAGTAGTTGTTAAGTAGCATTCTGCGATGGTAACAGGTTAAAAAACTATCTAAATTTTCACTTACTGGGGGCCGGGGGCCAAAATGTAGTTTTCTTCTTATATAAAAAAACTGACTCATCACTAATTCTCCAATTTCTCGTGTTGTTAGCAGCATGAAACTTTGGAGAGTTGTTAAGTACACTTCCGCAATGGGAACAGGTGAAAAAGAATTTTGAAATTCACACTCATGGGGGCCGGGGGCCCAAAAACTTTTTTCCCCTAATTCTGGCTTTATAAAAATTAAAAATACCTTATTCTCCTATTTCCCGAGAAGGTAGAAGCATGAAACTTTGGATAGTTGTTGGATAACATTCCGCGATGGTAACAGGTGGAACAATTATATAAATTATCACATAAAGGGGGCCGGGGGCCGAAATGTAATTTTTTTCTTATATGAGCTATATAAAACTGAAAATCACCAATTCTCCTATTTCCCGTGTAGGTTGAAGCATGAAACTTTGGGCGGTTGTTGAGTACCCTCCCGCAATGGTAGCAGACGGAAAAAAATTAAATTATCAGCTCGATAGGATCACGGGAAGTCTGTCATTTTTTTACTTTTCGTTTTTGTTTTTCTGCGGGACTACAACAGACAGACAGACAAGACGGTGAAGTTAATATATGTATTATATCCATCATGATCCATTTTGAAATCAATTTAAGTTTTGAATTTGTGTTACGCGGGTTCTCAATGCTTACTGAAATCCTAATTTACCGCAGCAAAGCGCGGGTATTTTGCTAGTCTATACTAATAAAAGGCAAAGCCCTCACTGACTGACTGACTGACTGACTGACTGATTCATCACTAATTCTCCAACTTCCCGTGTAGGTAGAAGCATGAAACTTTGGGAAGCTGTCGAGTAGCCTCTCTCGACGAAAATTGGAGTAAAAGAATTTTAAAAATAACACTCATGGAGGCCGGGGGCCCAAAAATGTTTTTTTTGTATTCATCACTAATTCTCCAACTTCCCGTGTAGGTAGAAGCATAAAACTTTGGGAAGTTGTCGAGTAGCCTCTCGCGACAAAATTTGAAGTAAAAGAATTTTAAAAATAACACTCATGGGGGCCGGGGGCCAAAAAACGTTTTTTTTAAAATTCATCACTAATTCTCCAACTTCCCGTGTAGGTAGAAGCATGAAACTTTGGGAAGTTGTCGAGTAGCCTCTCGCGACGAAAATTGTAGTAAAAGAATTTTAAAAATAACACTCATGGGGGCCGGGGGCCCAAAAACGTTTTTTTTCCCTTATATGGCCTATATAAAATTTGAAAATCACCAATTCTCCTACTTCCCGAGTAGGCAGAAGCATGAAACTTTGGGAAGTTGTTGAGTGCAATCCCGCGATGGTAACGGGATAAAAAATAATTAAATTATCACTTCCTGGGGGCCGGGGGCCCAAATTAAGTTTTTTTCCTTATTCGAGCTTTATAAAAACTAAAAATCACTAATTCTCCTATTTCCCATGTAGGTAGAAGCATGAAACACTAGCTAGTTAATAAGCACACTTCCGCGATGGTAACAAGCGAAAAAAATATTTAAAATAACACTTAATGGGGTCCGGGGGCCCAAATGTAGTTTTTTTCTTATATAAAAAAACTGACTCATCACTAATTCTCCAACTTCCCGTGTAGGTATTAGCATGAAACTTTGGGAACTTGCTGAGTACACTCTCTCAACGATAATTGGCGAATAAGAATTTTAAAATTCAAACTGTTGGGGGCCCGGGGCCCAAAAACGCTTTTGTTCCTTATATGGACTATATAAAATATGAAATCACTAATTTTCTCATTTCTCGAGTAGGCAAAAGCATGAAACTTTGGGAAGTTGTTGAGTAAAAAACAGCGATAGCGACGGGAGAAAAAATAATAAATTACCACTTCCTGGGGGCCGGGGGCCCAAATGAAGTTTTTTCCTAATATGAGCTATACAAAAGCTAAAAATCAAAAATTCTCCTATTACCCGTGTAGGTAGCAGCATGAAACTTGGGGTCATTGTTAAGTACACTTCCATGATGGTAGCAGGTAAAAACAATATTTAAATTATCACTTAATGGGAGCCGGGGGCCCAAATGTAGTTTCTTCTTATATTAAAACCGACTCATCACTAATTCTCGGATTTACCGCGTAGGTAGAAGAATGAAACCTTGGGAAATTGTCAAGTAGCCTCTTTGGACGACAAATGGCGAAAAAGTATTTTAAAATTCACCTTCATGGGGGCCGGGGCCCAAAATCGTTTTTTTCCTTCTATGGGCTATATAAACATTTGAAAATCACTAATTCTCTAATTTCCCGAGTAGGTAGAAGCATGAAACTTTGGGAAGTTGTTGAGTACACTTCCGCGATGGTAACAGGCGAAGAAATATTTAAATTTTCACTTACTGGGGCCCAGGGGCCCTAATGTAGATTTATCATTATATGAGCTATATAAAAACTGAAAATCACTAATTCTCCTATTTCCTGTGTATGAAGAAGCATGAAAGTTTGAGTAGTTGTTAAGTAACATTTTGCGATGGTAACAGGTTAAAAAATTATATATATTTTCACTTAATGGGGGCCGGGGGCCCAAATGTAGTTTTTTTTTATATAAGAAACTGACTCATCACTAATTCTCCAATGTCTCGTGTTGGTAGCAGCATGAAACTTTGGAGAGTTGTTAAGTACACTTCCGCAATGGTCACAATCAAAACAAATGTAAAATTATCATTCACTAGGGGGGTGGGGGCCAAAATGTAGTTTTTCTGATATGAGCTATATAAAACAGACTCATCATTACATATATAACTTCCCGTGTAGGTAGGAGCATTAAACTTTGTGAAGTTGTTGCGTACCCTCCCGCAATGGTGGCAGACAAAAAAAAATATTAATTTATCAGCTCGATAGGATCTCGGGAAGTGTGTCATTTTTTACTTTTAGCTTTTGTTTTTCTGCGGGACTAGGACAGACAGACAGACAAGACGGTGAAGTTAATATATGTATTATATCCATCATGATCCAGATTGAAATCAATTGGTGTTTTGAATTTGTGTTTCGCGGATTCTCAACGTAACTGAGATACTAATCTCCGCAGCGAAGCGGGGGTATTTTGCTAGTCTTACATATATATGGAACGAAACCTGTTTAATATCCTTTCCGGTATAATTTTGTGTACGTGTACCAAATTTCACGTTATTTGGTTGTCTGGATCTTGAGTTATTAGGGAACAGACAGACAGACAGACAGACAACAAATGCGTCTTATATGTATAGAGATATATATATTATATATATATATATATATACACCCACTTAGCCCGAAAATTTATACGCCCCTTACAAAGCTTAAGATTGCTCAATTTCTAATAATCATATAGAAATGAATGTAGAACAAATACAAATTATGTTGTAAGTCATAAAGTTTAATAAAACAATTATTTATAATTTCCAATAATTAAGGGGAGCGTTTATTTTAACCCCGGAGACTTCATCTTAAAACAAAGTCTCCGGGGGCGACTTTGTTTTAAAATAAACTCTCCGGGGAAATATTTTATTTTGGGGGAGACTTTATTTCGTGACCGGCCCTGTGAGTCTGCCTGCAAAATTTTAGCTTCATATGATGACGGGAAAAGGGTTCAAAATCGATCTAACATTTTTGCAACGGGCAAGCAGATGCTACAAGTTAAAATGTTGGGTGTAATAAGATTGTAAGGGTGTAATAAGATATTAAGGGTGTAATAAGATTGTAAGGGTGTATTTTAGATCATAAGGGTGTAATAAGATTTTAAGGGTGTAATAAGATTTTAAGGGTGTAATAAGATTTTAAGGGTGTAATAAGTTTTTAAGGGTGTAATTAGATTTTAAGGGTGTAATAAGGTTTTAAGGGTGTAATAAGATTTTAAGGGTGTAATTAGATTTTAAGGGTGTAATAAGATTTTAAGTGTGTAATAAGATTTTAAGCTCTTAAAGATCAATTGGGCATTATTAAAATAATTATTCTATTTCTTTAAGAAAATAAAAACTGATCAAATACTTGACTATCAATATTTGTTGATAGGCGGAAATGCTTTTAATTCTATAATGTCATCGTGAGTTATGTCCGTAAATGAATTTGCTAATAACAGAATAGAGGATTCAAGCTAAAATAAGTGTATGGTCAGTTTGTATATTACATTTTGTAAACTTTGTTCTTTCAAATTCATCTTAAGAGAATCGTAAAGCGTAACATTGAAATTCAAGGAGGTACCATGAAAAGATTACTTTCATTGCTTTCCTACATTTAAAGCTTCCAATTATCGTAATCTATAATTAGCCATGGTCTCATTTATTATTATTTCTTAAAAAAGAAACATTACTTCTATATTTGTTATTCTCATATTTATGCCACTTTAAATTTACTGTTAATGTTTAGCTTTCAAAAGGTTTCTTGCCAGTCAGTGTGTCACAATATGTGTTCTTAACTCTATAAGGGAACTACCTATAGGATCACATTAACAAAACCAACTGATTATTAACATCTGGTTACTTCTCTCTCAGACCATTTCCATTAATTGGTAGCTTTAATTGTAACAAAATATACACATACTCCATTAATTCCTGGTGGGGGTCGGACACTTCGACCCCGGACGATTCGACCCCGGATGGTTCGACCCTGCCAGTTCGACCACAGGACTTTTCGACCCCATGACGTTTCGACCCGGGCGGGTACGACCACGGACGGTTCGACCATCGTTAATTAAACGTTAAAATAACTATTTCAAACTATATTATTTTTAATGGATAATAGTATTAAGTTGATTTATTTTTATACCAAAAATTAATTTTAAAAAGTATACCTAAAAAAACAATTTAAAAAAAAAGAACAATTTCTACGGTGTATATACAAAGGGGTCGAAGCGTCCGGGGTCGAAACGTCCTGTTGTCGAACTGGCAGGGTCGAACCGTCTGGGGTTGAATCGTCCGGGGTCGAAGTGTCCGTAATTCGTTATACCACTTTGTAATGGAGCAGAAACAGATAATGACGTTTGTCGTCTACTTTTATTCGGCATGTCCTGGAGTCTAGATCATCTACGGCACTCATACTTTATTGTTCTCAGATCATCTACAACTGATGTCGAAATAAGGATTGGAAAAGCAAGAGCAGCCTTCCAAGAACTCAATAATGTTTGGGTCTCCAACAACTTAAGCAGCAAGTTAAAAGTAAGAAGTTTTAACGCTATGGTGAAACATGTGCTGCTATATGGAGCCAAGACGTGAAGAACAACGGCGGTAAACCTAACCAGAATTCAGTCCTTTATCAACAAATGTCTAAGAAGAAGTCTCAGAATTCACAGGCCAGAAAAAATCAGTAAACGGGAACTGTGGCAGTAGACAAAGCGAATTAAAAGATTCCCTAGAAGCGGTGGAGGTGGACTGGTCATACACTTAGAAAACCTGCTCTAGTACAAAAAGGCAAGCCATGAAATGGAACCCCCAGGGTAAGAGGAAAAGAGGCCGTCCAAAAAAACACTTTGGGCCGAGAATTGCAGGCAGAAATCAAGAGAATTGGCAATGACTGGAAGAGCCTGGAGAAGCTGGCCCAGGATAGAGATGCCAAGAGGTCTCTCGTAGGTAGCCTATGCCCTTGGAGGAATCTCAAACGCCGACGATGATCGGTGTATGCCCCTCATGGACGAGATGATCGGGTTATGCCCTTCATGGACGAGATGATCGGTGTATGCCCCTCATGGACGAGATGATCGGTGTTTGCCCCTCATGGACGAGATGATCGGTGTATGCCCCTCATGGACGAGACGATCGGTGTATGCCCCTCATGGACGAGATGATCGGTGTATTCTCCTCATGGACGATATGATTGGTGTATGCCCCTCATGGACGAGATGATCGGTGTATGCCTCTTATGGACGAGATGATCGGTGTATGCCCCTTATGGACGAGATGATCGGTATATGCCCCTCATGGACGAGAAGTCTCAACAACAAAAACATCATATATAGCAGTGCTTCTTAAAATCTTTAGCATGGTGGACCGGCAAGGGTTTTTCCATTGCACCAGGGGCCGGTGCACTATTTTCCCTGTACAGACGTGGTAGCGACATGAGCACCTACATGGCGAACAGAAGTAAAACATATGGCATAAATATGATACATGTCATGCAACAATTTTGAAAAGAATAAACAATTTTCTTCACTGTTGATGATGGTCGTGGGCGATAACTACTTTTTTAAAACTTTTCTTCGGCAAGGACTGGAAATATAAATTTTTCTCTAAAGATATTCTATTTTCATGGTATTTTTCAAGTTTGTGGGCCAAATTTTTATAAATGATTTAAAAATATATATATTAATAGTATATAATTGTCCCCTAACTATGCTAGTAACAAAGTCAATTTTAATTATATTGATTTAGTTTCTACGTTCAATTTATGAATTTTATATAACATTAGAAATAGAAAAATATCATGAAATAGACTTTTTGGGGGATGGGGGATTAATTGCATTTTATTGTCATTATATCCCTTAATATAGGGATCGAAGTCAAGTGGCTGGCCACTTTCATATACAGAAATACCATGTCAAGGAACGGTGGCGCAGTTGCAAAATTAATTAAATATACATATAGATTAAACTTAACTATAACTATTTCATAGTTTCCGTAACTATTGAAAATATGCAATATTTAAAATAAATTTTGTATTTGAATTAATTATTGGAGAAAGGAAATTTTAAGTTACAGAAACACTTTTGCTTAGTAACACAAGTTACTAATAATAATACTCAGAAAATTGTAAATTAAGTTTCAAAAGAGTTGAAAAGAAATTCACAAATCATATCTTGTCACCTACATTTTATCAAGAAGAACGCAATTTATAAAATATATTAGTACCGGTGTTTTATGGTGCAGCGAATACGCGCAAATACTTTATAATGCACAAAGAGAGTTTTGTAATAAAAATTTATTTTAGGATTGAGTGTTCTTTCTCACAGACACAATCTAGTGCCTATTTATATACCCATAAAGCGAAGTGAGTGTTGAGACCATTCGATAGAACATCGCTGCACATAAGGGTCGTCGTGACCTAGCAGCCAACCTTACAATCTCAATATAAGTGTCGTCGTGACCTAGCTGCCAACCTTACAATCTCAGTATAAGGGTCGTCCTGACCTAGCTGCCAACTTTACAATTTCAGTATAAGGGTCGCCGTGACCTAGCTGCCGAAATTTGTTTTACAATCTCAGTACAAGGGTCGTCGTGACCTAGCTGCCAACATTACAATCTCTTAAAAAGGTCGTCGTGACCTAGCTGCGAACCTTACAATTTATGTATAAGGGTCGGCTTGACCTAGCAGCTACCATTTGTTTTACAATCTCAGTACAAGGGTCGTCGCGTCCTTGCTGCCAAAATTACAATCTCAGTATAAGGGTCGTCGTGACCTAGCTGACAAATTTTGTTTTACAACCTCAGTATGAGGGTCATCGTGACCTAGCTGCAAATTTTGTTTTACAATCTCAGTATGAGGGTCATCGTGACCTAGCTGCAAACATTTGTTGCATGCTTTGTCAACATGTGATCTAACCAAATTCTTGTATGTAGTAAATATTTTGTTGCCATAAAGTCAACCATAGAGAATTTCGAGATGATTGTCAGGGTATGAGAATCACTGCAAATGATTGTTGTGAGATTGTTGTGAGTCATTGTTGTGACTCGGGTCAAGGCGTGACTTGACAAGAGTTCACTTGTCAACAATGGTGTTAATTGTAGTAACTCGGTATGCAAGTTAGACAGCCATGTTGTGTATATATAGTGTGTGTGAGACAGAGAGAGGGAGACATGTGAATACTGACCGAGTGCAGAGGTCCATAATCCTTGTTAGGACCAGCCATTAGGATAGAGCGTAGGCTCTGATAGCTGGTAACACATCGAGGTGGCTCGAGTGTTCAGCGTGGTACTGCGAGTATTAGGGACAGAGAGTCCGTGTATGCACTTACGAGTGAGTGGACATTGTTAATGGATTACGTCGTGTACCTGAATCTGTTGTAAATATATTGCTGAATGAATAAAGGCTTGAAGTATACCGTGAACAAGAGTCGAGACTTCGTCTTAATTTATCCAGAACCCAGAACGCAACAACGGGGTAACGTCCGTTGATTTTCTGGAGGCTCTTGTGGATGGTACGTCAAGTCACAGCATCTAAGTGAGACAGCGTCTACGGTCTATTCAACGAGACATCCAGTGTCCAGGCCGTCGGATTCTCATACCCTGACAATGATCATCTGACATATAAAACAGTTTCATGTTGGCAATGTTAATATTATTTTTATGTTTACAGTCTTTATGATTTATATCATAAACAGGTTAAAAAATTGAATTGTCAATTAAGTTTTTTTATAATGTAGTCTAAAAAACAATTAACAAATTTTAAAAAATTGAAAAAAGACACAAATGCATAGGAATTAATGCTATCAAGCATTAGTATTATTTTAATTAGTCTTATATCAATATCTATCTATGGCATCCTTCCGTTCTCATGGGTGGTGTCATTTCTAATGTTCCTTTTCCCTCACAAAAGAGAACACAAATGAAGGCAATATGGCCTTGACGATGCTTTTAATAAGGTCAGCTGTTGCCCAGGCAGCTGGCCCTCTATCTCCACCCAGATGACGTTTCGAGGAGAACAGCTAAGGGGATACAACAAAGAGCCATCTGCCTCGCAGGAGAGGCTTGACTGAAAGAGCATTCGCTATGAGACTGCCTAATTGACTTCACAGCCTGATTTTCTGTCAGGGTTTTCTCCCTTTATCTTTTCATGAACACGTGTGCCTGTAAGACAGCAGAGGTTTGAGATCGGAGTTAACCTCTCCTAGATGAGCTACCAATCGAGGTTTACAAGCCCCATCTGACAGAGCTGCTGGTTTTAAGGCGCCAACCGCCCGACTTCATCCCTTCTATCATTTCAGAGATAATCCACCAGACTTTGGACACCGGAGGACATTTTGAAATGCCATCCATCAGGATACTTTGGGAGGAGTTGGCGATTATTTACTAGCCCCATCCCCGGCATTACCAACCTTGGAATAAATTAACGTTTGAACCCCCGTTCATAATTGCTCAAGACCAATAATCTATGACGTCGTTTATCTTGATGATGACAGACCCAATAAATTAATAGGTGAATAGACTTGTGGGATCCTTTCATTTTAAAGAATTAATATCCCTAAAATTAGGGACCGAACTTAAGTATATTGCAACTCAATATCTATCAGCAACGGTAACCGTACGCACGTAATTGAATACCTATCTGAATTTACTCATTAAAATTATTTTTATAAATATTTTCAATAAATTGACATACACTAAAACAATTATTTAATAAATATTATTAGCTACACAAAAGGAAATTTATATTTCGTATGAGTTTCAGAATTTAATTTGTCTTATTTAGACTCAAATGTTTAATTTTCATACAATGTAAAAAAGAATGTAATTTTAAATTAAATAAATACACGTTAAATGGACGCACTGCCCGTTATTTCCCTTAGAAAGTAATTTTAAACGTGAAAAAAGCTTAACATTATTAATGTTTTCATTTTTATAATTATAATTATCTCTTTATTATTGCTTAACATATTTAAACTATTGTATTACCCGTCAAAAATGACTGAGTTTTAAAAATAAATATGTTTAAGCTGAAATCTATAAATTTCGAAAAGATACACATCAGAATAAAAATAATTATTCAATCCAGACCTTGCAATCCAAATATTAGAATTATTTCATTACATTTTAATTGAATTCTAATCGACCGGGTATATTTTAACGTTTAAGCGATTAATTAATCTTCAATTTCCGGAGCCCTAAATTATAGTAATAATATTTTAAACAATTAAGTATTTAAAGAATAGTTTTTTTTAAAATTAACAAACAATATGAATGAATAAAAACGAAAAAAAAACACATCATTATTATTATTATTTTAAAATTACTAATATTTCCAATCTCATACACATTGAAATGTTTGCATTATTTTGGCACGAAAAAATACATTGTTTACTGATCTTAAGAGAAACATATTATCTAAAACAGTTATTTTACATTATAAGAATCATTTGTTAATCAAACAATGAAGTATACAATTGATTTAAATGTAATTTTTTACAAGATTTTCACTCTGTAAAATAAATATATAACCCTAATTACAATATTTTCTAATTGTTAGTAGTAGAGTTTTCTTTTATCCTGTATTTTTAAATCCTTTATATTAACTCGTGGTGTCTGCTTGCTTGCGCCCTTGAACCCTTGCACCCTTGTCGCCAAAAAATGGGATCAATTTTTAACCCACTTCCTCGTAAGCTAGCGAGCTGAAATTTTGCAGGCAGTTTTGTACCGATGATAAAAAACAATGTATCCAAATTCCAGATCGATCACATGTACCGTAATTGAATTATTAATTTTTTAGATTATTTTATTTATTCCTATGTATCATGTTATTTTTTGAGATAGAGTGTAAGGGTGCGCATTATATTGAACAACCTTTCTGTCGCGCAATAAGGTGCGTATTTTAATGACAACACTTTTTATAAACATATTCCTGATCGGTGCGCATTATATTAAACATGTTTTACGACACAACTACAATTTTGTATTGTTGGATGATCTTGCGCTGCGTATTATTATGAACATTCTTTTAGTTACGTCTCGTACATAAAGGATTTATAGTGAAAAACTTGGTTTTTTACGTGTTTTTTTTATTAAGAGCTAAGTTTGGTTTTATCAATTGTATCTGGTCTTGTCGTATCGGTACAAACGGTCTTTCTATACAGAGGATTATTGCGTCCTACGTTATTGTTAGAACGTATTGGCAAGTGACGCAGCGTTCACAGGTCACGGCTATGAGGCACCATGCTATTCCCAGCCGCCTTTATTTCCCTAGCTAGTGTCAGGTAACCATTAGGAGCTGGATTCATGATAAAAATTGTAATATTACACTTCTACCTGATGTCTGTGTTGTATTGTTGGCTCAAGAATGTTTCTTGTCAACATGTTTATTGTTTTGTTATGTCGTTCTATAAGACAACATCATCTTTCTAATATTTCTAGTATTGTAACAGTCGTATCTTTTTATTATTAATGTGTAGATCTATGCATCAAAGTATATTTCTTATTAACCATGAAGAAATCCCTACAACCAATTGAACACATTTTAAACACATTTTAGCACCAACAACGTCCCCACTGTTTTCTCAATATCGCCACATATTCACCAGCCGATGTCCTTCTAGTGTCCAGTCCTTGAAAGTAAATATGTGTTGGACAATGTTCAGTTCTCATCCAGGTGATTAGGTTCTGACTACTACAGGGCAGTTTTACCACGATCGTAGCATGAACTAATAACATTTTCTTACCATCTCACCTCAAGTCCAACTCTTTAACCACGATGGTAGCATGAACTAATAACGTGTTCTTACCATCTCACCTCAAGTCCAACTCTTTAATCACGATGGTAGCATGAACTAATAACGGTTGTTAATTCAGACCTATAAACTATTCTTTTAAATTTAAATTTTTTGTTAATGTTAACTTTATAGAGTCAAGGGAGCTACAAACTGAGTTAAGTCTTGTCAGAGATATTTCAAAAACAAACATTTTAATTTTTAACATTTAGAAATTAATTAGACAGAAAATCACAACATAAAATGTTAATCATATTTATAGTCTAAAGAAATGTTATATTACTATTTCATAGGTGGTATAATAGCAGATCAATGGCACTGAATATCTAACTGTAGTGGTAAGAAGGCGCTATTATCTAATACAAAGATATTTAAACTATCCATTCGTAATTAGAGAACATTGACCAGTGCTGCCAGTGACAATTTTGGGAATAACCTAGCAAGCATGTAAAAAAACGACCTAGATCCGAAAGAAAAAACCTAAACATGCTAAAAATAAACAAATATGACGTCACAAAGCTTCCTTCTTCCCCCTCCCTCACAACAAATAAATAAATTTAAAAAAACAAAAAAACAACGTATTTTCTACTTGAAACTTGGCATGTTTCAAAACAATTTTTTGTTACTTCAGTTTGTATTTAGTGTAAGACTGCATTCTAATATCGTAACTCGCGCGGAGCCATTTAAAACGTCATTAGATACTTTTATTGTATGTAACCAGATATTTAAGTGGAGTTCTCGTTTAAAGTAGTGCATTTTTATGTGACGTAACAGTTCTTAAACACCTCCCTCCCTCTTGTCACACATCTCACTTAATTGTTTTTGTCTTGTCTTGCATTTTTATTTGAGTTTTAAATGTTGATAGAGTTTTGGTTTTCCTCGTTTGATCAGGTAACCCATTCCATTTCCGAAGCCCGGACGGAAAGAATGATACTTAATATGTGTTTGTTGTTGCATACGGAATACGAAAAGTGTTTTTATAACTATGTCTACTTGAGGGTTGTATAGATTATATTTGGTTTATACCATCAAGGCCGTATCAGGGGGGAGGGGGGTTCGTACGTTCAAACGAACCCCATCTTCTGCGAATGTGTGCCCTTTTGTTGTAACAAATAGTTACATGTTGTTATCATGGCGCAATCTGTAGTAGTTGTAGCTTCAATGCCCAGATCTGCTTAGCGGCAAATCTACTGGAGCAGTGTGAACGTAGAAACACCAATGCAACACTATCTGCGGAACTTAATTAAACCATTGCTGGAGCACATCTTAGCTGAACTAGATATGCTGTTCTCTGGCTTAACCAGGAAATCCTCACAACTGTTAGCTCTTGTGCCAAGTGATGTTACAAATTGTACGTATTAAGATTTGAAAGGTGTTGGGGAGTTATATGGGAACGATCTGCCCTCACCATAGGTGCTGCCCTGACCAGAGATGCTGCCCTCACCAGGGGTGCTGCCCTCATCAAAGGTGCTGCCCTCACCAGAGGTGCTGCCATCACCAGAGGTGCTGGGGATTTATATGAGCATGATCTGCCCTCACCAGAGGTGCTGGGGATTTAAATGGGCACGATCTGCCCTCACTAGAGGTGATGCCCTCACCAGAGGTGCTGGGGATTTATATGGGCACGATCTGCCCTCACTGGAGGTGCTGCCCTCACCAGAGGTGCTGCCCTCACCAGAGGTAATAAGGATTTATAGAACACAATCTGCCCTCACCAGGGGTGCTGGGGATTTATTTGGGCACGATCTGCCCTCACCAGAGGTGCTGAAGTTTTAAATGAGCACGATCTGCCCTCACTAGAGGTGATGCCCTCACTAGAGTTGCTGCCCTCACCAGAGGTGCTGCCCTCACCAGAGGTTCAGACAATGGGAAGAGTTTAAGCTGTCAAAAAATTGCATGGAAGCTATAAAACATTGAAATACATCGATGTATCCGAATATTTATTGCTTACTGAAAATCGCGTGTGTGATTCCTGTGACTTCCTGCGCGTGTGAGCGAAGTTTCAGTGCACTCCGACGTTTGCACAATTACATGAGATGTTCAATGGGACAGGAAAGACTTACAGAGCTTGCATTGATGCATATTTACTACGCTTTCAATATCAACTAGGACAGTGTTTTACATATGTTTTTTAACAAAAACCCAAGAAGGATTTAAATCGAAGATGTTCTAAAATAAATTCGGGCGTGGAATGGGTTGCCTGAAGAAAAAAGGAAAACAAACAATTTATCAACATTTAAATCTCCAATGAGAATGCATTACTAAACACAAACCATAGATAAGCGTAGGACACAATAATCTTCTGTAATATGAGCGTCTGTAACAGATAATATAAGATGAGATATACTTCAAAGCATTGTGATCTTCTGTCTTGTCTGTTTCGTACCATAAAGTATGTAATTCAAATTGTTCAACGCTTGCGCCTATAAGAAAATAAACGAATGATCGAGTACTTGCATTTTGTAAAATGAAATACTGTTTTGGAAACCTTTATTTACAGTGTTCATTATGTATTGTATGAAAACCTACTTTTTGGTCACAGTACGCATTGAAAAAAAAATGTCCTTGAAATAAAAGACAAAAAAGACGAAAAGTTTAATCAACGCCTTCAATAATTCATAGGTATAAAATTATCATTAAACATTCTCATCCTAATTTGAAGTCATAGCACCATATATTATGATAAATTGTAGGTATCTGAACATGAAATGCCTTCGCGCAAGTTTACGCCACCAAAAAGTCCGGTTACTTCCTTAACCATATATTACGGTGTTGTATATTCTCTCAACGCAATCACAATAAAATGGTAGAGCTTTTAAGTTTGTCATGAGGTCTTATAAAGTTGAATATTTTGGCTCCTTTAAGCTGTTTTAACTTGTACCAGATTTCTTTAGACAGATGGCACCAAAGCAGCGCCATCTTTCCAGTTCAGTGGGATAGTATGATAGAGGTATAGATAACCTAATGTAAAATGACAGAGCGGCTGAAAAAAACAGCTGTCACCCAATGCTTAATTTTATTTAGGATATTAATTGCACATATTTAGTAAATTGTGTAAACATCGTTTATTTACTATTTTAAAGAAAAACTTAGATTATGGCTATTTTTTAAATAAAAAACCTAGACAAGGTCGAAAAAACCTAGATCTAGGTCAGTGGTTCTTAACCTTTTGGGGTCCATGCACCCCTTCAGATGCCCAAAAAAAGCTTATGTACTCCCTCGAGGAAACTTGCAGAAAATGCATAATAAACTATGTTTACATTAGAAACACAACAGTTTTGACCATAGGCAACAGGTAATTTAGTGAGAGATCTGCTGCTTCTTATGATCAATCAGCGATTTAAATCTGGGGACTGTTTTGGACAAAGCAACTGTCATGTCATCCTCTGCAATCAACATATTCCTTGCCTTGGTTTTAATCGTCAAAAGTGTGGAGAATCCTGCGTCCCAGAGACAGGTTGTGGCAAATGGAAGGAGAGTCAGTACTACCCACTTAGCTAGTTGTGGGTAGGAATCTAGCTGGGCGCACCAAAATTCAATCAAGGTATTGCCACTTAAGGCACTCTTCAGTACTTCTCTGGTTCTCAAATCAATCAGGTCATCTTTAGAAAGGTCACTGTCATCAATGTTGTCCAAGTCACAGAGAAAAGGAGTGCGAATCCAAAGGTCTTTCCTAACAATGTCTTGACAGAAATACCCATCAAAGGACCTTTGCAATGTTGAAAGGTGCTCTGAAATTTCCCCTTTGATGTTGTCATGCAGTGATCTCTCATTGCTTCCTCCTGAAGCAGATATTACAAATTCATCCAAGAGCTGAAAGTTGACCAAGTAGGACCTTTCTAGTCGTCGTTGAAATAGTGGCAGTTTGGTAAGGAAGGCTTGCAATCTCTCAGTAGCATCCATTACAGTCACAGCAGGTCCTTGAAGAGATGTGTTCAACTCATTCAAGATGGTGAAGATGTCAGACAGGTATGCCAAGTAAGGAATTAAATTTGGACAGTCAAACTTGCCAGCAAGTTCACTCCTTTTTTCTCGCAAGAAAAAGGCATGCACCACTCTCAGTTCTACTAACCGAGAAAGTATCCGTACCCTGGACAACCAGCGAACCTCAGTGTGGTAGAGCAGAACTTCATGCTCAGAGCCCACCTCCTGACAGAAAAAATTGAAGAAGCGGTGGTTCAAGGCATGTGAGCGGATAAAATTTACAACTTGGATTGCAGTAGAAGGAACTGACTTCAAGGTTGGAAGTAGAGTTTTGCATGATAGGGCCTGACGATGAAGGATACAGTGTGTAGTGACAATATCTGGAACGTCTTTTTTTACCAGTGCTGAAAATCCTGACTTTTTACCGAGAATGAAGGGAGCACCATCTGTGCAAATTGAAGAAATTCTTGAAGTCCAGTCAAACTGGTTTTCGGCGAAGAATGCCCTGACTAGCTGCAGCACATCAGCAACTTTGGTAGTAGCTAGGAGCGGCTTACAAAAGAGAAATTTCTCCTTCAGGAAACCACTGTAAACATATCTCACAAAAACAAGAATCTGACTGCATTGTTCTACATCAGTGGATTCACTCAGCTGCATGCTAAATGGAAAAGGACTGCTTCTCATCTCGCACAAGACTTGATCCAGAATGTCTGCAGCAATGTCACTAAACTTGGAATGAATAGTGTCATTGGACAAAGTGACTTTCTCTACCTGCTTTCTCTGCTAGTGACCACACATCAGTTCCACCATCTCCAGAGCAAAAGGCTTCACCAAAGTTTCTCCAATGGTGTGGGGCTTCTTGTTCTTTGCAATAAGATATGCAACCTTGAAGGATGTCTCCAGTGCAGGTTTCTGTGAGAAAGAAAATCCAAGATTGGGCAAGGTACCTGAGACAAAGAAGCGAGCTCTCTTCTGCTTGAAGACCTCAACACTGTCCTTGGAATGGGCTGGATGCAGGGCCGTTGGGCATTTGCCTAGGGGCTCACAAGCATAGGGGCCGCATGGGAATATTTGTATTTATATATATTATGTATATTTATATTTTTATTGCTGCGGGGAAGGGGGGCCAACCCTATTTCTTTCCCCGGGGGCCCAATCTGGTGTAAAGACGGCTCTGGACGGATGGACTTTCTCTAAGAGCTCTCGGAGTCTAACAGGCTTCATGTTGTCATTGCATAGGATTTTTCCACAGAGGAAGCACGAAATTCCGAGAAACACGTAGAGCAATGAGTTCATTTTGCGTTAAAGTTTGTCCGTCAATTTTCGACATGTGCAGAACGATGCGTGAACGACTATCAAAGAGGTTGTATATGGGTTCCATTTGACGCGGCATGCCTTGCTCATGGTTTACATTTTCAGATTATCAGTGTTTCTTTCTTTATTTTCCCTCTGAATCGTTCATGCACCCGCTGGAACCAAGGGGTGCATGAACCACCGGTTAGGACGCCTGAATCTAGGTTGAAAAACCTAGCGCTTGCAGCACTGACACAAAGTAATCTTATTAATAGTTTTGGTTACGAATAATGTGCAACACACTTCAATAAGAGTAAGAAGACGTGTAGAGTCGACAAAGTGGAAAAGTGATAGTTAAAACAATGATTAAGTTTTTGTTTTTGTCTAAAAATTATAGGTCGAATTTTTTTTTAAATAAAAATTTTTCAAATCAATTTATAGATATAAAGGCACATTATTTTACATTTTTAAATTTTAAAAAAAAAGACCTAAACTGGATTTTTTCAAAGAATCTACCTGACAAAAAATATTTATTAAATTTAAAATAAACAAGTTTTAGTGCAAAAAGTGTTAGATGCATCTCTTGATTTTGTGAATTTGTTAAATATTTGCACTTGTAGCCAAGGTGTCAAGATAAATGATATCTAGACAAGTCTCCTTAAAAGGTCGAAAAAAATAATTAGCACTTTATCCATGGGGAAAAAAGATCAAGCTTAAAATATAATTAAGAACATTTGCAGAACATATAGAATAGAAATATATGTATATATACAAAATGGCTATTTGTTTATAAATATTTTATTAATTGCAAATGACGTCATTAGTTCTGCTCTACTCCGCACATTTTTGTAGCATAGTTGTATTTAATGTGACGCTGTACTTCCTATCTTGTTGTTCTTCTATATGTCTATTTACATCTCTCGTTATCAACTCAGACATAAACACGTACCCTTTCTATACCCTATATGTGCACCTTAACTTTCTGTGAACTGTATCTTAGTTTTTATAATATGATTCAATGTCATTATAACTGTATCTTAGTTTTTATAATCTGATTCAATGTCATTTTCTCACAATAACCATCAATAACATTCCAATAGCCTCACAAACTGTCTCAGGTCTCATATTTTCTAGGTAATAGCTGGTTAGTTTAAATTAATATGTTTATTACTATGTTGGACATAGACACCGTTTGAGAAGAGAAATCATCAATACGAAATTTTGATAATAAAATATACATGTGATTATATAATATAAAATTGTAGACATAAAATGAATGCGGCATACATTTACAGACGGTATTGTTTTTGCACACAGACCAACGAACATGAAACGAGAATATTGTTTATATAGTAATGTCACAATTATCACATACAAGTAATTAAGTAAATATACCATTTTTCAATATCACAACAAAGAAATATGTGGACTGGTTCTGATTGTGTCAATGTGTTGCTGTATTTCAGACAAACAAATATGTCGACTGGTTCTGATTGTGTGAATGTGTTGCTGTATTTTAGACAAAGACATGTGTGGACTGATGAAAGAGTTCATCGTGAAAGACCTTAAAAATAATTGTTAACAATATATTTATATAAAAGAGTTCACAGAAATTCTGGGCTCAGATTTATCATCTTATCAACTTCTGTACGGAAATTTATTGCGTCCTACGCTTATCCATAGTTTGTATCTAGTCTTGCATTTGTTAAAGATTTTTTTTAAATGTTGATAGAATGTTTGTATTCTTGGCTTTATCCAGCAACCCATTTATTTTAATTTTGAAAGCGATACATTAATGGCTAGTTTAACAAACACTTATATTTCATCTCTGCCCTCAAGTTTTTTGTGAATTATCTTTTCCTCACATTCAAGTGTTTTCTTATATTCTAGTTTTGTTTGTCTTATCTTGTCCTCACAGACAATTTTTTTTCTTAAATTCTAGTTTTGTTTGTCTTATCTTTTCCACAAAGACAATTGTTTTCTATATTCTAGTTTTGCTTTTTCCCATCTTTTCCTCAAAGACAATTTATTTTCTATATTCTAGTTTTGTTTTGTACCATATTTAGCTCAAAGACAATTAATTTTTTTCTATATTTTAATTTTATTTGTCTTATCTTTGCCTCAAAGACAATTTTATTCTATATTCTAGTTTTGTTTTGTCCCATCTTTTCCTCAAATACATTTTTTCTATATTCTAGCTTTGTGCTGTCCCATATTTTCCTCAAAGACAATTTTAATCTATGTTCTAGCTTTGTTCTGTCCCATCTTTTCCTCAAACACAATATTATTCTATATTCTAGTTTTGTTTTGTCCTATCGATTCATCACACAAAGTTTTTTTTCCTATATTCTAGTTTTGTTTTTCTTTTCTCTGATCAATTTTTTTTCTGTGTGTATTCTAGAAAGCCAAGCCACAAATATATCTATATTATCTTAACAGAATGCATTTAATTAGCATTTCTTCGCAAAAATCACCATGAAGCTGGTGAGTTTTTTCTTTGAAATTATGCCTATTTTAAAGAAATACTCAATTTACTCAAATGTATAAATTGAGTAAATTTAGTATTTCTTTAAAATGAGCATAATATCAAAGTAAAATCACAACAGCTTTTTATCGTGTTGACATTCACACATTACAAATCTCATAAAAAGACATACATTTAATTTTTATCATCTGTCTTATTAAAGGGAGATTTATTTATTGTATTTAACTCTATAATTCAAGACACAAGAAAAAAATATAATAGAATATTCCCACTCTAAGTCTAAGCTGATTAGTATAATACACGGATGTCAGAATCAATCGATTAATGGGAAAAAATGTAATTGACACATAAATCTGCTCGCCGATAACGATAACACGCATTAAACAATAAACAAAATGTATGGAAATAATTAAAATAAAATAAATTTTATAATGGGGGACATCCGATTTTTTCTTTGATTTAGAAATGCCCGTTGCGGCTGACTAAATCAAACACTTTCGTAAGATCCACAAAGGCAAGGTATAGTGGCATCTGCTACTCTCCGCATTTTTCCTGGAGCTGCTGTATAGAGAACACCATGTCTATGATAGACCGATTAGCCCGGAAACCGCACTGAGAATCTGGATAAACTCGGGAGGCTAAGCTCTGTAATCTTGTTAGTATGACATGGGCAAAGATCTTACCTACAATAATAAGGAGGGAGATGCCGTGATAGTTATTGCAGTCACTTCTATCGCCCTTGTTCTTAGTGTCACTATATTTGTATCCATAAGGTCCTGTGTGATGTAGCCTTGTTCCCAACAGAGTTAAAGAAGCCCGTGAAAAGTTTTAATAAAGCTGTATTGCCACTCTTTAGAGCATCTGATAGTATGCCATCATTCCCAGTGGCTTTTCAACAACCTAGGCAGTCTATTGCCTTGCTCAGCCCTTCCTGTGTGGGCACGACATCAAGTTCTTCCATGGGTGGCATAGCTGGGATGTCATCTGGAGCTGGAGACTGTGGTAACTGTTGCAAACAGTTCCTGATAATGCTCAACCCACCGTTTCAGCTGCGCTGGCTTGTCTTGCATAATTTCTTCGCTTTTGGGCTTTAGGGGGGTGCAACTTCAGAGCCGTCTTTACACTATTTTTGGCCCCCGGGCAAAGAAATAGTGTTGGGCCCCTCCCCTACAGAAATAAAAAAAAATAAACATAATATATATAAATAAACATATTCCCATGGGGCCCCTTTGCTCGTGGGCCCCCGGGCAAATGCTCAATGGGCCTATGCGCTAGGACGGCCCTGGGCAACTTTGGAAGTCAGAGGGCCAGATTTTTTAATATATTTTCGTACATGGCTTTGGCATTGCCCATGTCTGCAGCTCACTGTATTCTCGAGCAGAGGTTAAGCCACAAGGTATTGGCACATTGATGTTCGACTTTTTGGGCATGCGACTTGGCTGTTTTTAAAGCATGCAGTCTGTCGGATGTAGGCCAAAAGTGCTTTACTTTTGGCTTCAGTGACATGTGCATCAAACCAGTCCGTGTTTTGTGAGATGTTTTGCCGAAGCCATTTAAAGCAGATGTTTATCTTTGAGATGCGTCCATTTGGAGTCAATTGTTAAGTATGTGGACGTCTTCGAGAGACCTTCGTGCACTTTGTTAGTGAACAGCTGCGTTTTACAGTGTCTTTCATGTTGAAGGTGTTGATGCATGGACATCCCTTTTTCTTGGTTTGGTACGAGTTTTTAATTTAATTTTGGCTTAGAACCGGTAACTGCTGCTTCCTATGTTTTTCGACACCTTGCTGCAACGGTGATGCAAGCCTGGGAGAATTAGCATATACCCCTCTGCACGTCACGAATTGCAGGGATGCAGCTTGGCGCCATTGGCGTAACAGGAGCTGCCGGAATGTAAATAAGTCTTATGTAAGACCACCTGTAGGTGCTCAATTTTCCTGTTTTTGTGTTATGTCAAGGTTTTACTCCCTTAGACTTTTCCGGGTAGCGGGTGTAGCCGCAAGTCAGCGGAGAGTTTCCTTCTCCTAGATGAACTACCAGCCAAGGTTAACGAGCCTCATCAACCGGAAAGGCTACCAATGGGAGCTAGGTAAAATCGGGGAACTTGCCAGCACTGTGGAATCGAACCCGTGACCAATATGAGAAGTTTGTGGAGAGTCTTGGTTCGACAGCCCATCGCACTATCACTTTGACCACCGCGCGCAATAACATATGAGTAGATTACAAAACTGTGAAATACGTGGTTAGATTAAAAACTGTGGAATACATGGGTAGATTAAAAAACTGTGGAATACATGGGTAGATAAAAAAACTGTTGAATACATGGGTAGATTAAAAAACTGTTGAATACATGGGTAGATTACAAAACTGTGAAATACATGGGTATATTATAAACTGTAGCATACATGGGTAGATTACAAAACTGTGGAATACATGGGTAGATTACAAAACTTTGGAATATATGGGTAGATTAAAAAACTGTGGAATACATGGGTAGATTACAAAACTGTGGAATACTTGGGTAGATTACAAAACTGTGGAATTCATGGGTAGATTACAAAACTGCGGAATACATAGGTAGATTACGAAACAAGTGAATAGTGCAACTTTGTTTTGCCAAAAGTACAATTGGTCTACAGAACACGCAATCAGATTCCTTCACTTTGTTTGATGTTGAGTTCTCTTCCCAGGGGATATTGTTGAGATGTCTTCTCATATATTCACATTGAGACGTCTTCTCATATATTCACATTGAGACGTCTTCTCATATATTCACATTGAGACGTCTTCTCATATATTCACATTGAGATGTCTTCTCATATATTCACATTGAGATGTCTTCTCATATATTCACATTGAGATGTCTTCTCATATATTCACATTGAGATGTCTTCTCATATATTCACATTGAGATGTCTTCTCATATATTCACATTGAGATGTCTTCTCATATATTCACATTGAGATGTCTTCTCATATATTCACATTGAGATGTCTTCTCATATATTCACATTGAGATGTCTTCTCATATATTCACATTGAGATGTCTTCTCATATATTCACATTGAGACGTCTTCTCATATATTCACATTGAGATGTCTTCTCATATATTCACATTGAGAGGTCTTTCTATTGTGCCATGTAGAGATGTCAAAAACTTCAGTCAAAATGTTTTTTAGAGTGTATGCTCCGCTTAAAAAATAAATTGCAATTGTGCCTGTAACTGATTAGATATATAAACAAAAACATTTACTCGAAATAAATACATTTTAAAATTTTTTTATAGTTCATAAAATTTAAGAAAATCTGAAACGTCAATTGAAATTTAAAATAAAATAAAAAACCAAAAAAAGCAAACAAGCACACAAATACACAAATTAACGGGGAAACAAAACACGATGTATTTATCTATTTTTTTAAACACATTGATTGTATTTTTATAATAAACATTATAAACCTAATAATTCTTATTAACAATGCAATTATTTTTGAAAGCTAAAATATAGCAATTTTTAAAAAAAATTCGCTGCATCTTTATATCATCAAAATGATGTTATTAACACATTAATTCATAAGCAAAGTTTTACAGCTTTCTTTTTACGTTCCATATTTGCTTTCCTACACATATTTATTTCACACATTAACTTTTCAATCTTTCTTAGCCAATCATTGGTTTTGTCATAAGTTTCCAACGGATCGTATCAAAATAGAAATAAATGTTAATAAATTAACATAAAATCACACCCTAAAGCATACTATAAAAACTATCCGGTATCTAATATTGGCATCTGATATAACATTTTCAGTCTTCAGTCTACGTGTTATGATGGTAATTTTCAATAAAATGTCAAGTCTTCAGTCTACGTGTCATTCACACAGTTGTTTTTAAATGTGTACAGACTACATTCTCATTTCATTAAGACATTTGAAATAAATGTGTTTTATTTATATTTTTACAGAAAGTTTGTGTGTAGATTTCATCATGTGAATTTTTTTAAGTTTGCGAATTTTCTAAATTTTTCAACGACTATAAAACGGTATGGCTAGTTTATGCATTTTTACTTTAAGTTATAATTTCAATAAAAGTTTCAAATTATAAGAGGTATGAACCATCAAATTGTTTTTTTTTCAAAGATAAAATAAAAGTTTATGGGGGAAGGTGACATTATATTAACATTGTATTCCTAATTACAGGGATCGAGATCAAGTGGCGTGCCACTTGGATAAAATACCGTCAATAGGTACAACATCATTGGGTCAAAATATTTAGATATGAGTATATGTAAAAGTAATTATATAAATTTAGCACTTTACTTAACTTGAAATTAACATAATTTTAAAAATATGTTTTTTCCCATATAATATTATTATACATTCAGTAACATGTTATACAAAGACATATTTAATCAGCAAAGATGTTTAGTACTACTTCTCAATCAGCAGTCAATTATTGTTAAATACAATTTTAATTTAAGAAGCTGTCAATAATATTATCATCTTAGTTTATCAAGAAAAATATTATATTAAAAGACGCCAGCACTGGTGCTTTGTAGTGCGCTCACGGGAAGTACAATTTTGTTGCACGTCATCCATGATAGCGCAATAACAATGTTTCCCGTTCTTCAACTAGGCATAAAGTTTTGTGGATCAATAAAATTGACATTACAATTGTATTGTATAGTTATATTTTCATAGCAATAAATTAACTAAACACACACAATAACAAACTCACACATACACGCTATTACACACATACACATATTTTAATAAGTTATACATACTAAAATTGCAAAAGTCATATACATCATCATTATCATCATCAGTTCCGTGACCGTTGCGGTCGTTGGGGGGAGCACATGGACACTTCAACATATAACGATCACCACATTTGCCTATTTTTAGCGGCGGCCATGATTTATGCAATTTCATCCCTATCCATTCCTTTATATTGTCCAGTCAGCTTTTCCGTTGTCGACCTCTTCGCCGGCCCCCTTCTAGAGTGCCTTGAATGTTAATTTTTGTCAGGGTATCATGTCGCAGTACATGACCCAACAATGCCATCTTACTTCTCTTAATTGTTGTTATAATGGTTTCTTGATGACCCGCAATAGAGTTTAATCTGTCCAAGACATATTCATTGGTCATGTCTTCTAAATAGGAGATCTGGAGAATTTTCCTCATGCATTTGTGTTAAAAAAACTGCAGCTTGCTTTCAGTGGCTGCCATTAGTGTCCAGGTCTCACATACATAAAGTAACATGGTTTTAACGAGAGCTCTTTAAAGCCTTAGCTTTTTTGTCAGGCTAATATTTTTGCTGTTCCATATTTTGTTTAAATTCGTCATTGCAGACATTGCTGTTCCAAATCTGGCTCTAATTTCAGCTTCACAGTTACTACCTCTATATATAATGGCTACTAGATATTGAAAGTTATGTACTTCCTCCAGCTTTTGTTAAGTGGGGACCGTAGGCGCCCTTAAAATAGTGGGAGCCACAGGCGCCACGGCGCCGCAGCACAACCTATTCTATTCTATGGCATCCATCCATCCTTATGGAATGATGGCGTTTCCTCCTGTTCCTCTACCCCCTTCCTCTTTCTCCTGGCCCTTTTCTCCTCGCTCCTGTCTGTAAGGGAAGCTTCCGCGACTAGGATGCCCTCGCGCACTTTTGCCCGCCAGGAGGTGCGCTCCTCAGCAATGGTCTCTCACGTTTTATGGTCAATCTGCGCCACAGTCATGTCTTTCTTGCAGACATCCTTGAAGCGCAAGCAGGGGCGTCCTCTCTTCCGCATACCAGTTGCCAGCTCACCGTAAAGCAAGGCACTTGGAATGCGCTTTGAGCTCATCCTGCGGACATGTCCCAACCACCGCAGGCGCCTCTCACTCAGGATTGAGTGCATGCTCAGCATATGACAACCTAGTCATATTATATATTTAGGCTCAATTATCGCTGACCTCCTCACGCCTAACGCTAAGGGACATCACTATGCTTTTTTAAAAATTGAAAATATAGACTTAAAAATCATAATCATTTTGGTTTCCAGATTAACATTAGCCAAACAACGCACGAACCTATGACGTCAGCATTTGTGTTGTAAACAGTGCTGACTGACTCAAAGAGATATTTTTGGTTCGGTAATTTGGTGCGCTGCTTTCTAAAAGTAGTTAAAAAATCGTGTGGTGATTAGCACTGTAAAAAAATATTATATAAATACTTTGTGTACATTTCAGGAATATTTCGTTATTATCATACAAATGAAGGATAAGTTACTTGGGCCTTTGACAAAAAAAGTGGACACCGTAGGTGCCCTACAACCCCTATTATAAAATAATTTGTGTACATTTCAGGAAGTTTAATATTAGGTATTTATCATACAAGGACAAGTTAGTTGGGCTTCTGAAAAAGGTGGGCTCTGTAGGTGCCCTATAAAATGTGGGCGCCGCAGCACAACCTAGTAGAGATATATTAAAACTATCCCTATTTTATTCTTATTTAAAGTATATTCAGTGGCGTCAAAATTGATAAATTATGGTCTATTTCTAGTAACAAGAAATTTTAATTTTGGTGCTATTTGTGATAACACTTTCAGTTAGCGAATACACTGTCAAAAGACAGAGATGTGCAGTATAATTCACACGAGTATTGAATTTTAATAAATATCTGGGGGAAAAAAGTTTACATTTATTTTAAATAACTAGACATTTAAATGCAAATTATTGAAATTAGGCATAATTAATCTTTTTTTTTACAAATTTTAATCATATTGTATTGCAACATCAAAAATACAATATAGTATTTATTTTAAGTTCTAGATAATAACAACTAAAATTCTTTTAAAGAGAATTATATTCCTTGACACATGGTATCTTATTGCATATTTAACATTTTGGCATAGATGTCACGATTAATTATTTATAGATAAATAACAAAAAATCAAAGGCCGAAAATAATAATTGTTACGTTATCCTATGGACATTATAGTTACACAATTATTTACATTAAAATTTAGAATAAAACATTAGATTATTAACATATTTAGATTAAAAATATAAATACAAAGCGACCTCCTTTGGTTTATAAAATATGTTAATAATTATAAATGACGTCATTAGTTTTGCTCTACGCAACGGGTTGTAGAATGTTGATGTATTTAAGATACTTTCTATCTTAGTTATATTCTATCTGTTTATGCAACCTCTAGTCAGTTATCATCTTCTAGAGATTTCTTTATATGAAAACTAAAACATTCAGTAAAGCGTTGTAAGCCAAATCAAAGTCAAATGTACACAAGTTAAATTAAACAAAAGAATGAACATCAGTGTCTTGAAATTGAAATCTAAAACAGGGACATAAAACCTTCACATTTAGTTATTTAATGTACATGTTTATGCTAAACTCTATAAGGAAATATACGATCAAAACAAATCATTAAGTTAATCAAACATTTATGTAATGACACAAACTATTTTAAATTGAACGGTTTCTTGTACAAAAATAAAAGGCTCCCTTGAGGTTATAAAAGCAATACAATTTTCTTGTTTTTATTTAACTTCTCGAGAACTAATCTAGTGCAATAAACTTATTTGTATTACAATAAAAAAAACTTATTTTCAAACAAGTTCGTAAGCATGATTTTGGCGCCCTCATTGAGCATTAAGGGGCGCCATGTTGATTTTCATAGTAAAAAAGTAACCATTGCTGGAAACAGTTACCGTAAATAAACTGGAATATGATAACATACCTCTAGCCGACTGTCGGTCACAATAACATAAGAATGCTGATGTAATAACTGGGCATATATCCGGCCTTCAACAGCGAATATGTGCCAGAAATCAAAGAGCATTGTTTGCAGACTGTGACAACCACAGCTTAAACTCAGCTAAACATAGGGTTGCCAGAAGTCCGGCAGAAGGAGGACATGTCCTCCTTTTTAAATCTCTTATATTAACTTCACAGCCGTCTCTGTCTCTCTGTCTCTCTCTCTCTCTGTCTGTCTGTCGTCATCTCATGGGCGGGCGGAAAAACAAAAGTCGAAAATGACCCACTTTCCGTGATCCGATCGAGCTGAAATTTGGCACACGGACCCGTCTAACCTAACAATGCATCGTATCAAAATTTCAGATCGATCGAGCGTACCGTAATTAAATTAATGCATTTTTGTTTATCCTTATATGAGGTATGTAATTCAAATTCACGGTTTGTTATTGTTTTTTTCCCACGTGAAATTTTGAGTTGACGCGTTGAGGCGACCCGTCGAAGCGCCGGGGCACTTTTGTTTACATTTTACGTGTCACGCTGAGCTCGGTCAAGCGAATCGGTGACCAGACTTTTCCCCTCTCACCCTCCAGGGTTATGAAGAAAACTTGAGCTAAGACAGATTCAGTCTGTAAATGTTTAAAAATAATCAATACTGTTAGTTATGTCTCATATATAAGGGATTTATAGTCAAAAACTTTGTTTTTACGGGTTTGTTTTATTAGCTCAATGTTCTCCGTCCGGCAGGCTAAGCTAACATCGTTTAAAATGTGGGGCTTTTCTTACATTTTATATTATAATTTTTATGTATCGTTTTTAAAACTATTACATCGTATGTTTACTTTAAATAAAAATAGATTATGTCCATTTTTAAAACCAAACAATCAGTACGAGGACGCAAAATCTAGTTCTATTTCTAGGTTAAAAAATATTGCAGTCATTGAAAATGAAATGGAAGAAACAGCAGTCATGGAGGTTATGAGCCGTCTTCATACAACCTTGTAAGTTTTGAAAACAAAAACAAATTGGAGGCAGCGGCGCCCGGGGCGGAACGCAAATTTGCCGCCCCCACCCCCGAAAAATATGTTAATGCTATAAGGTCCGTCCATAAATGACGTAACGCATTAATATTTGTGACGAGGGGAAAAGGGGGGCTTAAGAATTGTGACGTCACATGAAAACACGCTACTTTAAATCAAAGTTCCACTTAAATATTCAATTTCTTACTATTTTTATGACGTTTTACAAAGATTCACGCGTGTTACGATACTACAGTGCAGTCTTACACTAAATACATACTAAAATGACAATACATTGATTTGAAACATGCTCATTTTCAAATAGAAAATACTGCTTTTAGGGGAGGGGTCACAGCTTTGTGATGTCATATTGGAAGGGAGGTCTAAGTTTGTGTGACGAAGGGGTTGGGGGGTTAAAAATCGACGAAAATCGCGTGACGTCATTTATGGACGGCTCCTAAAGTAAAGATACCAGGTAGTCTTAATTATAAAATAAAAATAAGGACACAATACATTTTTGTGTTATAAATCAAGAGAAAAGTTTCATTTCTTGAATAAAATTGAAGTTTTATGTTTTTCCTCGTTGCACAATCTTTCATGTATCAATGTTTTCAGCCATACCATGCTCAATAGCCACAATAACTATTGTAATGATGTAAACAAGGACTCGCCATTGTGGTTCCATCTTTATTAACTTCCTGTCTCTATTCAAGAACAACAACTCATACAATAATCATTTCATACAATCTAGCATCAAGAGTTATTTACCTTATTACATTCCTCCTTTTCTCGGATATGAAATCATATCAATTGATGATTTAAATATAAGTTTAACATAGAATGAACTTAAAGAACTCTTGATTAATATTATACAAAATACACAAACAAATTGTGCAATGAAAACAATTTGCACAATTTGTTTGTGTATTTTGTATTTTATTTAAAAGCTTTATTGCAGTCCCATTCTATATGTTGTATTGATTAATATTATTACCTTGCAGTGAGGAGAATTTAAAATTAAGCAAAGATGTGACAATTCAGATACAAAATAAGATACATTATCTAAACGTCATTTATAAAAATTAAACTTAATGCATTTAGGACTTGGTGTCTATTCTTGATAAAATGTCCAATTGTTATTTCTGATAATATTAAGTTTAATTAATGACTAAAATTAAAAGTCTTTTAAACTTGTGTGGTGTTCTTGATAAAGTTAAAGTAACCAACTGTTTCTTTAGGGATTAATTGAAGACTATTGTATCTTACGTTATTCACTTAAAATATTTTAATATTACTGACTTTAAAATGAATTGATTTATGTCTTCATACTTATCTTCCTTACAGACAAATATTTTTTTTCTTCATGATTTAACATTACTTCTTAATGATTATGTATAACACTTTTCGATGAAACGATTTATCTTGAATGGCATTATCATACCATTACACAAACGTTGAAGATCAATTAGATCTAAAAAAAAATAAAGACGACAAGACATTAACGAGCTTTAGTCTTGTTAAAACGTTGGGGCATTCTTGGTTGTTATCTTTGTGATGCCCATCGAGAAACGAACGATTAAAACGATGGACGTGCTCGATTTTCTTTTCACTAAAAGAGTAGTGATTAATTAGCTCATGTGGTAGTCTCTATACCAATCGGGCATCTTTCGAGTTCTTCTGGGACGCTGTAATTGATGGTTAGGTAAATCGACGTCAGCTGCGGGGACAGGCTCGACTGTAGTCTCATCTGGGATGTCGACTGTTGGTTCAGTAGAAAGTTCTTCTTCTTCAACTGGGACAGATGTGGTATGTCTGTACCATTGTCCTGTTTCAAGTGATTTGATGACGGCTTGCAAAGTAGGATCTTTAGCAGTCTCATCAGAAACCTGTTGTAATGTCATAGCCTTTGGTATAGCATTATCAGTTAAATACTAGATATATTCTTCAGCAATTTTCTCTTCCCTTGTACTTGGCGCATGATGAGCGGGATGTCTACTCATATAATCAGCAGGATTGTCTTTACCAATTTGGTACTTGATTTTCATGTTGTAAGCTTGGCATCTCATCACCCATCTCTCAATTCTTGCTGGAAGTTGAGTCTTAGGATTTCCAAAAAGTGTAACTAATGGCTTATGATCAGTGTAGATAGTGAATAATGGAGAGCCATATAGATAAATGTGAAAATGTTCACATGACCAAGTAACTGCAAGTGCTTCTCTCTCAGTCTGAGAGTATCTTTGTTCAGTTGGTGTGAGAGCTCTACTAGCGTACTGAACTGTTTGGGGATGCTGATTTTGAATGCTCTGTGTTAAGATAGCGGAGATCCCAACTGGACTTGCATCTACAAATATTTGAGTCTCTTTTGATGGATCAAAGTAGGCTAGATTTGCAGAGGTTTTAAGTTTTTCTTTCAATGTTTGAAGTATCTTGTCATGTTTTCTTGTCCACTTGAAAACACTATTCTTCTGTGTTAGCTGTCTCAGATCATGAGTTAATGTAGCATAATCAGGAACGAATCGTGATCCACAGAAGTTCATCATGCCTATGAGACTTCTCACTTCACTGATTGTCTTTGGCGGTTGTATATTTATAATGTCTTGAAGTTTGTTGGGACATGGTTTCATGCCTTCTGCAGTGAAGATATGACCAAGAAATTCTATTGAATCCTGTCTAAACTTGCACTTATTTGCATTTAGGGTCAAGTTCTTCTCTCGCAGTCTCTGAAATACATTTTTAAGATTACTGTCATGATCTGCTTTGTTTCGTCCATATACAAGGATGTCATCACTAAAGTTGATAACTCCATTTAGACCATTTAAAGCTTGTCGGATGGATTCCTGAAAAATCTCAGCAGCACTGTTTACTCCAAAACTTAGTCTTTTGAATCTGTACAAACCTTTGTGTGTAGCAAAAGTTGTAATGTATCTAGATTCTTCATCCAGTTCGATTTGGTTGTAGCCTTGATTTAAGTCTAGTTTGCTGAAAAATTTTGATCCAGAAAGCGTTGTTGAGAGTTCGTCTAAAGTTGGCATGTTGTGACGTTCTCGTTTGATAGCTGTATTAGGTGCTCTCATGTCAACACATACACGGATCTGGTCTGGACTTTTAGGTTTAGGAACAATGACAATTGGTGATACCCATGGTGTTGCTCCTGTAGCTTTTTCAATAACACCCATGCTTTCTTCTTTCTTGAGATAATTTTCTAACTGTTTTCGCATATGGAATGGTATTCTTCTGTAGCGTTGTGCAACTGGTAGGACTGTCTCATCAATATGAAGTTTTACTGAATGATCTTTCAGCTTGCCTAGTCCTGTAAATATGTCTGGGAACTGTGCAGAAATTTCACAGTTGCTCACTGCAGTCACTTTCTGAAGAAGTTGAAGCTCAAGACAAGTTTTCCAACCAATGATTGGTATTTCTTTTGTTTTCACGACAAGGAAATCGGCAGATATGTCAATATTCTTGTGTGATATTGATGCATTGAATTTTCCTATAACATCTAATGGTTGACTTGATGAAAATGGAAATATCTTGGTTTTGCTACTATTCAGATGAGGTTTGGGAGTTAGCTTTTTAAATACATGTTCTGGCAGAATGTTGATGCTTGCTCCAGAATCAGCTAATACTTGTATCATGCTCCCATTGATGGTAACATCAAATAAAGGTAGGCATGTGCTTTGGGTGGTGGACATGAACACATAGTTTTCTTCTAAAGTGTCATTCACGTTTCTGACATGCTTTTTAAAACGTTGCTTCTGGTGTGTGGTGCGTTTCGGTTGAAATGCTGGTCTGGCTGCACTGTTGCAAACTATTGCAAAGTGGTTGTTCTTGCCACATGCTCTGCATTGTTTATTGAAAGCTGGACAATACTTCTGACCACCTTCATGAGGCCATGCTGTTCCACAATTCTTACATTTAGAGGTAGGAACTCTGTTTTGTTTGGGTTGGCTGTTATTAGTGGAACTAGGAGTAGATCTAATTTTATGAAGAGATGAATTGTTTCCTTCTACCTGTTTTGCATGTTTTTGCGTAATTTCACAGGTTCTGGCAAACTGTAACAAGTCTGTCAGCAAAATGTTAGGATTGTTTAATCCTTTTTCCCGTACCTTGGATGATTTACAACCAGCTATTAGTTGTGACTTTATCTCTTCGTCAGGACTATGGAACTCACACGATGGTGCTAGCTGCTTTAGCTCAGTGTAAAATGTTTCTATTTCATCAGTTTGTTGGTGGAGCTGTCTAAAAGCATATCTTTGAATCTCTTTGTTTACTTTTGGATTAAAGTAACTATTCAATGATTGAATGAGCTTATCAAACACTGATTCATCCGGTGTTGGAGTTGTTTCCGAGTCCGGTAGTGATTCAACTATATCATTAAGATCATTACCTGCATATGTTAGTAGGAGAGCTTTTTTTCTGCTTTCATCGGTGACATGGTATGCCACAAACAAGTTATTTGTTAGCCTCGACACCCACTTGTGCCATCTAGTAGCCACACCTTCTGACTTCGTATCGAATTCAGGGTAGGCTGGTAGCTGTGCGAAAGCCATGTTGTAAATTTTGTCTCCTCGTTAGATTTAGATCTTGATTTAAGTATTCGAATTAATTAAAATCTGTTTTCAATACTTATCAATCCTTTTAGATCATATATCTTCTTATCCAAAGATATTTGGATTATATTTGACGAAGATGTTCGTGGATTCTGATTAGAAATTTACCTCGTCGCCAATGTAATGATGTAAACAAGGACTCGCCATTGTGGTTCCATCTTTATTAACTTCCTGTCTCTATTCAAGAACAACAACTCATACAATAATCATTTCATACAATCTAGCATCAAGAGTTATTTACCTTATTACAACTATGTATCAATGTTTTCAGCCATACCATGCTCAATAGCCACAATACTATGTATCAATGTTTTCAGCCATACCATGCTCAATAGCCACAATAACTATGTATCAATGTTTTCAGGCATACCATGCTCAATAGCCACAATAACTATGTATCAATGTTTTCAACAATACCCATGCTCAATAGCCACAATATTACAACTATGTATCAATGTTTTCAGCCATACCATGCTCAATAGCCACAATAACTATGTATCAATGTTTTCAGCCATACCATGCTCAATAGCCACAATAACTATGTATCAATGTTTTCAGCCATACCATGCTCAATAGCCACAATAACTATGTATCAATGTTTTCAGCCATACCATGCTCAATAGCCACAATAACTATGTATCAATGTTTTCAGCCATACCATGCTCAATAGCCACAATAACTATGTATCAATGTTTTCAGCCATACCATGCTCAATAGCCACAATAACTATGTATCAATGTTTTCAGCCATACAATGCTCAATAGCCAAAATAACTATGTATCAATGTTTTCAGCCATACCATGCTCAATAGCCACAAATAACTATGTATCAATGTTTTCAGCCATACCATGCTCAATAGCCACAATAACTATGTATCAATGTTTTCAGCCATACCATGCTCAATAGCCACAATAACTATGTATCAATGTTTTCAGCCATACCATGCTCAATAGCCACAATAACTATGTATCAATGTTTTCAGCAATACCATGCTCAATAGCCACAATAACTATGTATCAATGTTTTCAGCCATACAATGCTCAATAGCCACAATAACTATGTATCAATGTTTTCAGCCATACCATGCTCAATAGCCACAATAACTATGTATCAATGTTTTCAGCCATACCATGCTCAATAGCCACAATAACTATGTATCAATGTTTTCAGCCATACAATGCTCAATAGCCACAATAACTATGTATCAATGTTTTCAGCCATACCATGCTCAATAGCCACAAATAACTATGTATCAATGTTTTCAGCCATACCATGCTCAATAGCCACAAATAACTATGTATCAATGTTTTCAGCCATACCATGCTCAATAGCCAAAATAACTATGTATCAATGTTTTCAGCCATACCATGCTCAATAGCCACAATAACTATGTATCAATGTTTTCAGCAATACAATGCTCAATAGCCAAAATAACTATGTATCAATGTTTTCAGCCATACCATGCTCAATAGCCAAAATAACTATGTATCAATGTTTTCAGCAATACAATGCTCAATAGCCAAAATAACTATGTATCAATGTTTTCAGCCATACCATGCTCAATAGCCAAAATAACTATGTATCAATGTTTTCAGCAATACAATGCTCAATAGCCAAAATAACTATGTATCAATGTTTTCAGCCATACAATGCTCAATAGCCAAAATAATTATGTATCAATGTTTTCAGCCATACAATGCTCAATAGCCACAAATAACTATGTATCAATGTTTTCAGCCATACCATGCTCAATAGCCACAATAACTATGTATCAATGTTTTCAGCAATACAATGCTCAATAGCCAAAATAACTATGTATCAATGTTTTCAGCCATACCATGCTCAATAGCCAAAATAACTATGTATCAATGTTTTCAGCCATACAATGCTCAATAGCCAAAATAACTATGTATCAATGTTTTCAGCCATACAATGCTCAATAGCCAAAATAACTATGTATCAATGTTTTCAGCCATACAATGCTCAATAGCCAAAATAACTATGTATCAATGTTTTCAGCCATACCATGCTCAATAGCCAAAATAACTATGTATCAATGTTTTCAGCAATACAATGCTCAATAGCCAAAATAACTATGTATCAATGTTTTCAGCCATACAATGCTCAATAGCCAAAATAACTATGTATCAATGTTTTCAGCCATACAATGCTCAATAGCCAAAATAACTATGTATCAATGTTTTCAGCCATACCATGCTCAATAGCCAAAATAACTATGTATCAATGTTTTCAGCAATACAATGCTCAATAGCCAAAATAACTATGTATCAATGTTTTCAGCCATACCATGCTCAATAGCCAAAATAACTATGTATCAATGTTTTCAGCCATACCATGCTCAATAGCCAAAATAACTATGTATCAATGTTTTCAGCCATACAATGCTCAATAGCCAAAATAACTATGTATCAATGTTTTCAGCCATACAATGCTCAATAGCCACAAATAACTATGTATCAATGTTTTCAGCCATACAATGCTCAATAGCCACAATAACTATGTATCAATGTTTTCAGCCATACAATGCTCAATAGCCAAAATAACTATGTATCAATGTTTTCAGCCATACCATGCTCAATAGCCAAAATAACTATGTATCAATGTTTTCAGCCATACCATGCTCAATAGCCACAAATAACTATGTATCAATGTTTTCAGCCATACAATGCTCAATAGCCAAAATAACTATGTATCAATGTTTTCAGCCATACCATGCTCAATAGCCAAATAACTATGTATCAATGTTTTCAGCCATACCATGCTCAATAGCCACAATAACTATGTATCAATGTTTTCAGCAATACAATGCTCAATAGCCAAAATAACTATGTATCAATGTTTTCAGCCATACCATGCTCAATAGCCAAAATAACTATGTATCAATGTTTTCAGCCATACAATGCTCAATAGCCAAAATAACTATGTATCAATGTTTTCAGCCATACAATGCTCAATAGCCAAAATAACTATGTATCAATGTTTTCAGCCATACCATGCTCAATAGCCAAAATAACTATGTATCAATGTTTTCAGCCATACCATGCTCAATAGCCACAATAACTATGTATCAATGTTTTCAGCCATACAATGCTCAATAGCCAAAATAACTATGTATCAATGTTTTCAGCCATACCATGCTCAATAGCCAAAATAACTATGTATCAATGTTTTCAGCCATACAATGCTCAATAGCCAAAATAACTATGTATCAATGTTTTCAGCCATACAATGCTCAATAGCCAAAATAACTATGTATCAATGTTTTCAGCCATACAATGCTCAATAGCCAAAATAACTATGTATCAATGTTTTCAGCCATACAATGCTCAATAGCCAAAATAACTATGTATCAATGTTTTCAGCCATACAATGCTCAATAGCCACAATAACTATGTATCAATGTTTTCAGCCATACCATGCTCAATAGCCAAAATAACTATGTATCAATGTTTTCAGCCATACAATGCTCAATAGCCAAAATAACTATGTATCAATGTTTTCAGCCATACCATGCTCAATAGCCAAAATAACTATGTATCAATGTTTTCAGCCATACAATGCTCAATAGCCAAAATAACTATGTATCAATGTTTTCAGCCATACCATGCTCAATAGCCAAAATAACTATGTATCAATGTTTTCAGCCATACAATGCTCAATAGCCAAAATAACTATGTATCAATGTTTTCAGCCATACCATGCTCAATAGCCAAAATAACTATGTATCAATGTTTTCAGCCATACAATGCTCAATAGCCAAAATAACTATGTATCAATGTTTTCAGCCATACAATGCTCAATAGCCAAAATAACTATGTATCAATGTTTTCAGCCATACCATGCTCAATAGCCACAATAACTATGTATCAATGTTTTCAGCCATACAATGCTCAATAGCCAAAATAACTATGTATCAATGTTTTCAGCCATACCATGCTCAATAGCCAAAATAACTATGTATCAATGTTTTCAGCCATACAATGCTCAATAGCCAAAATAACTATGTATCAATGTTTTCAGCCATACAATGCTCAATAGCCAAAATAACTATGTATCAATGTTTTCAGCCATACAATGCTCAATAGCCAAAATAACTATGTATCAATGTTTTCAGCCATACCATGCTCAATAGCCAAAATAACTATGTATCAATGTTTTCAGCAATACAATGCTCAATAGCCAAAATAACTATGTATCAATGTTTTCAGCCATACCATGCTCAATAGCCAAAATAACTATGTATCAATGTTTTCAGCCATACAATGCTCAATAGCCAAAATAACTATGTATCAATGTTTTCAGCCATACAATGCTCAATAGCCAAAATAACTATGTATCAATGTTTTCAGCCATACAATGCTCAATAGCCAAAATAACTATGTATCAATGTTTTCAGCCATACCATGCTCAATAGCCAAAATAACTATGTATCAATGTTTTCAGCCATACAATGCTCAATAGCCAAAATAACTATGTATCAATGTTTTCAGCCATACCATGCTCAATAGCCAAAATAACTATGTATCAATGTTTTCAGCCATACAATGCTCAATAGCCAAAATAACTATGTATCAATGTTTTCAGCCATACAATGCTCAATAGCCAAAATAACTATGTATCAATGTTTTCAGCCATACAATGCTCAATAGCCAAAATAACTATGTATCAATGTTTTCAGCCATACAATGCTCAATAGCCAAAATAACTATGTATCAATGTTTTCAGCCATACAATGCTCAATAGCCAAAATAACTATGTATCAATGTTTTCAGCCATACCATGCTCAATAGCCAAAATAACTATGTATCAATGTTTTCAGCCATACAATGCTCAATAGCCAAAATAACTATGTATCAATGTTTTCAGCCATACAATGCTCAATAGCCAAAATAACTATGTATCAATGTTTTCAGCCATACAATGCTCAATAGCCAAAATAACTATGTATCAATGTTTTCAGCCATACCATGCTCAATAGCCAAAATAACTATGTATCAATGTTTTCAGCCATACAATGCTCAATAGCCAAAATAACTATGTATCAATGTTTTCAGCCATACAATGCTCAATAGCCAAAATAACTATGTATCAATGTTTTCAGCCATACAATGCTCAATAGCCAAAATAACTATGTATCAATGTTTTCAGCCATACAATGCTCAATAGCCAAAATAACTATGTATCAATGTTTTCAGCCATACAATGCTCAATAGCCAAAATAACTATGTATCAATGTTTTCAGCCATACCATGCTCAATAGCCAAAATAACTATGTATCAATGTTTTCAGCCATACAATGCTCAATAGCCAAAATAACTATGTATCAATGTTTTCAGCCATACAATGCTCAATAGCCAAAATAACTATGTATCAATGTTTTCAGCCATACAATGCTCAATAGCCAAAATAACTATGTATCAATGTTTTCAGCCATACCATGCTCAATAGCCAAAATAACTATGTATCAATGTTTTCAGCCATACAATGCTCAATAGCCAAAATAACTATGTATCAATGTTTTCAGCCATACCATGCTCAATAGCCAAAATAACTATGTATCAATGTTTTCAGCCATACAATGCTCAATAGCCAAAATAACTATGTATCAATGTTTTCAGCCATACAATGCTCAATAGCCAAAATAACTATTATTTAGATAATCTTAGTGTATTCATTATTGATCTTAATTAATTTTTATTAACATAATTTTAGAGAATCTATTTTAAAACATTGCCTTATTTAAGACATTGTTCGAATTAATGATATTATTTGAGGCAAGGTAACTTCTAGCCTACATATCTTAAAAAAACTTGAATAACTTAACTGGTCTTGAATTCATTTTTTTTTACCCGTGGTGTTCAAATATTCCTTGTTTGACAATGACACGTGAGATATTTTGTATACTCTAATTTGAATGCAAAATTTCAAAGTCCAGTATATTAGCTGGTGTTCGAAAATCTTATTTGTTTTCTAAATTCGATATAACTGCCAAAAACTCACATGAATTTCAACAGTAATCTCATGTTATTATTAGGAAGAATAAAACTTTCCACATAAAATTTTATTAAATGTCAAAGCATCCTTTAGTATTCCATTGGTTTCTCTATGAGAAGCCTCTGTTAAGCATTTTTGAACACTGTTTGTAAATAATTTCGGACATCTTTGATAAAAATTATAAATTAGAAAAAAAAATATTTCATTGTGACTATCAAAGTTCCTGCGTGTGTACGTGTGTTGAGCTTTTTGTCTGCATCTATAAATTCTTCTATAGCTTTAAAACTAACCAAAAAATAGCACCATAGTATATTACTATTTATTTGTATTCTGAATTCTGTTTAATGCATTGCTTGTAGAAGCAATTTGATATTCCAAACGAAGTATGGACATGGAAAAGAATGCGTAACAACGATCTAGTGTACTAAAACAGTTAGAGATTTCGTTTCAGTAGGCGTATCATGTAAACAAAATTGGTTAAATGAACTTTTGTGCAAGATTTGACATTGACATTTAATATTTTGCATTTTTCTTTAACTCCTGCATACTTTTAAGCCATGAAGAAATATAACACACGTTGGGCCTCTGCAGTCCATTATTTTAAGATCATCATTTATTTAAAATCTTTTTAGAAATGTCGTAAGAACCTCTGGCAACTTTGTTTTGTTCTTTATTAATAGTTTATTCTTTTTATCCAATCTTGTTCAAGAGTGGCTACTTTTGTTTTTGTGTGTTTCAAATTTTAATTCCAGTATATAAGGACTTTTATTCATCATTTTTATTTATTCCATGAACTAAAGACATTAATATTAAAATTATTTTGCTTTGAAAGAAAAGATCATATAACTACGCCAACAACTTTGTTCCAGTAATTTACCTACGTTAAAATCGATTAAATGTACCAGCACATAATTGTCATGCTGGTACACTATTTCAGCCCCAATGTTTTTCAGCTCACTAGCATTAGTTTTAGAAGTCTTTAGATTAATAAAAGAATAGGAGTTTGAAATGTTGGCATTAGAAACATCTACGTATTTTAATATAGTTTCTTCCTTTAAAAAAAGAAGTATATTGTTTTTATTTTATTTTGTTAAACTTTATTTTAACGTCATTTATTTTTAGAAGCTAATTAACATAGAGGAATTTGCCGCAACAATGTGCCGCTCGGAGAATTCGATTCGCTCGTGTTTCAAATTGATAAGTTATAGTAAGATTTGCTTTGACAACAGGAAAAGCTGTCAAATTTTAAGAACCAATTAATTTGATACCACATGAGGCTCTGGTTTTTCAGAACAGTAACATTAGTATCAGGAGAATTTAAGAAATTCTGGCAGTTGAAACGTTCACATGCTTGATGATATTTCCTTTATTTCTTTTATTAATTTATTATTTTGCTGTTATTTTATTTCGATTAAGCTCAACTTTCTTATAAAAGTTTCATTGTTAGAAATTATATATATACAAACTACTAGGAATTTGCCGCCCCTGGCAAAGTGCCGGCCTGGGGCAGTCACCCCCTTCCCCCCTCGCTACGCCACTGATTGGAGGAGAAATTTATTTCACTGAAAGTTAAGGAGATGTTGAGAAGACTTAAGGAAAGTGGTCAAGTAGAAGAGTTTGGCAGATGTTAAGTTGGTGTATGAAGCATGCATTAGTTACTTAGAAAAGTGGTTGAAAACTTGATGAATTTCAATGCTTTAATTGTATGTACTTAGATAATATTAATGAATGTAAACTTGATGACCTTTTGGCGTGTATATTGTATTTGAAAGAGATGGGTATTGTAGATGATGTGCAATTGTTTGACCAATACAACAATCTTAAATCATTTGTACAAGACAAAAATGAACAGTTTTTTAAGACTCTTGCATGAACAATGGCAGCTATTATAATAAAATTGTACTGACTTTAAGTTTAATCAGGGACGACTCAAATGAAATATTCAAAAAGTTCCTCCTTTGTCATCCTCCTTATTGTTTTATTATGCCCTCCTTTTGGTGTCCACGTATTTGGCAACCCTAGCTAAAAAGGATCCAGTTGTTATCACGAATTTTGTAACAGTTGAAAGTATATATTTGTTTTTCTCTCATTCAACAACTCACTGGGAAGAATTAAAAAGAATTGTGCCAATCACAGTGAAGAGGGAGTCTAAAACATGCTGGAGTGCACGATCAGAAACTGTTAAAGCTATTTATGAAAGACTATATGAATTAGTAGGGCTGTTGGAAAAAATTATCAGAAGATGCAATTATGGCGCCTGACAACAGAAGTGATGCAGAAACTTTACTGGCAGGTATATGAAACTTAAACTTACTAGTTTTGATACATTTCTGGAACATCATACTTGGGAAAATTGATCGTTTCCAGAAACGGTTGCAGGATCCTACTATGAATTTCAAGGAAGCAGCATCTGATCATGAATCGCTGGTGCAAGAACCTGTCGACATTCATGATAATTTTATCCTAGTTGCGATTGACAATGGAAAAAACAAGATGCACAACTTGGGGAATCGAGGTTGACAGAAGGATTAGAAGACATCGAAGGATACCTGGAGAATTAGCAAGAGATGCAGGTTTTTCGGCAGAATAAGAAATTGCACGTGTTAGGAACTGCGTAATTGATAGACTCAAAAAGGAGATATCAATACGGTTTTTGTCTAAAAATCTTAAATACCAAATTTGGATTTTTAATAAACGTCAAAGCTCTTCTTGCTGAGACAAATGTCGATACACCTCGTCAAAATTGCTTATATTTTGGATATTTCTACGGCACTAACGTCAATGGTCACGAATTGTGCACATAAATTGGAGACTACAAAATTCTGTTCAGTTTCTGGACTGAAGTTCTACCTGAAACTCCTTTGGATCTTCTTGGTTTTATTGTTTCATATGGAGATTACGTATTTCCAAATCTGTGCATTCATCTGTAGATACTTCTAACAATTGCTGTTTCAATTTCAAGATATGAGCGCTCCTTCAGCAAACTGAAGCTTATTTTGTCTTATTTACATGCTTCAATGGGAAAAGATCGTCTTAGTGATCTTGCACTTTTTTGCATCAAAGAGAAACACTTGAGAATATTAAATTTGACAATGTGATTGACGAGTTTGCGAGTGTCAAATGAAGGAGGATCTATTTGTTATAGACTATGTCTATTCCAGTCATGTATAATTAGTAGAGTCTATTTTTTTCTTCAAATAAATTGTTTACAATCGCAAAGAAAATTATTATTCTGTATTCTACTTTATTAAAAATATCAGATGCTTCGAAAATGAACGATATAAACCGTAAAATTTCAATACATTTCTTGGGGGCTAAGTGAGCCCCCAGAATCTGTCGGTCCGAGAAGGGGCGGAGAATTAGTGTCTTGTCCCCGGGCGCAGATGACCCTAGCTACACCACTGATCTCATGGAATATAATATCTTGTCAAGTAAAGACGTTGCTTCTATACACAAGATTATTGTGACCTACGTTTATCCATGGTTTATGTGTAGTCGTGCATTTTTTTATATATTATTTGATAATGATAGTGCAATGTCTTGTTAGAAAAATAAAATATGAAAGTTTGATTCGCAATTAAAATAATTGTTTGAGGTTAAGAATAAAACATAATCAGATAAGAAAATAGTTTTAAATATGTTTGACGGTGACCTGTATAGTATAGAAATGAATAAGATTGTATTACCACTCTGTGAATAAATTGTATAACCACTCTGTGAAAAAGATTGTATTACCACGCTGTGAATAATGTTGTATTACTTTTGTGTGCATGCGATTACACTACCACTCCGTGAGTCTATTTAATAAACTTACCTTTATACTGTGGTGTCATGGACTTTCTGTGTCTTAAATAACATTTAATACTGATGACTATAAACATAACATTTAATACTGATATATATATAAACATAACATTTAATACTGATAAATATAAACATTACATTTAATACAACTATAAACATAATATTTAATACTTATAGATATGAACATATGACATGTAAATGAACAGTTCACAAACGTTAAATGTTCTCGTTATTTGACATCATCCTGCAGAACCAATTTTTTATAATGTTGGAAAGTACTTAATACTTTAGACATATATAGTAACCCTCATTGTAAGTATTACAAACTGACAGCATCTTTTCTAACACGAAAATCTCCCAATATCATAATTCAAAATCAATATTAATTAGGAATTGATATATATTACATACCGTTTGATATGTGACACACATTAGCTAACTTTATTAAGTAGAGAGTGTTGACAGGCGCCTCGAGTGATATACGTGAGTCTGTGAAGAAAACTACGGTCGGAAAGACAATTCTCTTGACTGGCGTCGGCGCACATCTTTCAGACCCTGTGGATGGCCCCCAGCTCTACATCGTGGCTGGTAGATGCTAGTCCTCAAGGTCATCTAGAGATAAAGACGTTCAGTGTCATTTCAGAAACAGTAAGTGATATCCTGGCACGTGGTGGCAAAGACGTTCAGTGTCATTTCAGAAACCGTATGTGATATTCTGGCACATGGTGGCAAAGGCATTCAATGTCGTTTCGGAAACAGTAAGAGATTTCTTGACACTTTGAGCCAACATAAATCTACAGATAAGCACTGGGCATACCAGTGTTCCGCTGTTGGACGGGTCCGATTTATTGCCAAGAAAATGTTCAGCTCAGCCCAAAACCAAATGCCCGATGTCCCATCTGGTTCAAGGACCACTTCCGAGCAAGTGGTTCAAGGGCTGGACTTCTGGTGACACGACCAGGAGAGTTTACCAGTTTATGCAGGGACCAAGGAAGAGCGATCCCTGTTGGCAACTTAAGCGTAGCGATTAGACAGTATCACCCAGATGAGGACTGAACACTGTCCCACACAGAACTACCTGCATATGTTTGACACAGAAGGGATAATGGCCGTCGATCATGTTGCAGCTCAGAGGTGACGGTCTGATAGAAAGCCCTGGGCTTGCCTGGGATATGGATAGAGAAACCCCAATATCTAGAAAATTATCTTTATACCGATGTCTGCTTGATGAGACTTGTATGTAATAAATTGATCCCTGTCCTAAGAGCGTATCTTTATACCGATGCCTGCATGATGAGGCTTGTCTGTAATAAATTGATCCCTGTCCTAAGAGCATATCTTTATACCGATGCCTGCATGGTCAGACTTGTCTGTAATATATTGATCCCTGTCCTAAGAGCGCAGATCTGGACACCAAAAGTGAATGTCATTTATTTATTGTCAGATAATGATATTGGATTAAATTGATTTAAATGGCGTTACGAGTTTCAGAGTTTTGATTAATAGAAATGATATATAATTTAAGAGAATGTTATGGTTCTAAAAGACAATATCGCCGATTTTGTTATTGCCTATTTTACGGAATGACAAATACCCGACTTTAGCAATGAGTAGCTGGTAGGATGGTGAATAGACAAAGATAACTAAGATAGAAATACAGCGTAACATTACATTCATCAATAAACAAATCAATATAGTTTGACAGAGTTAATGACGTCATTTAACATTATTTAGAATTAGCGATAACAATACACAAAAAGGCTGCCATTTTCATTAATTTTTTAAATGTTATTATTATTTTAAGTTCATTTAAAGCTTAACTTACAACTTAAGTATATTTACATAATATGTATGTGATTTAAATAATAATGTATGTATAATTATAATTTAAATATTGGCGCGTTACTTCTCTAAATTTCAGTATCATGAAGTCTATGCTAAAAATACACCAATGAATACTTTGCTCTGTATCAAGGGAAATTATGGAGTGTTTTAGAGTATTTATTCTTTATAAACATGTTTCAGTAAATAGTACATTCTTTAAGTCGAGCAATTTTTCCTTTAAAATTTCAGACAATAGTTTTGCAAATATAACTTTATTTAATGATGTATTTTTAATATTAATATTGCTATTGAAATAGCATTTCTTAACAGAGCTGAAAACAATGATACAAAGACAATCATAAATATTTATTTGACGAGTGAACCGATTTTCATGTACGTGCTATATGGGTTTAGAATACCTCTAATGTCATCCACTTTATTTAGTTCCTATAAATCGGAATTCGTCCAACAACATACTTTTATGCGAACAAATGCTTGAAATATTTGGTTATATACTTACAGAGAGGTAGAAAGAGATGAAAAACACACCGTTCACCATATAGGTCAGTGGTTCCCAAACTTTTTTGAACCACGGACCCCTTTTTATAGCCAAACTTGCCCACGGACCCCCAAGTGAAAAACATAAATGCCTAGTACAGAAATACAAATAAAATACATTTCTATGAAGAAGTATTTATTGAAATTATAAATTTTGTTTAAAATAAAATTAAAGACAATTAATGACAAGGTACATAATGAAGATGAGATTTTATGAGTGAATTTATGTCCATCTCAATGGAACAACCGAAAATGCCCACGGGCACCAATTTCTAGCCGGTGTTGTGTGTTTGTGTGTGAGTGTGTGTGTGTGTGTGTGCGTGTGTGTGTGATTAGGTTTATTACGGCAATGAATCTTTGTTTTAGCAAATAGGAAGACGGGAAAGCTGTCAACTGCTGTACAATAGCCAATAATGCAGGATATAACATTGGGATCTGTTTTTATAAGCAGAATTTGTTGTATCCTTGATCAAAAATTTGTGTAAGTTCCTCATTTGTGGATATTTCAACAAGCTGCTCCTGTATTAGTATGGATTCATCTGTGTTTTGGATCTGAGTCGGAAATATACAAGTGAAGAGTGCCTTCATATCTATGGTTCAGGTCTGCATAAAAAGCCGTTAAGTGTTGACAGGAAACAAGCAAATCTTTATCTCTATTTTACAATTTCTGAAGATTTGGAAACTGAGAACATTCCCCTCTTCTCATTTTCGTTTGTACAGAGAAAAGGTTTGCAACAATTGCAGAGATTAGGCTTTTAGTTTTTGATTAATTAAATTGGTTACCTTGTAGTTTCAAATTATTTTCGTTAATTTGGCAAAGTAATCAGTCATAATGGATATGTCTTTTCTTGAGATAATTATTCGCGAATCACTGTCTTTGCTTTCCAGGAATCCGAAAACTGAATCAAAGTGATCCTAAAATCGATTTAAACATGCATTTTTAAATAACCAACGGACTTCTGTGTTAATTAGTAAACAAATGAAATCCTCGTCATTTTGCAAAACAATTTTAGCAAATAATCTCACACTGAAGGCATTCCTTTTGATTTTATTAACTGCTCTAATGAAAAACTCTAGTCTAGTGATCCATGCAAACGTTCACTAAGATTTTTTGCGACTAATGACATCCCTGAATAACACAATGCATTGAAAATATATTCAGTATATAGCTTTTAGTATGTATGCTAGAAAGCTTTGGTATCTTCCAACCATTGCCGGAGCACGGAGAGTAGCAACAGAAATGATATTATTCAAGTGTAGGTCTATAACTTTTACATTGAAAAGTCTTTTTAGTTCAGCAAATAATGTTTCACCTTTCGTATCTGTTTCCAAACATTTAACAAATAACAACTCTTGGTAAAGTTTTTCTTCTTTTAAAAATCATATCTAAGCTAAAAGTAAAACTTCGTTTTCTGGTTAAGTAGACTCCTAAAGCTATAATGAAAATGTAGATGTTTTTAAATATTCACAAAAAGATTTTTCAACGCACTGAGCCATTTCGTCAGTCCTTCTTTGTACTGTATTATTACTCAGTTTTATAATGTTGAAAGCTGGGTTGTACAACCCTGTGCATATTACCTAAATTACAGCGGCTAAAACAAAATCTTCACCAATAGTGTACAGCTTTCGGGACTATGCAATCATAAAGAAATGTATTAATGATATAAGAAGCCCGCACGTCACTTTCACCTCACTTAGATGTTGTCCCAATACGTTTTTACTATCTCATCCATATTATTATTATCTCAGTGATGGTGTCTTCAAATATTTTTTCTTTGACAGTTTGAAGAAACGTTAAATTGTTATATTTTTTGTCACTAAGGATTTTTATTAAATTTTCCTTAAGCTTGGAATGTTTTATTGAATCATCTGACATATTTTTATTACATAGATGACACAAATGTAAAATACTATTTTATGGTGATAAGAAACAATACCTCAAATATTCATCACTGTATTGTATGAATATTTTATTCGGCTCACTCATACTCTTATATTTTGTAACAAACCACTGTTGATAATTATTAAGGTTTTTAATTAATGTAAAACTGCAGTAAATTCCTTTTGAAAAAATTAGTTGATGTAATATTATAAATATAACGTCTCAGCACATCTAAAATGCCTAGCCTTGCAACCTCGTTGATTCACGTTAAAAGGGGGTATTTTCTTACCTTCTTATAGGACTTTTGTTTTTTCTTGCCTTCTTATAGGACTTTGGTTTTTCTTACCTTCTTATAGGACTTTTGATTTTCTTACGCATCAAATTTTTAATAAACCAAATATTTTGATTGATTATACCTGTTGGAAATTATCACAGTTCTACTAGGTTAAACAACTTTTTGTTCCATGACTTATAACACCTAAGATGGTTATTTAATCAGTAGAAAAAGCATTCACATACTATTTTATTTTATGTTATTTATTTTAGATTCCATAAATATAAAAATGTAAAACAATTTTATTATTATATATTTAGCCTTGCGCGGACCCCCTGACATTGTTCAAGGACCCCCAAAACAATTTTAATTTTCCGCGGACCCCCTGAATGGAACCAGGGACCCCTGGGGGTCTGTAGGGACCACTTTGGGAACCACTGATATAGGTAATATATACATTTTAAAAATGCACAAAAATATTTGCTACTGAATTGGACCAACTTTTACATTGCAAAATATTCCAATGACACTTCAGAATATTATTTTAAAAAACCTTGACTAGAAGGACTAACAAAGGAGTTTTTTCACTTTTTTTCACAATAAGGCTAAATAGTACAGCAAATTTTTGAAGAAGCGTATATCAAAACACATCACCAAAATGGATTATATATATGTGATTAGGTTAAAATTCAGAACACCTGTTAGCCATCTGATAAAAATTAATAAAGATCATCTGTTAGCAATCTGATAATAAAAAATACAGAACATCTGTTAGCAATCTGATAATAATTAATACAGAACATCTGTTAGCAATCTGATAATAAATAATACTGAACATCTGTTAGCAATCTGATAATAAATAATACATTTTCCAAAGACATTGCAGTTAAAAGATCAGTAAGACAATGGTGTGCATTATCCCATTATCTGTATATTCTAGCCTTTGAACAACTTCTGTAGAAATGAGAGAGAGAAACATTAGATGACTGAGGATCCCTGAAGCCAGAGATATTAAAGTGATTGCATATACAGACGACATGTGTTGTTTTCCCCACAAATGATAGGTCAATTAACAAAATAATTTCAGTTTTCAGGAAAAAATGTGTGGGTCAAAAATTAATGTAATCAAATGTGAAACTATGAGGATATGTATGTTTCAGGATAGACTAGATTTCAACTTGGGGAAAATTAGGAAGTTGATTATTGGAATAAAAGGATCACATAAATTCTAAGATTCTGAAACAGACAAACACTGAAATAGGGAATAATATTGAACAATCAATTTACAAATTATGAACATAAATAAATACACAGCACAAACAACGTTTGGTAGGAGGACAATAATAAACACATAGACCATCCTGACAACAATATATATAGGAATAATATTGGGACACTAATAGACAATTACAATAACACCTTAACACAACAATATAAAAAGGAACAATAAGGGGACCCTAATAGACTATTTCAACCACAAAATATAACTCAAACGTAACAAAATATTAATCATCAATATACATAATTTGCTATGTCTGTCCCGTCTGTCCGTCCCGTCCGTGACGCTATGTGAGGTAACTTCCGATTTTAAAAAAAATTAAAATATTGGTTTCGAGATTAAGAGAGCGTGTTTATCGCCTTAAAATATTGTGACGTGAAGTCATTTTTAGAGCTTATATAAATGTGTGAAAAGGGAATGACGTAATAACAAAACCCCTAAAAAAAACAAGATTTTAAATCATTTATATACCAGACATAACTAAAAGAATGTTCATAATAATTCGCAGCCAAGACAATCCAAAAATACAAAATTTTAGTTATGTCACGTAAAACATTTTTAATATAATGCGCACCGATACGGAACATATTTTTAAAAAGTATCGTCAATATAATACGCACAGAATATCGCGACACGAAAGATTGTTCAATATAATATGCACCGTAACACTCGAGCACAAATATTAACATACTACATACAGATACATAGAGATAAACTAAATATTCATTAATTTAATTACAGTACATTCGATCGATCTGAAAAATTTGATACATCATTTTTTTATCAAAAGCACGAGTCTGCCAGCAAAAATTCAGCTAGCTAGCTTACGAGGAAGTGAGTTAAAAATCGATCCAATTTTTTTTGGCCGCAAGGCCTAAAGCAGACACCACGAGATTGCCACTATATCTAGAGGAGCTATTAACGTTATGCATGCAGTGCTGCCAGTGAAAATTTTGGGGAAAACCCTAGCCACCAGGTGTCCAAAGAAAAACTTGATCCGAAAGAAAAAACCTAGACACACTTAAAATAAACAAATTTGACATCACAAAGCTTCTCCCAGTGACGTGGGCTTTTATATTATTTATATTATTGAGTCCTTATTTTATCCTAGTTTTTTCTAGTCTTGCATTTTATTTGAATTTTAAATGCTGATAGAGTTTTAAATGCTGATAGAGTTTTAGTTTTCCTCGTTTGATCAGGTAACCCATTCCACTTCTGAATCCCGGACGAAAAGAACGAGAATTGATGTGTTTGTTTTTTTGCATACGGAACAGGAAAAGTGTTTTTATAACTATGTTTATCTGAGGGTTGTATTAGATTATCTTTGGTTGATACCGTGAATACTGAAAAGAATATTCTCTCAAAGCAGGCACAAGAAAATGGTAGAGCTGTTAAGTTTTCATGAAATTTAATAAAATTGAATATTTAGGCTCATTTAAGCTGTTTTAACATGTACCAGATTTCTTTAGACAGATGGCAAGCAGCAGCGCCATCTATTCAACTCAGTGGTCTAAGTAAGGGAACTAAAGAACACTTGATAGGGGTCTAAGTAAGAGAACTAAGGAACACTTGATAGTGGTCTAAGTAAGGGAACTAAGGAACACTTGATAGGGGTCTAAGTAAGGGAACTAAGGAACACTTGATAGTGGTCTAAGTAAGGGAACTAAGGAACACTTGATAGTGGTCTCAGTAAGGGAACTAAGGAACACTTGATAGTGGTCTAAGTAAGGGAACTAAGGAACACTTGATAGTGGTCTAAGTAAGGGAACTAAGGAACACTTGATAGTGGTCTAAGTAAGGGAACTAAGGAACACTTGATAGTGGTCTAAGTAAGGGAACTAAGGAACACTTGATAGTTGTCTAAGTAGGGAACTAAGGAACACTTGATAGTGGTCTAAGTAATGGAACTAAGGAACACTTGATAGTTGTCTAAGTAATGGAACTAAGGAACACTTGATAGTTGTCTAAGTAGGGAACTAAGGAACACTTGATAGTGGTCTAAGTAGGGAACTAAGGAACACTTGATAGTGGTCTAAGTAAGGGAAATAAGATAAAACTGATAATGTTTGAATGGATTAAAGACTACTTGTTTGTTGTCTTAGTAAGTAAAGTAAGAATCACCTGATTGTTGTATTAGTAAGTGAAGTAAGAATCACCTGATTGTTGTATTAGTAAGTGAAGTAAGAATCACCTGATTGTTGTATTAGTAAGTGAAGTAAGAATCACCTGATTGTTGTCAAAGTAAGGGGAGTAAGGTGATACTGAGGATTGTCAGATGTTATGCCACGTGGTACAGTAGTAGAACCGGATAATGACGTATGTCAGATGTTATACAACGTGGTACAGTAGTAGAACCGGATAATGACGTATGTCAGATGTTATACAACGTGGTACAGTAGTAGAACCGGATAATGACGTATGTCAGATGTTATACCACATGGTACAGGAGCAGAACCAGATAATAACGTTTTGTCGTCTACTTTTATTCGGCTTGTCTAGATCATCTATGGCATTTTTGGGGGTGGGGTAATTAATTGTTAACCGATTGATACGAAAATCATTGCATTTTATTGTCATTATATCCCTAAATATAGGGACCGAAGTCAAGTGGCTGGCCACTTTAATATAGCAAATAATTTTGGAAACATTCTCGCACTTAGAAAGTAAATAAAGATACATATAGATTAAACTTAATTATAATCATTTCATAGTTTCTGTAATTATTGAAAATATGCAATATTTAAAATGAATTTTTTGTTTCAATTAAAATTTTTGCAAACGAAAGTTTAAGTTACTAAAAAGATTTTTGTTTAGAAATCCAAGTTACTAATAATAATCCTCAGGGAATTGTAAATTAAGTTTCTAAAGAGTTGAAAAGAAATTCACAATTTCCTATCTTGTCACCTACATTTTATCAAGAAGTACGCAATTGATAAATCATATTAATTCCGGTGTTTTATGGTGCAGCGAATACGCGCAAATAATTTGTAATGCACAAAGAGAGTTTGACAATAAAAAATTTATTTTAGGATTGAGTTTTCTTTCTCACAGACAAAATCTAGTGCCTATTTGTATACCCATAAAGTGAAGTGAGTGTTGAGACCATTCGATAGAACATCGCTGCATTAACACCGTGAGGTGTTCGGATATCAGCATCATCCACACTTACAAAACCAAATTGAATATACGAAGAATGACATTTATCTTATCTTTTCTATAAAGACGCTCCTTCTATGCAGAAGATAATTGCGTCCACAGACCATGACGGATGATCTGTTGGCAAGTGATGCAGCGTTCACAGGCCACGGCAATGAGGGTTCCACGCATTACCCAGCCGCCTAACTAGTGTTAGGTACCCATTCGGAGCTGGGTGACTCAGAGACGCCCTAGGCCCCGGGAACAAACCCTTGCCTTCACATGGATTTGAACCCGTGACCATCGGTCAAGTGATGCTAGAACGAATTCATTTCGCTAATCAAGCTTCGGTTTCATTTATGTTCCCATCATCTAATTGTGAAGAAGAGTGAGACTGTGTTTAATGCTCAGCATTCATTTTGTATTCTATTTTTAAACATATCCACCACTCTGGGTTGCACATATCTACAGCACTCTTACTTTATTGTTCTAAGATCCTCTACAGCACTCTTACTTTATTGTTCTAAGATCCTCTACAGCACTCTTACTTAATTGTTCTAAGATCCTCTACAGCACTCTTACTTTATTGTTCTAAGATCCTCTACAGCACTCTTACTTTATTGTTCTAAGATCCTCTACAGCACTCTTACTTTATTGTTCTAAGATCCTCTACAGCACTCTTACTTTATTGTTCTAAGATCCTCTACAGCACTCTTACTTTATTGTTCTAAGATCCTCTACAGCACTCTTACTTTATTGTTCTAAGATCCTCTACAGCACTCTTACTTTATTGTTCTAAGATCCTCTACAGCACTCTTACTTAATTGTTCTAAGATCCTCTACAGCACTCTTACTTTATTGTTCTAAGATCCTCTACAGCACTCTTACTTTATTGTTCTAAGATCCTCTACAGCACTCTTACTTTATTGTTCTAAGATCCTCTACAGCACTCTTACTTTATTGTTCTAAGATCCTCTACAGCACTCTTACTTTATTGTTCTAAGATCCTCTACAGCACTCTTACTTTATTGTTCTAAGATCCTCTACAGCACTCTTACTTAATTGTTCTAAGATCCTCTACAGCACTCTTACTTAATTGTTCTAAGATCCTCTACAGCACTCTTACTTAATTGTTCTAAGATCCTCTACAGCACTCTTACTTAATTGTTCTAAGATCCTCTACAGCACTCTTACTTTAATTGTTCTAAGATCCTCTACAGCACTCTTACTTTATTGTTCTAAGATCCTCTACAGCACTCTTACTTTATTGTTCTAAGATCCTCTACAGCACTCTTACTTTATTGTTCTAAGATCCTCTACAGCACTCTTACTTTAATTGTTCTAAGATCCTCTACAGCACTCTTACTTAATTGTTCTAAGATCCTCTACAGCACTCTTACTTTATTGTTCTAAGATCCTCTACAGCACTCTTACTTTATTGTTCTAAGATCCTCTACAGCACTCTTACTTTATTGTTCTAAGATCCTCTACAGCACTCTTACTTTATTGTTCTAAGATCCTCTACAGCACTCTTACTTTATTGTTCTAAGATCCTCTACAGCACTCTTACTTTATTGTTCTAAGATCCTCTACAGCACTCTTACTTTATTGTTCTAAGATCCTCTACAGCACTCTTACTTTATTGTTCTAAGATCCTCTACAGCACTCTTACTTTATTGTTCTAAGATCCTCTACAGCACTCTTACTTTATTGTTCTAAGATCCTCTACAGCACTCTTTTATAAAGATGTAATATGATATGTCATTAATTTAATATTTGATTAAATAAAAATGTTTAATGGTGATTTGACACTGTTCAAATTTATGTCAAGGTACATTGTGTGTGTTTGTCTTTTCTCTGGTCAATATTTTCTCATTATTAATAACTCTTAGATGGAGCTGATGTTATTGATGTGGCCAAGGTCATAACTCTTAGATGGAGATGATGTCATTGATGTGGCCAAGGTCATAACTCTTAGATGGAGATGATGTCATTGATGTGGCCAAGGTCATAACTCTTAGATGGAGATGATGTCATTGATGTGTCCGAGGTCATACCTCTTAGATGGAGATGATGTCATTGATGTGGCCAAGGTCATAACTCTTAGATGGAGCTGATGTCATTGATGTGGCCAAGAGTCATAACTCTTAGATGGAGATGATGTCATTGATGTGGCCAAGGTCATAACTCTTAGATGGAGATGATGTCATTGATGTGGCCAAGGTCATAACTCTTAGATGGAGATGATGTCATTGATGTGGCCGAGGTCATAACTCTTAGATGGAGCTGAAGTCATTGATATGGCCAAGGTCATAACTCTTAGATGGAGATGATGCCATTGATGTGGCCAAGGTCATAACTCTTAGATGGAGATGATGTCATTGATGTGGCCGAGGTCATAACTCTTAGATGAAGATGATGTCATTGATGTGGCCGAGGTCATAACTCTTAGATGGAGATGATGTCATTGATGTGGCCAAGATCATAACTCTTAGATGGAGCTGATGTAATTGATGTGGCCAAGGACATACCTCTTAGATGGATATGATACCATTGATATGGCTGAGGTCATAACTCTTAGATGGAGCTGATGTCATCTATGTGGCCGAGGTCATAATTCTTAGATGGAGATGATGTCATTGATGTGGCCGAGGTCATTACTCTTAGATGGAGCTGATGTCATTGATGTGGCCAAGATCATAACTCTTAGATGGAGCTGATGTCATTGATGTGGCCGAGGTCATAACTCTTTGATGGAGATGATGCCATTGATGTGACCAAGTTTATAACTCTTAGATGGAGATGATGTCATTGATGTGGCCGAGGTCATAACTCTTAGATGGAGATGATGTCATTGATGTGGCCGAGGTCATAACTCTTAGATGGAGATGATGTCATTGATGTGGCCAAGATCATAACTCTTAGATGGAGCTGATGTCATTGATGTGGCTCATGTCAAAACTCTTAGATTGAGATGATGTCATTGATGTGGCTGAGGTCATAACTCTTAGATGGAGCTGATGTCATTGATGTGGCCAAGGTCATTACTCTTAGATGGAGATAATGTCATTGATGTGGCCGAGGTCATAACTCTTAGATGGAGCTGATGTCACTGATGTGGCCAAGGTCATAACTCTTAGATGGAGCTGATGTCATTGATGTGGCCGAGGTCATAACTCTTAGATGGAGATGATGTCATTGATGTGGCCAAGGTCATAACTCTTAGATGGAGCTGATGTCATTGATATGGCCAAGATCATAACTCTTAGATGCAGCTGATGTCATTGATGTGGCCAAGGACATACCTCTTAGATTGAGATGATGCCATTGATGTGGCCAAGGTCATAACTCTTAGATGGAGCTGATGTCATTGATGTGGCCGAGGTCATAACTCTTAGATGGAGCTGATGTCATTAATGTGACCAAAGTCATAACTCTTAGATGGAGCTGATGTCATTGATGTGACCAAAGTCATAACTCTTAGATGGAGCTGATGTCATTGATGTGGCCGAGGTCATTACTCTTAGATGGAGATGATGTCATTGATGTGACCAAGGTCATAACTCTTAGATGGAGCTGATAACATTGATGTGGCTGAGGTCATAACTCTTAGATGGAGCTGATGTCATTGATGTGGCCGAGGTTATAACTCTTAGATGGCGATGATGTCATTGATGTGGCCAAGGTCATAACTCTTAGATGGAAATGATGTCATTGATGTGGCCGAGGTCATAACACTTAGATGGAGATGATGTCATTGATGTGGCCAAGGTCATAACTCTTAGATGGAGCTGATGTCATTGATGTGGCAAAGGTCATAACTCTTAGATGGAGAGGATGTCATTGATGTGGCCTAGGTCATAACTCTTAGATGGAGCTGAAGTCATTGATGTGGCCAAGGTCATAACTCTTAGATGGAGCCAATGTCATTGATGTGGCTGAGGTCAAAACTCTTAGATTGAGATGATGTCATTGATGTGGCTGAGGTCATAACTCTTAGATGGAGCTGATGTCATTGATGTGGCCGAGGTCATAACTCTTAGATGGAGCTGATGTCATTGATGTGGCCGATGTCATAACTCTTAGATGGAGCTGATGTCATTGATGTGGCCGAGGTCATAACTCTTAGATGGAGATGATGTCATTGATGTGGCCGAAGTCATAACTCTTAGATGGAGCTGATGTCATTGATGTGGCCGAGGTCATAACTCTTAGATGGGGCTGATGTCATTGATGTGGCCGAGGTCATAACTCTTAGATGGAGCTGATGTCATTGATGTGGCCGAGGTCATAACTCTTAGATGGAGCTGATGTCATTGATGTGGCCGAGGTCATAACTCTTAGATGGAGCTGATGTCATTGATGTGGCCGATGTCATAACTCTTAGATGGAGCTGATGTCATTAAAGTGACCAAAGTCATAACTCTTAGATGGAGCTGATGTCATTGATGTGACCAAAGTCATAACTCTTAGATGGAGCTGATGTCATTGATGTGGCCGAGGTCATTACTCTTAGATGGAGATGATGTCATTGATGTGACCAAGGTCATAACTCTTAGACGGAGCTGATGTCATTGATGTGGCCGAGGTCATTACTCTTAGATGGAGCTGATAACATTGATGTGGCTGAGGTCATATCTCTTAGATGGAGCTGATGTCATTGATATGGCCGAGGTCATAACTCTTAGATGGAGATGATGTCATTGATGTGGCCAAGGTCATAACTCTTAGATGGAAATGATGTCATTGATGTGGCCGAGGTCATAACTCTTAGATGGAGCTGATGGCATTGATGTGGCCAAGGTCATAACTCTTAGATGGAGATGATGTCATTGATGTGGCCAAGGTCATAACTCTTAGATGGAGCTGATGTCATTGATGTGGCCGAGGTCATTACTCTTAGATGGAGCTGATAACATTGATGTTTCTGAGGTCATAACTCTTAGATGGAGCTGATGTCATTGATGTGGCCGAGGTCATAACTCTTAGATGGAGATGATGTCATTGATGTGGCCAAGGTCATAACTCTTAGATGGAAATGATGTCATTGATGTGGCCGAGGTCATAACTCTTAGATGGAGATGATGTCATTGATGTGGCCAAGGTCATAACTCTTAGATGGAGATGATGTCATTGATATGGCCAAGATCATAACTCTTAGATGGAGATGATGTCATTGATGTGGCCGAGGTCATAACTCTTAGATGGAGCTGAAGTCATTGATGTGGCCAAGGTCATAACTCTTTGATGGAGATGATGCCATTGATGTGACCAAGTTTATAACTCTTAGATGGAGATGATGTCATTGATGTGGCCGAGGTCATAACTCTTAGATGGAGATGATGTCATTGATGTGGCCGAGGTCATAACTCTTAGATGGAGATGATGTCATTGATGTGGCCAAGGTCATAACTCTTAGATGGAAATGATGTCATTGATGTGGCCGAGGTCATAACTCTTAGATGGAGATGATGTCATTGATGTGGCCAAGGTCATAACTCTTAGATGGAGATGATGTCATTGATATGGCCAAGATCATAACTCTTAGATGGAGATGATGTCATTGATGTGGCCGAGGTCATAACTCTTAGATGGAGCTGAAGTCATTGATGTGGCCAAGGTCATAACTCTTTGATGGAGATGATGCCATTGATGTGACCAAGTTTATAACTCTTAGATGGAGATGATGTCATTGATGTGGCCGAGGTCATAACTCTTAGATGGAGCTGATGTAATTGATGTGGCCAAGGACATAACTCTTAGATGGAGATGATGTCATTGATGTGGCCAAGATCATAACTCTTAGATGGAGCTGATGTCATTGATGTGGCTGATGTCAAAACTCTTAGATGGAGCTGATGTCATTGATGTGGCCGAGGTCATAACTCTTAGATGGAGCTGATGTCATTGATGTGGCCGAGGTCATAACTCTTAGATGGAGCTGATGTCATTGATGTGGCCGAGGTCATAACTCTTAGATGCAGCTGATGTCATTGATGTGGCCGAGGTCATAACTCTTAGATGGAGCTGATGTCATTAATGTGACCAAAGTCATAACTCTTAGATGGAGCTGATGTCATTGATGTGACCAAAAACATAACTCTTCGATGGAGCTGATGTCATTGATGTGGCCGAGGTCATTACTCTTAGATGGAGATGATGTCATTGATGTAACCAAGGTCATAACTCTTAGATGGAGCTGATGTCATTGATGTGGCCGAGGTCATTACTCTTAGATGGAGCTGATAACATTGATGTGGCTGAGGTCATAACTCTTAGATGGAGCTGATGTCATTGATGTGGCCGAGGTCATAACTCTTAAATGGAGATGATGTCATTGATGTGGCCAAGGTCATAACTCTTCGATGGAAATGATGTCATTGATGTGGCCGAGATCATAACTCTTAGATGGAGCTGATGTCATTGATGTGGCCGAGGTCATAACTCTTAGATGCAGCTGATGTCATTGATGTGGCCGAGGTCATAACTCTTAGATGGAGCTGATGTCATTAATGTGACCAAAGTCATAACTCTTAGATGGAGCTGATGTCATTGATGTGACCAAAAACATAACTCTTCGATGGAGCTGATGTCATTGATGTGGCCGAGGTCATAACTCTTAGATGGAGCTGAAGTCATTGATGTGGCCAAGGTCATAACTCTTAGATGGAGCTGATGTCATTGATGTGGCTGAGGTCATAAACTCTTAGATTGAGATGATGTCATTGATGTGGCTGAGGTCATAACTCTTAGATGGAGCTGATGTCATTGATGTGGCCAAGGTCATAACTCTTAGATGGAGCTGATGTCATTGATGTGGCCGATGTCATAACTCTTAGATGGAGCTGATGTCATTGATGTGGCCGAGGTCATAACTCTTAGATGGAGATGATGTCATTGATGTGGCCGAGGTCATAACTCTTAGATGGAGCTGATGTCATTGATGTGGCCGAGGTCATAACTCTTAGATGGAGCTGATGTCATTGATGTGGCCGAGGTCATAACTCTTAGATGGAGCTGATGTCATTGATGTGGCCGAGGTCATAACTCTTAGATGGAGCTGATGTCATTGATGTGGCCGAGGTCATAACTCTTAGATGGAGCTGATGTCATTGATGTGGCCGATGTCATAACTCTTAGATGGAGCTGATGTCATTAATGTGACCAAAGTCATAACTCTTAGATGGAGCTGATGTCATTGATGTGGCCAAAGTCATAACTCTTAGATGGAGCTGATGTCATTGATGTGGCCGAGGTCATTACTCTTAGATGGAGATGATGTCATTGATGTGACCAAGGTCATAACTCTTAGATGGAGCTGATGTCATTGATGTGGCCGAGGTCATTACTCTTAGATGGAGCTGATGTCATTGATGTGGCTGAGGTCATAACTCTTAGATGGAGCTGATGTCATTGATGTGGCTGAGGTCATAACTCTTAGATGGAGCTGATGTCATTGATGTGGCCGAGGTCATAACTCTTAGATGGAGCTGATGTCATTGATGTGGCCGATGTCATAACTCTTAGATGGAGCTGATGTCATTGATGTGGCCGAGGTCATAACTCTTAGATGGAGATGATGTCATTGATGTGGCCGAGGTCATAACTCTTAGATGGAGCTGATGTCATTGATGTGGCCGAGGTCATAACTCTTAGATGGGGCTGATGTCATTGATGTGGCCGAGGTCATAACTCTTAGATGGAGCTGATGTCATTGATGTGGCCGAGGTCATAACTCTTAGATGGAGCTGATGTCATTGATGTGGCCGAGGTCATAACTCTTAGATGGAGCTGATGTCATTGATGTGGCCGATGTCATAACTCTTAGATGGAGCTGATGTCATTAAATGTGACCAAAGTCATAACTCTTAGATGGAGCTGATGTCATTGATGTGACCAAAGTCATAACTCTTAGATGGAGCTGATGTCATTGATGTGGCCGAGGTCATTACTCTTAGATGGAGATGATGTCATTGATGTGACCAAGGTCATAACTCTTAGACGGAGCTGATGTCATTGATGTGGCCGAGGTCATTACTCTTAGATGGAGCTGATAACATTGATGTGGCTGAGGTCATATCTCTTAGATGGAGCTGATGTCATTGATATGGCCGAGGTCATAACTCTTAGATGGAGATGATGTCATTGATGTGGCCAAGGTCATAACTCTTAGATGGAAATGATGTCATTGATGTGGCCGAGGTCATAACTCTTAGATGGAGCTGATGGCATTGATGTGGCCAAGGTCATAACTCTTAGATGGAGATGATGTCATTGATGTGGCCAAGGTCATAACTCTTAGATGGAGCTGATGTCATTGATGTGGCCGAGTTCATTACTCTTAGATGGAGCTGATAACATTGATGTTTCTGAGGTCATAACTCTTAGATGGAGCTGATGTCATTGATGTGGCCGAGGTCATAACTCTTAGATGGAGATGATGTCATTGATGTGGCCAAGGTCATAACTCTTAGATGGAAATGATGTCATTGATGTGGCCGAGGTCATAACTCTTAGATGGAGATGATGTCATTGATGTGGCCAAGGTCATAACTCTTAGATGGAGATGATGTCATTGATATGGCCAAGATCATAACTCTTAGATGGAGATGATGTCATTGATGTGGCCGAGGTCATAACTCTTAGATGGAGCTGAAGTCATTGATGTGGCCAAGGTCATAACTCTTTGATGGAGATGATGCCATTGATGTGACCAAGTTTATAACTCTTAGATGGAGATGATGTCATTGATGTGGCCGAGGTCATAACTCTTAGATGGAGATGATGTCATTGATGTGGCCGAGGTCATAACTCTTAGATGGAGATGATGTCATTGATGTGGCCAAGGTCATAACTCTTAGATGGAGATGATGTCATTGATGTGGCCGAGGTCATAACTCTTAGATGGAGATGATGTCATTGATGTGGCCAAGGTCATAACTCTTAGATGGAGATGATGTCATTGATATGGCCAAGATCATAACTCTTAGATGGAGATGATGTCATTGATGTGGCCGAGGTCATAACTCTTAGATGGAGCTGAAGTCATTGATGTGGCCAAGGTCATAACTCTTTGATGGAGATGATGCCATTGATGTGACCAAGTTTATAACTCTTAGATGGAGATGATGTCATTGATGTGGCCGAGGTCATAACTCTTAGATGGAGATGATGTCATTGATGTGGCCGAGGTCATAACTCTTAGATGGAGATGATGTCATTGATGTGGCCAAGATCATAACTCTTAGATGGAGCTGATGTCATTGATGTGGCTGATGTCATAAACTCTTAGATGGAGCTGATGTCATTGATGTGGCCGAGGTCATAACTCTTAGATGGAGCTGATGTCATTGATGTGGCCGAGGTCATAACTCTTAGATGGAGCTGATGTCATTGATGTGGCCGAGGTCATAACTCTTAGATGCAGCTGATGTCATTGATGTGGCCGAGGTCATAACTCTTAGATGGAGCTGATGTCATTAATGTGACCAAAGTCATAACTCTTAGATGGAGCTGATGTCATTGATGTGACCAAAAATCATAACTCTTCGATGGAGCTGATGTCATTGATGTGGCCGAGGTCATTACTCTTAGATGGAGATGATGTCATTGATGTGACCAAGGTCATAACTCTTAGATGGAGCTGATGTCATTGATGTGGCCGAGGTCATTACTCTTAGATGGAGCTGATAACATTGATGTGGCTGAGGTCATAACTCTTAGATGGAGCTGATGTCATTGATGTGGCCGAGGTCATAACTCTTAGATGGAGATGATGTCATTGATGTGGCCAAGGTCATAACTCTTCGATGGAAATGATGTCATTGATGTGGCCGAGGTCATAACTCTTAGATGGAGCTGATGTCATTGATGTGGCCGAGGTCATAACTCTTAGATGCAGCTGATGTCATTGATGTGGCCGAGGTCATAACTCTTAGATGGAGCTGATGTCATTAATGTGACCAAAGTCATAACTCTTAGATGGAGCTGATGTCATTGATGTGACCAAAAACATAACTCTTCGATGGAGCTGATGTCATTGATGTGGCCGAGGTCATAACTCTTAGATGGAGCTGAAGTCATTGATGTGGCCAAGGTCATAACTCTTAGATGGAGCTGATGTCATTGATGTGGCTGAGGTCAAAACTCTTAGATTGAGATGATGTCATTGATGTGGCTGAGGTCATAACTCTTAGATGGAGCTGATGTCATTGATGTGGCCGAGGTCATAACTCTTAGATGGAGCTGATGTCATTGATGTGGCCGATGTCATAACTCTTAGATGGAGCTGATGTCATTGATGTGGCCGAGGTCATAACTCTTAGATGGAGATGATGTCATTGATGTGGCCGAGGTCATAACTCTTAGATGGAGCTGATGTCATTGATGTGGCCGAGGTCATAACTCTTAGATGGGAGCTGATGTCATTGATGTGGCCGAGGTCATAACTCTTAGATGGAGCTGATGTCATTGATGTGGCCGAGGTCATAACTCTTAGATGGAGCTGATGTCATTGATGTGGCCGAGGTCATAACTCTTAGATGGAGCTGATGTCATTGATGTGGCCGATGTCATAACTCTTAGATGGAGCTGATGTCATTAAATGTGACCAAAGTCATAACTCTTAGATGGAGCTGATGTCATTGATGTGACCAAAGTCATAACTCTTAGATGGAGCTGATGTCATTGATGTGGCCGAGGTCATTACTCTTAGATGGAGATGATGTCATTGATGTGACCAAGGTCATAACTCTTAGATGGAGCTGATGTCATTGATGTGGCCGAGGTCATTACTCTTAGATGGAGCTGATAACATTGATGTGGCTGAGGTCATATCTCTTAGATGGAGCTGATGTCATTGATATGGCCGAGGTCATAACTCTTAGATGGAGATGATGTCATTGATGTGGCCAAGGTCATAACTCTTAGATGGAAATGATGTCATTGATGTGGCCGAGGTCATAACTCTTAGATGGAGCTGATGTCATTGATGTGGCCAAGGTCATAACTCTTAGATGGAGATGATGTCATTGATGTGGCCAAGGTCATAACTCTTAGATGGAGCTGATGTCATTGATGTGGCCGAGGTCATTACTCTTAGATGGAGCTGATAACATTGATGTTTCTGAGGTCATAACTCTTAGATGGAGCTGATGTCATTGATGTGGCCGAGGTCATAACTCTTAGATGGAGATGATGTCATTGATGTGGCCAAGGTCATAACTCTTAGATGGAAATGATGTCATTGATGTGGCCGAGGTCATAACTCTTAGATGGAGATGATGTCATTGATGTGGCCAAGGTCATAACTCTTAGATGGAGATGATGTCATTGATATGGCCAAGATCATAACTCTTAGATGGAGATGATGTCATTGATGTGGCCGAGGTCATAACTCTTAGATGGAGCTGAAGTCATTGATGTGGCCAAGGTCATAACTCTTTGATGGAGATGATGCCATTGATGTGACCAAGTTTATAACTCTTAGATGGAGATGATGTCATTGATGTGGCCGAGGTCATAACTCTTAGATGGAGATGATGTCATTGATGTGGCCGAGGTCATAACTCTTAGATGGAGATGATGTCATTGATGTGGCCAAGGTCATAACTCTTAGATGGAAATGATGTCATTGATGTGGCCGAGGTCATAACTCTTAGATGGAGATGATGTCATTGATGTGGCCAAGGTCATAACTCTTAGATGGAGATGATGTCATTGATATGGCCAAGATCATAACTCTTAGATGGAGATGATGTCATTGATGTGGCCGAGGTCATAACTCTTAGATGGAGCTGAAGTCATTGATGTGGCCAAGGTCATAACTCTTTGATGGAGATGATGCCATTGATGTGACCAAGTTTATAACTCTTAGATGGAGATGATGTCATTGATGTGGCCGAGGTCATAACTCTTAGATGGAGATGATGTCATTGATGTGGCCGAGGTCATAACTCTTAGATGGAGATGATGTCATTGATGTGGCCAAGATCATAACTCTTAGATGGAGCTGATGTCATTGATGTGGCTGATGTCAAAACTCTTAGATGGAGCTGATGTCATTGATGTGGCCGAGGTCATAACTCTTAGATGGAGCTGATGTCATTGATGTGGCCGAGATCATAACTCTTAGATGGAGCTGATGTCATTGATGTGGCCGAGGTCATAACTCTTAGATGCAGCTGATGTCATTGATGTGGCCGAGGTCATAACTCTTAGATGGAGCTGATGTCATTAATGTGACCAAAGTCATAACTCTTAGATGGAGCTGATGTCATTGATGTGACCAAAAACATAACTCTTCGATGGAGCTGATGTCATTGATGTGGCCGAGGTCATTACTCTTAGATGGAGATGATGTCATTGATGTGACCAAGGTCATAACTCTTAGATGGAGCTGATGTCATTGATGTGGCCGAGGTCATTACTCTTAGATGGAGCTGATAACATTGATGTGGCTGAGGTCATAACTCTTAGATGGAGCTGATGTCATTGATGTGGCCGAGGTCATAACTCTTAGATGGAGATGATGTCATTGATGTGGCCAAGGTCATAACTCTTCGATGGAAATGATGTCATTGATGTGGCCGAGGTCATAACTCTTAGATGGAGCTGATGTCATTGATGTGGCCGAAGTCATAACTCTTAGATGCAGCTGATGTCATTGATGTGGCCGAGGTCATAACTCTTAGATGGAGCTGATGTCATTAATGTGACCAAAGTCATAACTCTTAGATGGAGCTGATGTCATTGATGTGACCAAAAACATAACTCTTCGATGGAGCTGATGTCATTGATGTGGCCGAGGTCATAACTCTTAGATGGAGCTGAAGTCATTGATGTGGCCAAGGTCATAACTCTTAGATGGAGCCGATGTCATTGATGTGGCTGAGGTCAAAACTCTTAGATTGAGATGATGTCATTGATGTGGCTGAGGTCATAACTCTTAGATGGAGCTGATGTCATTGATGTGGCCGAGGTCATAACTCTTAGATGGAGCTGATGTCATTGATGTGGCCGATGTCATAACTCTTAGATGGAGCTGATGTCATTGATGTGGCCGAGGTCATAACTCTTAGATGGAGATGATGTCATTGATGTGGCCGAGGTCATAACTCTTAGATGGAGCTGATGTCATTGATGTGGCCGAGGTCATAACTCTTAGATGGGGCTGATGTCATTGATGTGGCCGAGGTCATAACTCTTAGATGGAGCTGATGTCATTGATGTGGCCGAGGTCATAACTCTTAGATGGAGCTGATGTCATTGATGTGGCCGAGGTCATAACTCTTAGATGGAGCTGATGTCATTGATGTGGCCGATGTCATAACTCTTAGATGGAGCTGATGTCATTAAAGTGACCAAAGTCATAACTCTTAGATGGAGCTGATGTCATTGATGTGACCAAAGTCATAACTCTTAGATGGAGCTGATGTCATTGATGTGGCCGAGGTCATTACTCTTAGATGGAGATGATGTCATTGATGTGACCAAGGTCATAACTCTTAGACGGAGCTGATGTCATTGATGTGGCCGAGGTCATTACTCTTAGATGGAGCTGATAACATTGATGTGGCTGAGGTCATATCTCTTAGATGGAGCTGATGTCATTGATATGGCCGAGGTCATAACTCTTAGATGGAGATGATGTCATTGATGTGGCCAAGGTCATAACTCTTAGATGGAAATGATGTCATTGATGTGGCCGAGGTCATAACTCTTAGATGGAGCTGATGTCATTGATGTGGCCAAGGTCATAACTCTTAGATGGAGATGATGTCATTGATGTGGCCAAGGTCATAACTCTTAGATGGAGCTGATGTCATTGATGTGGCCGAGGTCATTACTCTTAGATGGAGCTGATAACATTGATGTTTCTGAGGTCATAACTCTTAGATGGAGCTGATGTCATTGATGTGGCCGAGGTCATAACTCTTAGATGGAGATGATGTCATTGATGTGGCCAAGGTCATAACTCTTAGATGGAAATGATGTCATTGATGTGGCCGAGGTCATAACTCTTAGATGGAGATGATGTCATTGATGTGGCCAAGGTCATAACTCTTAGATGGAGATGATGTCATTGATATGGCCAAGATCATAACTCTTAGATGGAGATGATGTCATTGATGTGGCCGAGGTCATAACTCTTAGATGGAGCTGAAGTCATTGATGTGGCCAAGGTCATAACTCTTTGATGGAGATGATGCCATTGATGTGACCAAGTTTATAACTCTTAGATGGAGATGATGTCATTGATGTGGCCGAGGTCATAACTCTTAGATGGAGATGATGTCATTGATGTGGCCGAGGTCATAACTCTTAGATGGAGCTGATGTCATTGATGTGGCTGATGTCATAACTCTTAGATGGAGCTGATGTCATTGATGTGGCCGAGGTCATAACTCTTAGATGGAGCTGATGTCATTGATGTGGCCGATATCATAACTCTTAGATGGAGCTGATGTCATTGATGTGGCCGAGGTCATAACTCTTAGATGGAGCTGATGTCATTGATGTGGCCGAGGTCATAACTCTTAGATGGAGCTGATGTCATTGATGTGGCCGAGGTCATAACTCTTAGATGGAAATGATGTCATTGATGTGGCCGAGGTCATAACTCTTAGATGGAGATGATGTCATTGATGTGGCCAAGGTCATAACTCTTAGATGGAGCTGATGTCATTGATGTGGCAAAGGTCATAACTCTTAGATGGAGAGGATGTCATTGATGTGGCCGAGGTCATAACTCTTAGATGGAGCTGAAGTCATTGATGTGGCCAAGGTCATAACTCTTAGATGGAGCTGATGTCATTGATGTGGCTGAGGTCATAACTCTTAGATTGAGATGATGTCATTGATGTGGCTGAGGTCATAACTCTTAGATGGAGCTGATGTCATTGATGTGGCCGAGGTCATAACTCTTAGATGGAGCTGATGTCATTGATGTGGCCGAGGTCATAACTCTTAGATGGAGATGATGTCATTGATGTGGCCAAGGTCATAACTCTTCGATGGAGATGATGTCATTGATGTGGCCGAGGTCATAACTCTTAGATGGAGATGATGTCATTGATGTGGCCAAGGTCATAACTCTTAGATGGAGATGATGTCATTGATGTGGCCAAGGTCATAACTCTTAGATGGAGATGATGTCATTGATGTGGCCGAGGTCATAACTCTTAGATGGAGCTGATGTCATTGATGTGGCCAAGGTCATAACTCTTAGATGGAGATGATGCCATTGATGTGGCCAAGGTCATAACTCTTAGATGGAGATGATGTCATTGATGTGGCCGAGGTCATAACTCTTAGATGGAGATGATGTCATTGATGTGGCCGAGGTCATAACTCTTAGATGGAGATGATGTCATTGATGTGGCCAAGATCATAACTCTTAGATGGAGCTGATGTCATTGATGTGGCTGAGGTCATAACTCTTAGATTGAGATGATGTCATTGATGTGGCTGAGGTCATAACTCTTAGATGGAGCTGATGTCATTGATGTGGCTGAGGTCATAACTCTTAGATCGAGATGATGTCATTGATGTGGCCGAGGTCATAACTCTTAGATGGAGATGATGTCATTGATGTGGCCAAGGTCATTACTCTTAGATGGAGATGATGTCATTGATGTGGCCGAGGTCATAACTGTTAGATGGAGCTGATGTCATTGATGTGGCCAAGGTCATAACTCTTAGATGGAGCTGATGTCATTGATGTGGCCGAGGTCATAACTCTTAGATGGAGATGATGTCATTGATGTGGCCAAGGTCATAACTCTTAGATGGAGCTGATGTCATTGATATGGCCAAGGTCATAACTCTTAGATGGAGCTGATGTCATTGATGTGGCCAAGGTCATAACTCTTAGATGGAGATGATGTCATTGATGTGGCCAAGGTCATAACTCTTAGATGGAGCTGATGTCATTGATGTGGCCGAGGTCATAACTCTTAGATGGAGCTGATGTCATTAATGTGACCAAGGTCATAACTCTTAGATGGAGCTGATGTCATTGATGTGACCAAGGTCATAACTCTTAGATGGAGCTGATGTCATTGATGTGGCCGAGGTCATTACTCTTAGATGGAGATGATGTCATTGATGTGGCCAAGGTCATAACTCTTAGATGGAGATGATGTCATTGATGTGGCCGAGGTCATAACTCTTAGATGGAGATGATGTCATTGATGTGGCCGAGGTCATAACTCTTAGATGGAGATGATGTCATTGATGTGGCCAAGGTCATAACTCTTAGATGGAGCTGATGTCATTGATGTGGCTGAGGTCATAAACTCTTAGATGGAGATGATGTCATTGATGTGGCTGAGGTCATAACTCTTAGATGGAGCTGATGTCATTGATGTGATGAGGTCATAACTCTTAGATCGAGATGATGTCATTGATGTGGCCGAGGTCATAACTCTTAGATGGAGATGATGTCATTGATGTGGCCAAGGTCATTACTCTTAGATGGAGATAATGTCATTGATGTGGCCGAGGTCATAACTGTTAGATGGAGCTGATGTCACTGATGTGGCCAAGGTCATAACTCTTAGATGGAGCTGATGTCATTGATGTGGCCGAGGTCATAACTCTTAGATGGAGATGATGTCATTGATGTGGCCAAGGTCATAACTCTTAGATGGAGCTGATGTCATTGATATGGCCAAGATCATAACTCTTAGATGCAGCTGATGTCATTGATGTGGCCAAGGACATACCTCTTAGATTGAGATGATGCCATTGATGTGGCCAAGGTCATAACTCTTAGATGGAGCTGATGTCATTGATGTGGCCGAGGTCATAACTCTTAGATGGAGCTGATGTCATTAATGTGACCAAAGTCATAACTCTTAGATGGAGCTGATGTCATTGATGTGACCAAAGTCATAACTCTTAGATGGAGCTGATGTCATTGATGTGGCCGAGGTCATTACTCTTAGATGGAGATGATGTCATTGATGTGACCAAGGTCATAACTCTTAGATGGAGCTGATAACATTGATGTGGCTGAGGTCATAACTCTTAGATGGAGCTGATGTCATTGATGTGGCCGAGGTTATAACTCTTAGATGGCGATGATGTCATTGATGTGGCCAAGGTCATAACTCTTAGATGGAAATGATGTCATTGATGTGGCCGAGGTCATAACTCTTAGATGGAGCTGATGTCATTGATGTGGCAAAGGTCATAACTCTTAGATGGAGAGGATGTCATTGATGTGGCCTAGGTCATAACTCTTAGATGGAGCTGAAGTCATTGATGTGGCCAAGGTCATAACTCTTAGATGGAGCCGATGTCATTGATGTGGCTGAGGTCAAAACTCTTAGATTGAGATGATGTCATTGATGTGGCTGAGGTCATAACTCTTAGATGGAGCTGATGTCATTGATGTGGCCGAGGTCATAACTCTTAGATGGAGCTGATGTCATTGATGTGGCCGATGTCATAACTCTTAGATGGAGCTGATGTCATTGATGTGGCCGAGGTCATAACTCTTAGATGGAGATGATGTCAGTGATGTGGCCGAGGTCATAACTCTTAGATGGAGCTGATGTCATTGATGTGGCCGAGGTCATAACTCTTAGATGGGGCTGATGTCATTGATGTGGCCGAGGTCATAACTCTTAGATGGAGCTGATGTCATTGATGTGGCCGAGGTCATAACTCTTAGATGGAGCTGATGTCATTGATGTGGCCGAGGTCATAACTCTTAGATGGAGCTGATGTCATTTATGTGGCCGATGTCATAACTCTTAGATGGAGCTGATGACATTAAAGTGACCAAAGTCATAACTCTTAGATGGAGCTGATGTCATTGATGTGACCAAAGTCATAACTCTTAGATGGAGCTGATGTCATTGATGTGGCCGAGGTCATTACTCTTAGATGGAGATGATGTCATTGATGTGACCAAGGTCATAACTCTTAGACGGAGCTGATGTCATTGATGTGGCCGAGGTCATTACTCTTAGATGGAGCTGATAACATTGATGTGGCTGAGGTCATAACTCTTAGATGGAGCTGATGTCATTGATATGGCCGAGGTCATAACTCTTAGATGGAGATGATGTCATTGATGTGGCCAAGGTCATAACTCTTAGATGGAAATGATGTCATTGATGTGGCCGAGGTCATAACTCTTAGATGGAGCTGATGTCATTGATGTGGCCAAGGTCATAACTCTTAGATGGAGATGATGTCATTGATGTGGCCAAGGTCATAACTCTTAGATGGAGCTGATGTCATTGATGTGGCCGAGGTCATTACTCTTAGATGGAGCTGATAACATTGATGTTTCTGAGGTCATAACTCTTAGATGGAGCTGATGTCATTGATGTGGCCGAGGTCATAACTCTTAGATGGAGATGATGTCATTGATGTGGCCAAGGTCATAACTCTTAGATGGAAATGATGTCATTGATGTGGCCGAGGTCATAACTCTTAGATGGAGATGATGTCATTGATGTGGCCAAGGTCATAACTCTTAGATGGAGATGATGTCATTGATATGGCCAAGATCATAACTCTTAGATGGAGATGATGTCATTGATGTGGCCGAGGTCATAACTCTTAGATGGAGCTGAAGTCATTGATGTGGCCAAGGTCATAACTCTTTGATGGAGATGATGCCATTGATGTGACCAAGTTTATAACTCTTAGATGGAGATGATGTCATTGATGTGGCCGAGGTCATAACTCTTAGATGGAGATGATGTCATTGATGTGGCCGAGGTCATAACTCTTAGATGGAGATGATGTCATTGATGTGGCCAAGGTCATAACTCTTAGATGGAAATGATGTCATTGATGTGGCCGAGGTCATAACTCTTAGATGGAGATGATGTCATTGATGTGGCCAAGGTCATAACTCTTAGATGGAGATGATGTCATTGATATGGCCAAGATCATAACTCTTAGATGGAGATGATGTCATTGATGTGGCCGAGGTCATAACTCTTAGATGGAGCTGAAGTCATTGATGTGGCCAAGGTCATAACTCTTTGATGGAGATGATGCCATTGATGTGACCAAGTTTATAACTCTTAGATGGAGATGATGTCATTGATGTGGCCGAGGTCATAACTCTTAGATGGAGATGATGTCATTGATGTGGCCGAGGTCATAACTCTTAGATGGAGATGATGTCATTGATGTGGCCAAGATCATAACTCTTAGATGGAGCTGATGTCATTGATGTGGCTGATGTCAAAACTCTTAGATGGAGCTGATGTCATTGATGTGGCCGAGGTCATAACTCTTAGATGGAGCTGATGTCATTGATGTGGCCGATATCATAACTCTTAGATGGAGCTGATGTCATTGATGTGGCCGAGGTCATAACTCTTAGATGGAGCTGATGTCATTGATGTGGCCGAGGTCATAACTCTTAGATGGAGCTGATGTCATTGATGTGGCCGAGGTCATAACTCTTAGATGGAGCTGATGTCATTGATGTGGCCGAGGTCATAACTCTTAGATGGAGCTGATGTCATTGATGTGGCCGAGGTCATAACTCTTAGATGGAGCTGATGTCATTGATGTGGCCGAGGTCATAACTCTTAGATGGAGCTGATGTCATTGATGTGGCCGAGGTCATAACTCTTAGATGGAGCTGATGTCATTAATGTGGCCGAGGTCATAACTCTTAGATGGAGCTGATGTCATTGATGTGGCCGAGGTCATAACTCTTAGATGCAGCTGATGTCATTGATGTGGCCGAGGTCATAACTCTTAGATGGAGCTGATGTCATTAATGTGACCAAAGTCATAACTCTTAGATGGAGCTGATGTCATTGATGTGACCAAAAACATAACTCTTCGATGGAGCTGATGTCATTGATGTGGCCGAGGTCATTACTCTTAGATGGAGATGATGTCATTGATGTGACCAAGGTCATAACTCTTAGATGGAGCTGATGTCATTGATGTGGCCGAGGTCATTACTCTTAGATGGAGCTGATAACATTGATGTGGCTGAGGTCATAACTCTTAGATGGAGCTGATGTCATTGATATGGCCGAGGTCATAACTCTTAGATGGAGATGATGTCATTGATGTGGCCAAGGTCATAACTCTTCGATGGAAATGATGTCATTGATGTGGCCGAGGTCATAACTCTTAGATGGAGCTGATGTCATTGATGTGGCCGAGGTCATAACTCTTAGATGCAGCTGATGTCATTGATGTGGCCGAGGTCATAACTCTTAGATGGAGCTGATGTCATTAATGTGACCAAAGTCATAACTCTTAGATGGAGCTGATGTCATTGATGTGACCAAAAACATAACTCTTCGATGGAGCTGATGTCATTGATGTGGCCGAGGTCATAACTCTTAGATGGAGCTGAAGTCATTGATGTGGCCAAGGTCATAACTCTTAGATGGAGCCGATGTCATTGATGTGGCTGAGGTCAAAACTCTTAGATTGAGATGATGTCATTGATGTGGCTGAGGTCATAACTCTTAGATGGAGCTGATGTCATTGATGTGGCCGAGGTCATAACTCTTAGATGGAGCTGATGTCATTGATGTGGCCGATGTCATAACTCTTAGATGGAGCTGATGTCATTGATGTGGCCGAGGTCATAACTCTTAGATGGAGATGATGTCATTGATGTGGCCGAGGTCATAACTCTTAGATGGAGATGATGTCATTGATGTGGCCGAGGTCATAACTCTTAGATGGGGCTGATGTCATTGATGTGGCCGAGGTCATAACTCTTAGATGGAGCTGATGTCATTGATGTGGCCGAGGTCATAACTCTTAGATGGAGCTGATGTCATTGATGTGGCCGAGGTCATAACTCTTAGATGGAGATGATGTCATTGATGTGGCCGATGTCATAACTCTTAGATGGAGCTGATGTCATTAAAGTGACCAAAGTCATAACTCTTAGATGGAGCTGATGTCATTGATGTGACCAAAGTCATAACTCTTAGATGGAGCTGATGTCATTGATGTGGCCGAGGTCATTACTCTTAGATGGAGATGATGTCATTGATGTGACCAAGGTCATAACTCTTAGACGGAGCTGATGTCATTGATGTGGCCGAGGTCATTACTCTTAGATGGAGCTGATAACATTGATGTGGCTGAGGTCATATCTCTTAGATGGAGCTGATGTCATTGATATGGCCGAGGTCATAACTCTTAGACGGAGCTGATGTCATTGATGTGGCCGAGGTCATTACTCTTAGATGGAGCTGATAACATTGATGTGGCTGAGGTCATATCTCTTAGATGGAGCTGATGTCATTGATATGGCCGAGGTCATAACTCTTAGATGGAGCTGATGTCATTAATGTGGCCGAGGTCATAACTCTTAGATGGAGCTGATGTCATTGATGTGGCCGAGGTCATAACTCTTAGATGCAGCTGATGTCATTGATGTGGCCGAGGTCATAACTCTTAGATGGAGCTGATGTCATTAATGTGACCAATGTCATAACTCTTAGATGGAGCTGATGTCATTGATGTGACCAAAAACATAACTCTTCGATGGAGCTGATGTCATTGATGTGGCCGAGGTCATTACTCTTAGATGGAGATGATGTCATTGATGTGACCAAGGTCATAACTCTTAGATGGAGCTGATGTCATTGATGTGGCCGAGGTCATTACTCTTAGATGGAGCTGATAACATTGATGTGGCTGAGGTCATAACTCTTAGATGGAGCTGATGTCATTGATGTGGCCGAGGTCATAACTCTTAGATGGAGATGATGTCATTGATGTGGCCAAGGTCATAACTCTTCGATGGAAATGATGTCATTGATGTGGCCGAGGTCATAACTCTTAGATGGAGCTGATGTCATTGATGTGGCCGAGGTCATAACTCTTAGATGCAGCTGATGTCATTGATGTGGCCGAGGTCATAACTCTTAGATGGAGCTGATGTCATTAATGTGACCAAAGTCATAACTCTTAGATGGAGCTAATGTCATTGATGTGACCAAAAACATAACTCTTCGATGGAGCTGATGTCATTGATGTGGCCGAGGTCATAACTCTTAGATGGAGCTGAAGTCATTGATGTGGCCAAGGTCATAACTCTTAGATGGAGCCGATGTCATTGATGTGGCTGAGGTCAAAACTCTTAGATTGAGATGATGTCATTGATGTGGCTGAGGTCATAACTCTTAGATGGAGCTGATGTCATTGATGTGGCCGAGGTCATAACTCTTAGATGGAGCTGATGTCATTGATGTGGCCGATGTCATAACTCTTAGATGGAGCTGATGTCATTGATGTGGCCGAGGTCATAACTCTTAGATGGAGATGATGTCATTGATGTGGCCGAGGTCATAACTCTTAGATGGAGCTGATGTCATTGATGTGGCCGAGGTCATAACTCTTAGATGGGGCTGATGTCATTGATGTGGCCGAGGTCATAACTCTTAGATGGAGCTGATGTCATTGATGTGGCCGAGGTCATAACTCTTAGATGGAGCTGATGTCATTGATGTGGCCGAGGTCATAACTCTTAGATGGAGATGATGTCATTGATGTGGCCGATGTCATAACTCTTAGATGGAGCTGATGTCATTAAAGTGACCAAAGTCATAACTCTTAGATGGAGCTGATGTCATTGATGTGACCAAAGTCATAACTCTTAGATGGAGCTGATGTCATTGATGTGGCCGAGGTCATTACTCTTAGATGGAGATGATGTCATTGATGTGACCAAGGTCATAACTCTTAGACGGAGCTGATGTCATTGATGTGGCCGAGGTCATTACTCTTAGATGGAGCTGATAACATTGATGTGGCTGAGGTCATATCTCTTAGATGGAGCTGATGTCATTGATATGGCCGAGGTCATAACTCTTAGATGGAGATGATGTCATTGATGTGGCCAAGGTCATAACTCTTAGATGGAAATGATGTCATTGATGTGGCCGAGGTCATAACTCTTAGATGGAGCTGATGTCATTGATGTGGCCAAGGTCATAACTCTTAGATGGAGATGATGTCATTGATGTGGCCAAGGTCATAACTCTTAGATGGAGCTGATGTCATTGATGTGGCCGAGGTCATTACTCTTAGATGGAGCTGATAACATTGATGTTTCTGAGGTCATAACTCTTAGATGGAGCTGATGTCATTGATGTGGCCGAGGTCATAACTCTTAGATGGAGATGATGTCATTGATGTGGCCAAGGTCATAACTCTTAGATGGAAATGATGTCATTGATGTGGCCGAGGTCATAACTCTTAGATGGAGATGATGTCATTGATGTGGCCAAGGTCATAACTCTTAGATGGAGATGATGTCATTGATATGGCCAAGATCATAACTCTTAGATGGAGATGATGTCATTGATGTGGCCGAGGTCATAACTCTTAGATGGAGCTGAAGTCATTGATGTGGCCAAGGTCATAACTCTTTGATGGAGATGATGCCATTGATGTGACCAAGTTTATAACTCTTAGATGGAGATGATGTCATTGATGTGGCCGAGGTCATAACTCTTAGATGGAGATGATGTCATTGATGTGGCCGAGGTCATAACTCTTAGATGGAGATGATGTCATTGATGTGGCCAAGATCATAACTCTTAGATGGAGCTGATGTCATTGATGTGGCTGATGTCAAAACTCTTAGATGGAGCTGATGTCATTGATGTGGCCGAGGTCATAACTCTTAGATGGAGCTGATGTCATTGATGTGGCCGATATCATAACTCTTAGATGGAGCTGATGTCATTGATGTGGCCGAGGTCATAACTCTTAGATGGAGCTGATGTCATTGATGTGGCCGAGGTCATAACTCTTAGATGGAGCTGATGTCATTGATGTGGCCGAGGTCATAACTCTTAGATGGAAATGATGTCATTGATGTGGCCGAGGTCATAACTCTTAGATGGAGATGATGTCATTGATGTGGCCAAGGTCATAACTCTTAGATGGAGCTGATGTCATTGATGTGGCAAAGGTCATAACTCTTAGATGGAGAGGATGTCATTGATGTGGCCGAGGTCATAACTCTTAGATGGAGCTGAAGTCATTGATGTGGCCAAGGTCATAACTCTTAGATGGAGCCGATGTCATTGATGTGGCTGAGGTCAAAACTCTTAGATTGAGATGATGTCATTGATGTGGCTGAGGTCATAACTCTTAGATGGAGCTGATGTCATTGATGTGGCCGAGGTCATAACTCTTAGATGGAGCTGATGTCATTGATGTGACCAAAGTCATAACTCTTAGATGGAGCTGATGTCTTTGATGTGGCCGAGGTCATTACTCTTAGATGGAGATGATGTCATTGATGTGACCAAGGTCATAACTCTTAGACGGAGCTGATGTCATTGATGTGGCCGAGGTCATTACTCTTAGATGGAGCTGATAACATTGATGTGGCTGAGGTCATATCTCTTAGATGGAGCTGATGTCATTGATATGGCCGAGGTCATAACTCTTAGATGGAGATGATGTCATTGATGTGGCCAAGGTCATAACTCTTAGATGGAAATGATGTCATTGATGTGGCCGAGGTCATAACTCTTAGATGGAGCTGATGTCATTGATGTGGCCAAGGTCATAACTCTTAGATGGAGATGATGTCATTGATGTGGCCAAGGTCATAACTCTTAGATGGAGCTGATGTCATTGATGTGGCCGAGGTCATTACTCTTAGATGGAGCTGATAACATTGATGTTTCTGAGGTCATAACTCTTAGATGGAGCTGATGTCATTGATGTGGCCGAGGTCATAACTCTTAGATGGAGATGATGTCATTGATGTGGCCAAGGTCATAACTCTTAGATGGAAATGATGTCATTGATGTGGCCGAGGTCATAACTCTTAGATGGAGATGATGTCATTGATGTGGCCAAGGTCATAACTCTTAGATGGAGATGATGTCATTGATATGGCCAAGATCATAACTCTTAGATGGAGATGATGTCATTGATGTGGCCGAGGTCATAACTCTTAGATGGAGCTGAAGTCATTGATGTGGCCAAGGTCATAACTCTTTGATGGAGATGATGCCATTGATGTGACCAAGTTTATAACTCTTAGATGGAGATGATGTCATTGATGTGGCCGAGGTCATAACTCTTAGATGGAGATGATGTCATTGATGTGGCCGAGGTCATAACTCTTAGATGGAGATGATGTCATTGATGTGGCCAAGGTCATAACTCTTAGATGGAAATGATGTCATTGATGTGGCCGAGGTCATAACTCTTAGATGGAGATGATGTCATTGATGTGGCCAAGGTCATAACTCTTAGATGGAGATGATGTCATTGATATGGCCAAGATCATAACTCTTAGATGGAGATGATGTCATTGATGTGGCCGAGGTCATAACTCTTAGATGGAGCTGAAGTCATTGATGTGGCCAAGGTCATAACTCTTTGATGGAGATGATGCCATTGATGTGACCAAGTTTATAACTCTTAGATGGAGATGATGTCATTGATGTGGCCGAGGTCATAACTCTTAGATGGAGATGATGTCATTGATGTGGCCGAGGTCATAACTCTTAGATGGAGATGATGTCATTGATGTGGCCAAGATCATAACTCTTAGATGGAGCTGATGTCATTGATGTGGCTGATGTCAAAACTCTTAGATGGAGCTGATGTCATTGATGTGGCTGAGGTCATAACTCTTAGATGGAGCTGATGTCATTGATGTGGCCGATATCATAACTCTTAGATGGAGCTGATGTCATTGATGTGGCCGAGGTCATAACTCTTAGATGGAGCTGATGTCATTGATGTGGCCGAGGTCATAACTCTTAGATGGAGCTGATGTCATTGATGTGGCCGAGTTCATAACTCTTAGATGGAGCTGATGTCATTGATGTGGCCGAGGTCATAACTCTTAGATGGAGCTGATGTCATTGATGTGGCCGAGGTCATAACTCTTAGATGGAGCTGATGTCATTGATGTGGCCGAGGTCATAACTCTTAGATGGAGCTGATGTCATTGATGTGGCCGAGGTCATAACTCTTAGATGGAGCTGATGTCATTGATGTGGCCGAGGTCATAACTCTTAGATGGAGCTGATGTCATTGATGTGGCCGAGGTCATAACTCTTAGATGCAGCTGATGTCATTGATGTGGCCGAGGTCATAACTCTTAGATGGAGCTGATGTCATTAATGTGACCAAAGTCATAACTCTTAGATGGAGCTGATGTCATTGATGTGACCAAAAACATAACTCTTCGATGGAGCTGATGTCATTGATGTGGCCGAGGTCATTACTCTTAGATGGAGATGATGTCATTGATGTGACCAAGGTCATAACTCTTAGATGGAGCTGATGTCATTGATGTGGCCGAGGTCATTACTCTTAGATGGAGCTGATAACATTGATGTGGCCGAGGTCATAACTCTTAGATGGAGCTGATGTCATTGATGTGGCCGAGGTCATAACTCTTAGATGGAGATGATGTCATTGATGTAGCCAAGGTCATAACTCTTCGATGGAAATGATGTCATTGATGTGGCCGAGGTCATAACTCTTAGATGGAGATGATGTCATTGATGTGGCCAAGGTCATAACTCTTAGATGAAGATGATGTCATTGATGTGGCCAAGGTCATAACTCTTAGATGGAGATGATGTCATTGATGTGGCCGAGGTCATAACTCTTAGATGGAGCTGAAGTCATTGATGTGGCCAAGGTCATAACTCTTAGACGGAGATGATGCCATTGATGTGACCAAGGTCATAACTCTTAGATGGAGATGATGTCATTGATGTGGCCGAGGTCATAACTCTTAGATGGAGATGATGTCATTGATGTGGCCGAGGTCATAACTCTTAGATGGAGATGATGTCATTGATGTGGCCAAGATCATAACTCTTAGATGGAGCTTATGTCATTGATGTGGCTGAGGTCAAAACTCTTAGATTGAGATGATGTCATTGATGTGGCTGAGGTCATAACTCTTAGATGGAGCTGATGCCATTGATGTGGCTGAGGTCATAACTCTTAGATGGAGATGATGTCATTGATGTGGCCGAGGTCATAACTCTTAGATTGAGATGATGTCATTGATGTGGCCAAGGTCATTACTCTTAGATGGAGATAATGTCATTGATGTGGCCGAGGTCATAACTGTTAGATGGAGCTGATGTCACTGATGTGGCAAAGGTCATAACTCTTAGATGGAGCTGATGTCATTAATGTGGCCGAGGTCATAACTCTTAGATGGAGATGATGTCATTGATGTGGCTGAGGTCATAACTCTTAGATGAAGATAATGTCATTAATGTGGCCGAGGTCATAACTCTTAGATGGAGATGATTTCATTGATGTGGCTGAGGTCATAATTTTTAGATGGAGCTGATGTCATTTATATGGCCGAGGTCATAACTCTTAGATGGAGCTGATGTCATTGATGTGGCCAAGGTCATTACTCTTAGATGGAGATAATGTCATTGATGTGGCCGAGGTCATAACTGTTAGATGGAGCTGATGTCATTGATGTGGCCAAGGTCATAACTCTTAGATTGAGATGATGTCATTGATGTGGCCGAGGTCATAACTCTTAGATGGAGATGATGTCATTGATGTGGCTGAGGTCATAGCTCTTAGATGAAGATAATGTCATTAATGTGGCCGAGGTCATAACTCTTAGATGGAGCTGATGTCATTGATGTGGCTGAGGTCAAAACTCTTAGATGGAGCTGATGTCATTGATGTGGCCGAGGTCATAACTCTTAGATGGAGCTGATGTCATTGATGTGGCCGAGGTCATAACTCTTAGATGGAGCTGATGTCATTGATGTGGCCGAGGTCATAACTCTTAGATGGAGCTGATGTCATTGATGTGGCCGAGGTCATAACTCTTAGATGGAGCTGATGTCATTGATGTGGCCGAGGTCATAACTCTTAGATGGAGCTGATGTCATTGATGTGGCCGAGGTCATAACTCTTAGATGGAGCTGATGTCATTGATGTGGCCGAGGTCATAACTCTTAGATGGAGCTGATGTCATTGATGTGACCAAAAACATAACTCTTCGATGGAGCTGATGTCATTGATGTGGCCGAGGTCATTACTCTTAGATGGAGATGATGTCATTGATGTGACCAAGGTCATAACTCTTAGATGGAGCTGATGTCATTGATGTGGCCGAGGTCATTACTCTTAGATGGAGCTGATAACATTGATGTGGCTGAGGTCATAACTCTTAGATGGAGCTGATGTCATTGATGTGGCCGAGGTCATAACTCTTAGATGGAGATGATGTCATTGATGTAGCCAAGGTCATAACTCTTCGATGGAAATGATGTCATTGATGTGGCCGAGGTCATAACTCTTAGATGGAGATGATGTCATTGATGTGGCCAAGGTCATAACTCTTAGATGAAGATGATGTCATTGATGTGGCCAAGGTCATAACTCTTAGATGGAGATGATGTCATTGATGTGGCCGAGGTCATAACTCTTAGATGGAGCTGAAGTCATTGATGTGGCCAAGGTCATAACTCTTAGACGGAGATGATGCCATTGATGTGACCAAGGTCATAACTCTTAGATGGAGATGATGTCATTGATGTGGCCGAGGTCATAACTCTTAGATGGAGATGATGTCATTGATGTGGCCGAGGTCATAACTCTTAGATGGAGATGATGTCATTGATGTGGCCAAGATCATAACTCTTAGATGGAGCTGATGTCATTGATGTGGCTGAGGTCAAAACTCTTAGATTGAGATGATGTCATTGATGTGGCTGAGGTCATAACTCTTAGATGGAGCTGATGCCATTGATGTGGCTGAGGTCATAACTCTTAGATGGAGATGATGTCATTGATGTGGCCGAGGTCATAACTCTTAGATTGAGATGATGTCATTGATGTGGCCAAGGTCATTACTCTTAGATGGAGATAATGTCATTGATGTGGCCGAGGTCATAACTGTTAGATGGAGCTGATGTCACTGATGTGGCAAAGGTCATAACTCTTAGATGGAGCTGATGACATTAATGTGGCCGAGGTCATAACTCTTAGATGGAGATGATGTCATTGATGTGGCTGAGGTCATAACTCTTAGATGAAGATAATGTCATTAATGTGGCCGAGGTCATAACTCTTAGATGGAGATGATGTCATTGATGTGGCTGAGGTCATAATTTTTAGATGGAGCTGATGTCATTTATATGGCCGAGGTCATAACTCTTAGATGGAGCTGATGTCATTGATGTGGCCAAGGTCATTACTCTTAGATGGAGATAATGTCATTGATGTGGCCGAGGTCATAACTGTTAGATGGAGCTGATGTCATTGATGTGGCCAAGGTCATAACTCTTAGATTGAGATGATGTCATTGATGTGGCCGAGGTCATAACTCTTAGATGGAGATGATGTCATTGATGTGGCTGAGGTCATAGCTCTTAGATGAAGATAATGTCATTAATGTGGCCGAGGTCATAACTCTTAGATGGAGCTGATGTCATTGATGTGGCTGAGGTCAAAACTCTTAGATGGAGCTGATGTCATTGATGTGGCCGAGGTCATAACTCTTAGATGGAGCTGATGTCATTGATGTGGCCGAGGTCATAACTCTTAGATGGAGCTGATGTCATTGATGTGGCCGAGGTCATAACTCTTAGATGGAGCTGATGTCATTGATGTGGCCGAGGTCATACCTCTTAGATGGAGCTGATGTCATTGATGTGGCCGAGGTCATAACTCTTAGATGGAGCTGATGTCATTGATGTGGCCGAGGTCATAACTCTTAGATGGAGCTGATGTCATTGATGTGGCCGAGGTCATAACTCTTAGATGGAGCTGATGTCATTAATGTGACCAAAGTCATAACTCTTAGATGGAGCTGATGTCATTGATGTGACCAAAGGTCATAACTCTTAGATGGAGCTGATGTCATTGATGTGGCCGAGGTCATTACTCTTAGATGGAGATGATGTCATTGATGTGACCAAGGTCATAACTCTTAGATGGAGCTGATGTCATTGATGTGGCCGAGGTCATAACTCTTAGATGGAGCTGATGTCATTGATGTGGCCGAGGTCATAACTCTTAGATGGAGCTGATGTCATTGATGTGGCCGAGGTCATAACTCTTAGATGGAGATGATGTCATTGATGTGGCCAAGGTCATAACTCTTCGATGGAAATGATGTCATTGATGTGGCCGAGGTCATAACTCTTAGATGGAGATGATGTCATTGATGTGGCCGAGGTCATTACTCTTAGATGGAGCTGATAACATTGATGTGGCTGAGGTCATAACTCTTAGATGGAGCTGATGTCATTGATGTGGCCGAGGTCATAACTCTTAGATGGAGATGATGTCATTGATGTGGCCAAGGTCATAACTCTTCGATGGAAATGATGTCATTGATGTGGCCGAGGTCATAACTCTTAGATGGAGATGATGTCATTGATGTGGCCAAGGTCATAACTGTTAGATGGAGCTGATGTCACTGATGTGGCCGAGGTCATAACTCTTAGATGGAGCTGATGTCATTGATGTGGCCGAGGTCATAACTCTTAGATGGAGCTGATGTCATTGATGTGGCCGAGGTCATAACTCTTAGATGGAGCTGATGACATTGATGTGGCCGAGGTCATAACTCTTAGATGGAGCTGATGTCATTGATGTGGCCGAGGTCATAACTCTTAGATGGAGCTGATGTCATTGATGTGGCCGAGGTCATAACTCTTAGATGGAGCTGATGTCATTGATGTGGCCGAGGTCATAACTCTTAGATGGAGCTGATGTCATTGATGTGGCCGAGGTCATAACTCTTAGATGGAGCTGATGTCATTAATGTGACCAAAGTCATAACTCTTAGATGGAGCTGATGTCATTGATGTGACCAAAAACATAACTCTTCGATGGAGCTGATGTCATTGATGTGGCCGAGGTCATTACTCTTAGATGGAGATGATGTCATTGATGTGACCAAGGTCATAACTCTTAGATGGAGCTGATGTCATTGATGTGGCCGAGGTCATTACTCTTAGATGGAGCTGATAACATTGATGTGGCTGAGGTCATAACTCTTAGATGGAGCTGATGTCATTGATGTGGCCGAGGTCATAACTCTTAGATGGAGCTGATGTCATTGATGTGGCCGATGTCATAACTCTTAGATGGAGCTGATGTCATTGATGTGGCCGAGGTCATAACTCTTAGATGGAGCTGATGTCATTGATGTGGCCGAGGTCATAACTCTTAGATGGAGCTGATGTCATTGATGTGGCCGAGGTCATAACTCTTAGATGGAGCTGATGTCATTGATGTGGCCGAGGTCATAACTCTTAGATGGAGCTGATGTCATTGATGTGGCCGAGGTCATAACTCTTAGATGGAGCTGATGTCATTGATGTGGCCGAGGTCATAACTCTTAGATGGAGCTGATGTCATTGATGTGGCCGAGGTCATAACTCTTAGATGGAGCTGATGTCATTGATGTGGCCGAGGTCATAACTCTTAGATGGAGCTGATGTCATTGATGTGGCCGAGGTCATAACTCTTAGATGCAGCTGATGTCATTGATGTGGCCGAGGTCATAACTCTTAGATGGAGCTGATGTCATTAATGTGACCAAAGTCATAACTCTTAGATGGAGCTGATGTCATTGATGTGACCAAAAGACATAACTCTTCGATGGAGCTGATGTCATTGATGTGGCCGAGGTCATTACTCTTAGATGGAGATGATGTCATTGATGTGACCAAGGTCATAACTCTTAGATGGAGCTGATGTCATTGATGTGGCCGAGGTCATTACTCTTAGATGGAGCTGATAACATTGATGTGGCTGAGGTCATAACTCTTAGATGGAGCTGATGTCATTGATGTGGCCGAGGTCATAACTCTTAGATGGAGATGATGTCATTGATGTAGCCAAGGTCATAACTCTTCGATGGAAATGATGTCATTGATGTGGCCGAGGTCATAACTCTTAGATGGAGATGATGTCATTGATGTGGCCAAGGTCATAACTCTTAGATGAAGATGATGTCATTGATGTGGCCAAGGTCATAACTCTTAGATGGAGATGATGTCATTGATGTGGCCGAGGTCATAACTCTTAGATGGAGCTGAAGTCATTGATGTGGCCAAGGTCATAACTCTTAGACGGAGATGATGCCATTGATGTGACCAAGGTCATAACTCTTAGATGGAGATGATGTCATTGATGTGGCCGAGGTCATAACTCTTAGATGGAGATGATGTCATTGATGTGGCCGAGGTCATAACTCTTAGATGGAGATGATGTCATTGATGTGGCCAAGATCATAACTCTTAGATGGAGCTGATGTCATTGATGTGGCTGAGGTCAAAACTCTTAGATTGAGATGATGTCATTGATGTGGCTGAGGTCATAACTCTTAGATGGAGCTGATGCCATTGATGTGGCTGAGGTCATAACTCTTAGATGGAGATGATGTCATTGATGTGGCCGAGGTCATAACTCTTAGATTGAGATGATGTCATTGATGTGGCCAAGGTCATTACTCTTAGATGGAGATAATGTCATTGATGTGGCCGAGGTCATAACTGTTAGATGGAGCTGATGTCACTGATGTGGCAAAGGTCATAACTCTTAGATGGAGCTGATGTCATTAATGTGGCCGAGGTCATAACTCTTAGATGGAGATGATGTCATTGATGTGGCTGAGGTCATAACTCTTAGATGAAGATAATGTCATTAATGTGGCCGAGGTCATAACTCTTAGATGGAGATGATGTCATTGATGTGGCTGAGGTCATAATTTTTAGATGGAGCTGATGTCATTTATATGGCCGAGGTCATAACTCTTAGATGGAGCTGATGTCATTGATGTGGCCAAGGTCGATACTCTTAGATGGAGATAATGTCATTGATGTGGCCGAGGTCATAACTGTTAGATTGAGCTGATGTCATTGATGTGGCCAAGGTCATAACTCTTAGATTGAGATGATGTCATTGATGTGGCCGAGGTCATAACTCTTAGATGGAGATGATGTCATTGATGTGGCTGAGGTCATAGCTCTTAGATGAAGATAATGTCATTAATGTGGCCGAGGTCATAACTCTTAGATGGAGCTGATGTCATTGATGTGGCTGAGGTCAAAACTCTTAGATGGAGCTGATGTCATTGATGTGGCCGAGGTCATAACTCTTAGATGGAGCTGATGTCATTGATGTGGCCGAGGTCATAACTCTTAGATGGAGCTGATGTCATTGATGTGGCCGAGGTCATAACTCTTAGATGGAGCTGATGTCATTGATGTGGCCGAGGTCATACCTCTTAGATGGAGCTGATGTCATTGATGTGGCCGAGGTCATAACTCTTAGATGGAGCTGATGTCATTGATGTGGCCGAGGTCATAACTCTTAGATGGAGCTGATGTCATTGATGTGGCCGAGGTCATAACTCTTAGATGGAGCTGATGTCATTGATGTGGCCAAAGTCATAACTCTTAGATGGAGCTGATGTCATTGATGTGACCAAGGTCATAACTCTTAGATGGAGCTGATGTCATTGATGTGGCCGAGGTCATTACTCTTAGATGGAGATGATGTCATTGATGTGACCAAGGTCATAACTCTTAGATGGAGCTGATGTCATTGATGTGGCCGAGGTCATAACTCTTAGATGGAGCTGATGTCATTGATGTGGCCGAGGTCATAACTCTTAGATGGAGCTGATGTCATTGATGTGGCCGAGGTCATAACTCTTAGATGGAGATGATGTCATTGATGTGGCCAAGGTCATAACTCTTCGATGGAAATGATGTCATTGATGTGGCCGAGGTCATAACTCTTAGATGGAGATGATGTCATTGATGTGGCCGAGGTCATTACTCTTAGATGGAGCTGATAACATTGATGTGGCTGAGGTCATAACTCTTAGATGGAGCTGATGTCATTGATGTGGCCGAGGTCATAACTCTTAGATGGAGATGATGTCATTGATGTGGCCAAGGTCATAACTCTTCGATGGAGATGATGTCATTGATGTGGCCGAGGTCATAACTCTTAGATGGAGATGATGTCATTGATGTGGCCAAGGTCATAACTCTTAGATGGAGCTGATGTCATTGATGTGGCCGAGGTCATAACTCTTAGATGGAGCTGATGTCATTGATGTGGCCGAGGTCATAACTCTTAGATGGAGCTGATGTCATTGATGTGGCCGAGGTCATAACTCTTAGATGGAGCTGATGTCATTGATGTGGCCGAGGTCATAACTCTTAGATGGAGCTGATGTCATTGATGTGGCCGAGGTCATAACTCTTAGATGGAGCTGATGTCATTGATGTGGCCGAGGTCATAACTCTTAGATGGAGCTGATGTCATTGATGTGGCCGAGGTCATAACTCTTAGATGGAGCTGATGTCATTGATGTGGCCGAGGTCATAACTCTTAGATGGAGCTGATGTCATTGATGTGACCAAGGTCATAACTCTTAGATGGAGCTGATGTCATTGATGTGACCAAAAGTCATAACTCTTCGATGGAGCTGATGTCATTGATGTGGCCGAGGTCATTACTCTTAGATGGAGATGATGTCATTGATGTGGCCAAGGTCATAACTCTTAGATGGAGCTGATGTCATTGATGTGGCCGAGGTCATTACTCTTAGATGGAGCTGATGTCATTGATGTGGCCGAGGTCATAACTCTTAGATGGAGCTGATGTCATTGATGTGGCCGAGGTCATAACTCTTAGATGGAGATGATGTCATTGATGTGGCCAAGGTCATAACTCTTAGATGGAGATGATGTCATTGATGTGGCCGAGGTCATAACTCTTAGATGGAGATGATGTCATTGATGTGGCCAAGGTCATAACTCTTAGATGGAGATGATGTCATTGATGTGGCCAAGGTCATAACTCTTAGATGGAGATGATGTCATTGATGTGGCCGAGGTCATAACTCTTAGATGGAGCTGATGTCATTGATGTGGCCAAGGTCATAACTCTTAGATGGAGATGATGTCATTGATGTGACCAAGGTCATAACTCTTAGATGGAGATGATGTCATTGATGTGGCCGAGGTCATAACTCTTAGATGGAGATGATGTCATTGATGTGGCCGAGGTCATAACTCTTAGATGGAGATGATGTCATTGATGTGGCCAAGGTCATAACTCTTAGATGGAGCTGATGTCATTGATGTGGCTGAGGTCATAAACTCTTAGATTGAGATGATGTCATTGATGTGGCTGAGGTCATAACTCTTAGATGGAGCTGATGTCATTGATGTGGCTGAGGTCATAACTCTTAGATGGAGATGATGTCATTGATGTGGCCGAGGTCATAACTCTTAGATTGAGATGATGTCATTGATGTGGCCAAGGTCATTACTCTTAGATGGAGATGATGTCATTGATGTGGCCAAGGTCATAACTCTTAGATGGAGCTGATGTCATTGATGTGGCCGAGGTCATAACTCTTAGATGGAGATGATGTCATTGATGTGTGGCTGAGGTCATAACTCTTAGATGGAGATGATGTCATTGATGTGGCTGAGGTCATAACTCTTAGATGGAGATAATGTCATTAATGTGGCCGAGGTCATAACTCTTAGATGGAGATGATGTCATTGATGTGGCCGAGGTCATAACTTTTTAGATGGAGCTGATGTCATTGATGTGGCCGAGGTCATAACTCTTAGATGGAGCTGATGTCATTGATGTGGCCAAGGTCATTACTCTTAGATGGAGATGATGTCATTGATGTGGCCGAGGTCATAACTCTTAGATGGAGCTGATGTCATTGATGTGGCCAAGGTCATAACTCTTAGATGGAGATGATGTCATTGATGTGGCCGAGGTCATAACTCTTAGATGGAGCTGATGTCATTGATGTGGCCGAGGTCATAACTCTTAGATGGAGCTGATGTCATTGATGTGGCCGAGGTCATAACTCTTAGATGGAGCTGATGTCATTGATGTGGCCGAGGTCATAACTCTTAGATGGAGCTGATGTCATTGATGTGGCCGAGGTCATAACTCTTAGATGGAGCTGATGTCATTGATGTGGCCGAGGTCATAACTCTTAGATGGAGCTGATGTCATTGATGTGGCCGAGGTCATAACTCTTAGATGGAGCTGATGTCATTGATGTGGCCGAGGTCATAACTCTTAGATGGAGCTGATGTCATTGATGTGGCCGAGGTCATAACTCTTAGATGGAGCTGATGTCATTGATGTGGCCAAAGGTCATAACTCTTAGATGGAGCTGATGTCATTGATGTGACCAAAGGTCATAACTCTTAGATGGAGCTGATGTCATTGATGTGGCCGAGGTCATAACTCTTAGATGGAGATGATGTCATTGATGTGACCAAGGTCATAACTCTTAGATGGAGCTGATGTCATTGATGTGGCCGAGGTCATAACTCTTAGATGGAGCTGATGTCATTGATGTGGCCGAGGTCATAACTCTTAGATGGAGCTGATGTCATTGATGTGGCCGAGGTCATAACTCTTAGATGGAGATGATGTCATTGATGTGGCCAAGGTCATAACTCTTCGATGGAGATGATGTCATTGATGTGGCCGAGGTCATAACTCTTAGATGGAGATGATGTCATTGATGTGGCCGAGGTCATAACTCTTAGATGGAGCTGATGTCATTGATGTGGCTGAGGTCATAACTCTTAGATGGAGCTGATGTCATTGATGTGGCCGAGGTCATAACTCTTAGATGGAGATGATGTCATTGATGTGGCCAAGGTCATAACTCTTCGATGGAGATGATGTCATTGATGTGGCCGAGGTCATAACTCTTAGATGGAGATGATGTCATTGATGTGGCCAAGGTCATAACTCTTAGATGGAGCTGATGTCATTGATGTGGCCAAGGTCATAACTCTTAGATGGAGCTGATGTCATTGATGTGGCCGAGGTCATAACTCTTAGATGGAGATGATGTCATTGATGTGTGGCTGAGGTCATAACTCTTAGATGGAGATGATGTCATTGATGTGGCCGAGGTCATAACTCTTAGATGGAGATGATGTCATTGATGTGGCCGAGGTCATAACTCTTAGATGGAGATGATGTCATTGATGTGGCGAGGTCATAACTTTTAGATGGAGCTGATGTCATTTGATGTGGCCGAGGTCATAACTCTTAGATGGAGCTGATGTCATTGATGTGGCCAAGGTCATAACTCTTAGATGGAGATGATGTCATTGATGTGGCCGAGGTCATAACTCTTAGATGGAGCTGATGTCATTGATGTGGCCAAGGTCATAACTCTTAGATGGAGATGATGTCATTGATGTGGCCGAGGTCATAACTCTTAGATGGAGCTGATGTCATTGATGTGGCCAAGGTCATAACTCTTAGATGGAGATGATGTCATTGATGTGGCCGAGGTCATAACTCTTAGATGGAGATGATGTCATTGATGTGGCCGAGGTCATAACTCTTAGATGGAGATGATGTCATTGATGTGGCCAAGGTCATAACTCTTAGATGGAGATGATGTCATTGATGTGGCCGAGGTCATAACTCTTAGATGGAGATGATGTCATTGATGTGGCTGAGGTCATAACTCTTAGATGGAGATGATGTCATTGATGTGGCCGAGGTCATAACTCTTAGATGGAGATGATGTCATTGATGTGGCCGAGGTCATAACTCTTAGATGGAGATGATGTCATTGATGTGGCTGAGGTCATAACTCTTAGATGGAGCTGATGTCATTGATGTGGCCGAGGTCATAACTCTTAGATGGAGCTGATGTCATTGATGTGGCCGAGGTCATAACTCTTAGATGGAGCTGATGTCATTGATGTGGCCAAGGTCATAACTCTTAGATGGAGCTGATGTCATTGATGTGGCCAAGGTCATAACTCTTAGATGGAGCTGATGTCATTGATGTGGCCGAGGTCATAACTCTTAGATGGAGATGATGTCATTGATGTGGCCAAGGTCATAACTCTTAGATGGAGCTGATGTCATTGATGTGGCCGAGGTCATAACTCTTAGATGGAGCTGATGTCATTGATGTGGCCGAGGTCATAACTCTTAGATGGAGCTGATGTCATTGATGTGGCCGAGGTCATAACTCTTAGATGGAGATGATGTCATTGATGTGGCCAAGGTCATAACTCTTAGATGGAGATGATGTCATTGATGTGGCCGAGGTCATAACTCTTAGATGGAGATGATGTCATTGATGTGGCCGAGGTCATTACTCTTAGATGGAGCTGATGTCATTGATGTGGCTGAGGTCATAACTCTTAGATGGAGCTGATGTCATTGATGTGGCCGAGGTCATAACTCTTAGATGGAGATGATGTCATTGATGTGGCCAAGGTCATAACTCTTCGATGGAGATGATGTCATTGATGTGGCCGAGGTCATAACTCTTAGATGGAGATGATGTCATTGATGTGGCCAAGGTCATAACTCTTAGATGGAGCTGATGTCATTGATGTGGCCGAGGTCATAACTCTTAGATGGAGATGATGTCATTGATGTGTGTGGCTGAGGTCATAACTCTTAGATGGAGATGATGTCATTGATGTGGCTGAGGTCATAACTCTTAGATGAAGATAATGTCATTAATGTGGCCGAGGTCATAACTCTTAGATGGAGATGATGTCATTGATGTGGCTGAGGTCATAATTTTTAGATGGAGCTGATGTCATTTATGTGGCCGATGTCATAACTCTTAGATGGAGCTGATGTCATTGATGTGGCCAAGGTCATTACTCTTAGATGGAGATAATGTCATTGATGTGGCCGAGGTCATAACTGTTAGATGGAGCTGATGTCATTGATGTGGCCAAGGTCATAACTCTTAGATTGAGATGATGTCATTGATGTGGCCGAGGTCATAACTCTTAGATGGAGCTGAAGTCATTGATGTGGCCAAGGTCATAACTCTTAGATGGAGATGATGTCATTGATGTGGCCGAGGTCATAACTCTTAGATGGAGATGATGTCATTGATGTGGCCAAGGTCATAACTCTTAGATGGAGATGATGTCATTGATGTGGCCAAGGTCATAACTCTTAGATTGAGATGATGTCATTGATGTGGCCGAGGTCATAACTCTTAGATGGAGATGATGTCATTGATTGTGTGGCTGAGGTAATAACTCTTAGATGGAGATGATGTCATTGATGTGGCTGAGGTCATAACTCTTAGATGAAGATAATGTCATTAATGTGGCCGAGGTCATAACTCTTAGATGGAGATGATGTCATTGATGTGGCTGA